>JAOSBK010000002.1:9954188-9975181 GCA_027568895.1 Erythroxylum shatona
CACTATTGCAGCAAGTTTCAATTCATGTATCAAATAATCAACCCATGAGGTTTCAATTGTCTCCATGCATATGAAATTACTTTATTATGGTGCATTGGATTTTATCCTAATCTCTTATACAAACATCATTCTATACTATAAAATCTCTAAATCTAGACGATATAATTAATATCGGTATTATAATTCCTCAAAATTCTCTTTACTTTCATTACTCATATGATTTACACCTTTTTCCTCAAGTATTTAAACTATTCTTTCGAATATATTTAATATATCATCAAATTTTGCTTGGATCACTTTAATCTTCAATACAATAGTACTGTTGGGGCATTTGTTAACTCGAACAAATATTTCCAAAGCTCCATATGCCCATGATTAGTTCTCATAATTCCTTAAATAACTAATTCCTCAATGAGGTAATATTATCTCACGTTATTTTCAATTTCCCAATTAACTTACCTTTCTTAAATGATTTTCTCCATTCTTTAGATTTCCTCATATTTTACATTGACTTATTATAATGTTTGCTCATTTATACTAGTTTCTCCATATATTTCAATTTATTTGCAAACTTAACTTCCTGTGTTGGTAACACATTCATCAAAATCTAATGTATATCTCTTGTGCATATTCGCATAGAATATAATGTGGATTTAAGTTCTCCTCACATTAGCAATAGTGTTACCTCAATTTCCAAAAGTCCACTCACGTAGTTGGATATTTTACATCAAACAAAGTACATACATTCTCAGTAGCATACTCTACCTCTTATGTTTCAATTCTTCATTTCATTGTTAAAGCAAGGAAGTTTGAAAAACTTTATTTACATATCAAAAGCCACACCATTGACTTATTACAAAATTCAAACTATATCATACATTTGTATTTCCAACCACATAATCAACAACTCAACCAAATGAACATCAACACATACAAAGGAAACTTCTTTTGTTCATAATCGCATTACTAAACAAAAATGGAGTTCATACAAAGCTTTAATTACATTTCAACATTACATTATTAGCTAAATACTAAACACATATGGATGCTCCTATTCGATATGCTGCTAAAGCTACCCAAAAAAAATGGAACTAAATTAATTACTAAATGTAGTTGTCTCGGAGTTTGTCCAATTGCCTTGCAAGGATCACTAGCCTTCTTGTTCTGCACATGAGAAGTGAAAATGATGGGGTGAGCTGTGAAGCTCAGTGGCTGATACATTTATAGCTGTTGGCAATGAGCCATACAATTCAAGCACACACACACATATATACACATCTCATTTAATTTAGCAATTGTATCATCCACAATTCTAACTCAAAATTCATATTTCAAAATGTCATCACATAGAACGTATCGTGAAGATTCATCCATCAAAACATAACACACATTTATGTATCATACTTGACAATTCAAAGATGCAATGCATAACAAAAGGCTCGAGAGTTTCGTGGAACAAAATGATGAAACTGAAGTTTAGACCATGAACAAAATAAGTCCATTTTTCGGAACTCATATGCCACAAGCGGGTAGCCAGGAGAAGAATCTTGTTAACATGCACATGACGAACAAAACAGTACCTCTCTTGCCCAAACACAATCAAATTTCAATGCCTAGCTCATTTCACACGCTTTCATACTTTTCATGCTCATCATGCTTTTTCCTCTTTTCATTTATACAAAATGCCATGAAATTTAATAATCATAATCAGAATGCATTTTCAATAATTACCATAATTCAAAACAAGCAATTTAACATATAATATACAAGCAAGACAATTTGCCCATATTACACAACAACTATAAATATATTACCCACCTAAATTGTTCGCAAAATCCAATTCAAGGTTGCCTTTCCTCTTGCTCTTGGATTGGCGTTCCTTGGTTTCCTTCCAACAACCAAGTTCTCATTCAACACAATATTCCCATAGAAATTCATAAAGCTTCAAAAATCACAAAAATGAAATAAATGCTAAGTTGGGCTTAGGCGCAACCTACTCATAGTCTATCTAGGTTAGGAAAACTAAAACCCAGTTTAGGAACCCATAACCACCATCTAAGGTTTCTCTTCTTTCTTCCTACACAAACTCATTCCTCTCTTAAATCCCTTTTGTTTCTCTACTAAGCAAGAAGAAAGATGATACTTTCCTTAACAAGTTGATTCTTCCTCTTTTTCTTCTTCTTTCTTTCTTATCCAACACTCCACACACTCTTCTCTTCTCTTTTCTTCTCTCCACACTTTTCTCTCTTTCTTTCCACGATTTCTCTTCCTTCTTTCTTACTTCAAGAACATGTATTTGGTCTTTTTCCCATTTTATCCTTCCTTTACCTTGTCCTTCCCATTTTACCCCTTATGTCTATTAAAACTAACATCTTATAGTTCTAACTCCTTAACTAAATCCAAAAATCTAGACCTGTGGGTCAATTTTTCATGATCATTCTGATTAGCTAATTGAAGGAATTGGATAACACTTCCTTCTAGTTCCCCATTGTCTTAAGTTTTTAATGGCATCAAAATCAATCAATTTGGTTTAAAAATCTGAAAGTTATACCCCAAACGTTTCCAAATCGTTCTTACTGAAACAGCATTCTGTGCCAACTTCCATCCAGAAATTTAAATTCTTAGAGATTAAATTAAAACTCATTTCATCAAAAAAATTTGTAGATCTATGTCTCTAGTTTACTATAAATCAAAAATAATTCATTTTGGATAACTACAGAACAAGATATTGTCAACATACCGAAGCATGTTCAAGGTGCAGGCAAGTTTGCCATGTCAAAGCCAAAGGTTGGCCACAGCGAACTCCTCCCGAGAGGAACTTTTGCAAAAATTTCATAAGTTCACAGTGGAGAAGCCAAGAGTTGGCTGCGACGAACTTTTCCTGAGAGGAATCCTAACCAAATCTCACAAGTTCACTGTGGCGAAACCAATAGTTAACCGCGACAAACTTTCATAGAAGCATACCCATTTTTTCAACTTCCTATCAGAGTTTGAGACTCTTAAGATAGAATTTGAATTTGATGTCTTCACAAAAAATGTATCCATATCTTTCTAGTTTAATGCAAATCAAGAATCATCTCATTTGAATAACTAGAGAAAAAGTTATGGCTAAAACACCGAAGCATATCCAGTGAACATGTTTCAACTATATTTTCTAGCTTTTAACTTCCAACATTTAATATATAAACCATCTTGTACCTAACCCATCTTTTCTACTTCATTTCTAATTCAATAATTCTCCTTTTTCTTTACTCATGACTAATCGCTTAAAATTTCTCATTTAATAGTTCTAAGTTCTAAGAAAAGTTTGGGGTCCAACATCCTAGCCATGTTTAAGTGAAAAATAATGAATTTATTATCTGAGAGATCCAAAGAATCACAAAAATAAGATTTTTATATAGATTCAAATGGTTAGAAATAGAGCTAAGGAGAGAAGAAGCAAATTGTTCCATCTTCCAGCTGCATATTATAGCTTCTTAATGTCCTTTCGTTTTCTCCTATCTTTAGTAGATATTAGAATTTTTCTGGTTTCAACTAGTAGAAATGGTCATTGTTGGATAAGTCTTTTATTTTTGGTTGAAGGAAGTGGAAGTACTTTTAGAACTTTAAAGATTGCGAGTTAACTGGGTCCTATTATGGAAGTATTTCATTTGTTTATATAATGAATTGCTTCTTTGTGTTTTTTTTACAATTATTTTTTATTAATTTCTAAGGTACACAATTAGATCATTAGTTAAAATGACCACTTGCTAAATTAAATATTGAATACGTAAAAGTTCAATTCATTTAATCATTCATAGTAATTAGGAGTTTTAATTTATTGCTTTAAAAATAATTACTCTTAGGAAAAGTGTTTAATTAGATTCAATACAACCACTTATATTGTGTTGTATTGCTTCATTAGTCTTTCTTTTCTTAAAGTTATTATGTAATTAAATTTTAGATGGTATCTAAGGTTGTTAAGCAATAAGGGTTAATTGTTACGTGTCTTCGATTAACTAATCTTAACGAAAGAAGGATATTTAGTGTCACATTGAATATATAATTAGTGAAATAATTATTTTTATGGTTCCAAAAGGTAGAAGCAATTGTAAATCAAGGTCCGTTTTATTCAATACCCTCACTTTATTATTGTCTTTATTTTTCTTAATACAAAATTTCACAAACCCCCTCTTAATGATTTATGTTCTTCTATAATGATTAGTGAATGAAATTCCCCATGGGACTGACTCCTACTTTCCTATATTACATTTGTTGATTGTATGAATTCAGGAATTAATTTTGTGATACAAATGATAGTTCCATTAAAAATTGGTGGCGTTGTTTAGGAATTCTAAGTTTAGAAACAATGATTCAAATATAGTGCAGTGTTATAATTGATGAAATGATAGAAACTATAGAGAACAACTGAACTCTATAAGAACTCACTAACGAAATTTGAACTAAAAATCTTATTGCATAACTTTTCCCAATTTTGATGAAAATGCCACTGTTGAATTAAAATCCAGTTTAATTCATTTGTTGCCAACTTTTTATGGTATTGTAGATGAGGCTCCATACAAGCATTACAATGTGGAACCAAATGAAGAAGCAATTTTTGGAAAAAAAATCTAGCTTCAAGGATCGTTGAAATTAGAAAGGAAATTTATGGCATTGAGCAAAACAACATCAAATCACTTTATAAGTATTGGAAGTGTTTTAAAAAATTATGTGTTAGTTATCCATATCTCAAAATTAGCAAGTAGCTTTCGATTCAGTAATTTGACAAAGGACTTCTACCAACTGATAGAAGCATTATTAACACTACGAGTAGAGGAGCACTTATTAATAAAACACCAGATATAGCTTAAACATTGATTGCTAATATGGAATCCAATTCCTAGAAACTCAATGCTAGGATGAATTACTTAACTCAATGAGTTAGTAAGGTACACATCTCTTGTCTCAAAAAATGTATGGAATATCTTTAATACATTTATCCATCAATCGAATGTAGGAAAAACAAAACTAGCAAAAGCTTGCAAAATATGCTCGGTAGGAATACACGTAATTGATATGTATCCCACATTGTAAGAAGATTTGATGATAGAAGCAAATGTAGTAGGAAGCTTTTCAGGATAACCTTAATGTTAATACAATAAATTCAAAAACTTTAATCTTGGTTAGAGAGATTATACAAAATTTTGATACAATAATACACCAGTAAATTAACTTACAACCAATTTTTAACAATATTGATAATCATATCCTTTGAAATAACTATAACAAACCCAATCTTCTGATTCATGTATATCTTTTAAAGACACTATTAAAGCATTGGTTAATAATATTGTTAACAATAGGAAATGAAAACTAGTATTTCGAATTTGGAAAATTAGATGGGTTAATTAGCCACTGCAATCAATCACTTAAAATAATCACAAACTATAGTGAATCTTAAGGAAAGTAACAATGTTAATACATTACAAAGTGGGATGTAAGAAGAGCAGCTCGTGAAAGCCCCACCTTCAATGAATCCCCATATAAAGGACATTGAACATATTAACATAGAGAAAATCATGCCCATATATAAGGATCAGTCACATACTCCTCCAACTAAACTAGAGATGGAAACGTGATGTTAATTTATATGAGAAATTCCAAAAATATAATTAAATATTACTCTTTTCATTGTAATTAAACGAGTAATTATATATGCTAAATTCTTGAAAGAAATTTGTACAATGAAAAGAAAATAAAAGACACAAAAGATTAAAAACGTAAGCCTATAAAGGAATGCCTCTAATGTCATTCGAAAAATCCTTCTAGAAAAATGTAAAAAACTAAGTTTGTCTTCCATGCCATATATTTCTAAGGTGTAAAAGGCAATGCTAGATTTAGGTTCATCCATGAATGCCATACCCTATCCTATTTATTCAACTCTTAACTTAAGACTATAAAAAAGACAAAAGTAGTGATTCAATTAGCAAATAGGTCCAATGCATATCACAAAGTGTTAGTAAAGGATGTTTTTGTGTATGTTAAAGACAAATTAACTTTTTTTGTTGACTTTTATATCTTGGATATGAAAAATGATACCAATTAGCACCTATTTTGTTAGGAAGATCACTTTTAAAGTCTGCTAAAACAAAAATTGATGTCCAAAATGGTATTTTGACCCTGGAGTTCATTAAGTATACTGTGATTTAATATAAACAATTCAACAAAATATCATGATGATAATTTTCTTGTCTTTGCAATTGATGTTTTGGATTCATTAGCACAAAATTGGTTTGAAATTAATGGGAAGGATGAGCTAGAGACAACTATAAAGGGAAGTCTTTTTAATGATGAAGATATTCATATTTCATTTAATTTTTGTTTTCAGGAGTGTATGACAACCTTGAACTGTTTTGTAGAAGTAAAACAGATGCCCATAGTGCATTATCTAGAGTTAGGCTTGCCTACACTAAGTGACCAGTTTATCCCTTTAATAGGACAAGTAACAAAATGGTGTTCAAACCATTATTAAAACACTTAAAATATGTGTTCTTAGGAGAAAGAGACACCCTACCAATAGTAATCTCAAATAAGCTGAATTTCATGGAAAAGAAAAGATTAGTAAAGGTTCTAAAAAAATTTAAACTAACCATCGAATGAATGGTAGTGGACATCAAAGGTATCGACCGTTCAACTTATATGCATACAATCCATTTAGAAGATGGAGCTAAACACATAATATTAACTTAATGAAGATTGCAAACTTCGATGATGAAGGTAGTGATGAAAGAGGTTTTAAAGCTCCTTCAAGCTACTATAATCTACCTAATTTCATATAGTGAGTTAAACTTTTACAAGTAGTTCTAAAAAAGATAGAAATTATAGTTGTTACCATTAAGAAGGGACATTTAGTTCCTACTAGGGTCCAAAACTAATGGAAAGTTTGTATTGACTATAACATATTAATTTTAGTGACTCAAAAAGATTGTTTCCCTCTCCCATTTATTAACAAGATGTTGGAAAGATTAGTCAGTAAAGCATTTTATAGTTTTAATGATGGTTTTTTAGGATACTTCTAGGTTGCAATTAAGATTAGGGAAAAACAACTTTCACTTATCCTTTTTAAAATTTTGCATATAAACAAATGCCTTTAGACACTTACAATGAACTAGCAACTTTTCAAAGATGTATGGTAAGCATATTCTCATATTATGTAAAGTAGATCATTGAACTTTTATGCATGGTTTTTCTGTTTATAAAGACTCCTTTATTGAGTTCTTGCATAATTTGACTTTTATTTTATGAAGATGTAGGGAAACTAACATGATTTGTAATTTTGAAAAATGTCATTTTATAGTAGAACAAGGTATAATCTTAGGGAATGTTGTTTCTTTTAGAGGGATTGAATTAGATATGGCCAAAGTAAATATTATTAATTATTTTTCTTATCTCATTAGTATGCAAGAAGTTCATTTATTTTTTGGTCATACATGTTTCTATCAGAGGTTCATCAAATATTTTTTTGAAAATAACATCCCCATTATGTAAGTTACTTTATAAAGATTTTATTTTTAAACTTAATGATGATAGTAAAGAACCCTTCGATAATTTGAACAAGTTACCAATTTCAGCTCCAATTATTAGACCATCTAAGTGGGAGTTGTCATTCGAACTCATATATGGCACAAGTGAAAAAGCTATAATAGCTATCTTGGGAAAAATATTGGAGAAAGTGCCTCATGTCTTTTACAATGCATCTATGACTTTAATAATGCCCAAAGATATTACTTAACAACTAAAACAGATTTGTTAGTCGTACTTTTGCTATGAAAAAAATTGATCTTCCTTGTTAGGTACTAAAGTTGTTGTTTTTCATTGATCATGTACCTCTTAAATACTTGTTATCAAAGGAGGCAAAACCTAAATTGATAAGATTGACCTTATGACTAAGAGGGTTTGATATAGAAATCAAAGACAAGCAAGATGTAAAAAATGAGAGGCATATCCTTTATAAGCTACTTGTCTCATGTTTGTACAAACTTTAATTTGCAAGAGGAATTCCCAAATGAGCAACTATTCTTTACGAGTGTTTAATTTCCATATGCAAATATAGTTAATTATTTGGCTACAAATATACTACCTACTTATCTATCAAAAGCTCAAAAGGATAAAACTAAGAGTGACGTTAAGCATTATGTATGGGACAATCTGTATTTTTGGAAGAATTGCTTTGATCAAGTAATGCAAAGATGCGTACATGAAAATGAAATCTCATCTATCCTCACATTTTTTCGTTTATGTGCTTGTAGAGGACATTTTGGTGCTAAACGAAAAGCAAGGGAGATTTTAGAATGTGGTTTTTTGTTTTGCCTTTGTTGTTTCTAGACCCTTACCTATTTTGTAAAGCTTAGAGCCATTTCAGAGAATAGGTTATATCACTTAAAGAAGCGAGATGCCACAAACATCAATTTTAGTTTATGAAATTTTTTGCATTTGGGGCATTGATTTCACAATAACATTTCCCTCTTCCTTTAATTTTTTCTACATTTTATTAACTATAGATTAATATCTTGAAGTGGGTTGAAGTAAATGCCACCTAAACTAATAATTCGAAAATGGTTGCAAGTTTCCTTAAATCTAATATTTTATATCGCTTCAATATTTCATAATCCTTAATGAGTCATCAAGGGAAACATTTCTACAATCGAATGGTGGAGGCAGTTTTAAAGAAATATGGAATGACTTATAAGATCTATACATCATACCACCCGCAAACAGGTAGGCAAGTCAAAGTTTCAAATAGAGAAATCAAATCAATCATTAAAAAAATGGTTGGACTAATGAGAAAAGACTGGAGGTTGAGACCTAAAGACTCACTTTAGGCTTACCAAACGACTTAAAAGACACCAATTAGTATGTCCCCTTACAAGTTAACATATGGGGCTTGTCATTCCCCCTGTTGAATTAGAATACAAAGCATTTTAGGTTGTTAAGTATTGTAATATGAGCTTTATGAAAGTGGGAATCGTAGAACATTGTAGCTATAAGAACTTGAGGAGATGTATAAAGAGTCCCATAAAAATGAAGAATCTATAAAAAGAAAAAAAAAAAGCTTTACATGATAAACTCATTACTTGGAAAAAAATCATTGGGTAAAACTTCCTCCTTTATCATTCTAAGATTCGACTCTTTTTAGGAAAGTTATGATATTGATGGATTAGACCCTTCATCATAACTAATGTATTTCCATATAGTGTAATGAAAATCCAAAGCATGTATATCTCCAAAGTTTTTAAGGTTAATGGTCATTGGCTTAGATCATACTATGAGAATGTAAACATTATAATAGTTAAGGAAACGGATTTAACTAACTTGATTTATTACGAAGAATGAATGACAACATCATCAAACTATAAACGTTAAAAAAAAGCACTCTTAGGAGGCACCCTAAGTTTATATTATTTAATTCATATTTTGGATTTTCTTTTAGTTCTTAGGTTTCACTTGCCTTTAAGACTAAAAAGGGGCATAATTTAGATGAAATCATGAAAGAAAATCAAGGGATTTAAGATGTTTAGAAGGACATGGTCGTGTGAAAATGGGCATGCCTGTATAAACCCCAGACATGATCATGTAGAAGGGACCGTGTAGCTCTAGGTAAATGTGTAAAAAATTACATGATGCTATTGTAATTTGACATGCCTGTGTGGAATTATACACAACCATATAGGTATTGGACAAGCTAGTGTCCCCAGGAGTATGTAATTGTCTGTAAACATGTAGAGATAGAGGAGTCGACTTACAAAAGGACACGATTATATGAACAATTGATAAGCCCATATAAACTTGTACATGCCCTTGTTTCTAAGACCATGTAGTTCTCTAAAATCATATGTCTGCATGAATATTGAGGAAAATTATGGGACACAATCTAAGACACAGCTGCATACACGACCATGTTCGACATATAAAACCTTAAAATCTTATTTCTTCAATGTATCTCATAAACAATATATATAACAACCATACCACCCACAAGGCACTACAACTGAAGCACCATTTTCCAGTAGAAGAATCCAACTACTTATAACACTAGCATAAGAGATCATCTTCCACAAGTAGCCACAACCAAATCAATAGTAGTAAAAAAAATTCTTTCCTTGATCCTATCAATATCCATTAATCCTAAAATCTTTAATTTAAGGCAGAATAACTATATGAATAACCAAATCACATACGAAGGGAGCAATTTTAGTAACGTATATAGAACTACTATGGGAATCCACCTCCTCAAAAATGTAAGTGCCACCAACACAAACCACTGGCTAAAACCACTCAAAGCCATAAGTAGAACTGGCCAACAGGTTAAATCACAAAATAGGAGGTTTCAATACTTTCTAAGATGAACAAGATGAAAAAAAAGGTATGAAGAACTTTGTGAATGAAAAACTTATCCTTGTAAGTATATTCATATCCATACCCTAGAAGAATTAAATATAGAAGAAAGATTTGAAACTTTGGTATATCAAAAGGGCTGGCATACTTATGTCAATGTGTAATTATCTACTTTTGTTGAATTGACATGAGAGTTATATACAACCTTTTAGTTGAATGACGAGTTTGACCTTAATTTTTTTTATCAAATATTGAATGATAGGAAAGGATTCACTTTTTAAAATGTTGTATTCAATATTGCAATGTGATTCTTTTAAAAGTAAGATGTCAAGAAAGATTTGCTTATAAATTCAAAGTGTGATTACTCCTCTGACTTTCAACTTGTTAAGTTATGGAGTGAATGTTTTGATGAAAATCATATAACCCATGTTCCTCGAAAAGTTTTTATCTAAAAAAACATGTTTTGAAATATTTGCAACATTTCTTAGCCTACAACTTTTCAGCCTGACGAGATAGAGTGGGGATATTAGCTAAAGTTGATTTTAACTTTCTGTGGTGTATAGAACAAAATATTATAGTAAACTTAGGTTATTGGTTGATTACACAATTTCTTTATGATTCAAAAGAAAAATAAAACTTTAATCCTAGGTTCATACATCACTCATCTAGTCGTTAATTTGGATTTACTTGATTTTTTTATTACTAATATGCACGTTGCTTATGTGATGGAACCCTTGGGTCTAAATTGTTTGACCACGATGGGAATCATCACACAATAGTCCGATCACAGTTTTGATTTTATTCTGCCTAGTCTAGCTGTAGTGTCTTCTAAGACATTGCAATACGGCAAACTTTTAGCTGCAAAATGTCTAGCTACCAACCTACAAGAAGATGTTGCTTCCTCTTCTTTAACTCAAATAACTAGTTTAGTCCGATTAGAAAGGATTGAGAGCAATTTGTAACGAATTGTACACAATTTGATGACTTTCTTCTTACACTAATGGTTCAAGTCCCCTTTTCCACCTTCTCCATGAGTTTCCTGTTCTTCTTCATAACCCCAAACACAAAGAAAAATATGATAGTCTCTTCTTATATCATCTTTTACCTCCTATTTTTGTGTTTTAATTTAAACATTGAGGTCAATATTTTAGATATGTTTGGAAGTGGGGTACTTTTTCTAATTTTGTGGTATTTTGATTTTTTAGAATGTTTTGAACATTTTCCTTTAAATTCTTATTTCTATGTAATGCTTTTGTAAATTAATGAAGTAATATTTGCTAGAGATGTTTTCACCAAACTGTTTTGAATGAATTAGTCTATATATGGAAAATGAGACCTAAATTGATCAAGATGAAGGTTGATAAGTTAAAACCTGTGAGTACGTAAGCCTTCAAGTATAGAAACATCTTATGTATATCCATTTTTCTTTAATGTGTGCTTCTTTGTCATTTGGATTCCTCTAGATTTTGCTTTAAACCAACTTGAATTGCTATAATTGCATAAGAATTGAATATGATAAAGACCCTACTTGTTTAAACCATTTAACTTAAAAAGCCACCTTAGTTATGCTTAGTTCAGCTATTTAAGCCAATTATAATCTCTTTATTTTTTAGCTAAACCTACATCACAAGCTTAACCTAGCATACATCCTATCATCTAACCACAGATCCTAGTAGGGAATTTCTAAAGTTATTTGAGGAACAAGAAGGATTTCACTTTAAAGTTTATTTTCCAATTTACTCATTTAGTATTAATTTTGTATGATGGTTACTTACTTTTGTATCAAGGATTTTAAAAAAATTAATTGCAGCATAATATATTTACATCAATAGAGGAGTACTTGATGACATTCCATTTTTAGCCCTACACTTTCTTTGAATGTCTTATTAATATATGTTGTTTAGCTTATAATTCTCCCTTTTTCAACCCTTAATCTAAACTTTAGTAAAAACATTTAATAAAAGTCCTTTTAATTCATGCCTTCATGTGTTCATAGTGAGAGATATTTGGTATATGTGCAAGTTTATGGTAATATATTCCTTGTGACAAGAGTTTGAGAGTAAATGCTTGAACCTAAACACTTATGTGAAACAACAAACATTGTGAGAAAATTCACCAATGCCTGGGCATACTTTGATTGAGATTGCCTTTAATTGTCTTCATTCATATTTTTGGCAAAAATCAACTTTGATGTATTTTTATGCATAACTCTTTTTTGGTCAAAGTTTTAAGGAGTGTATATGGTTTGACCTTATGAGAAGTAGTTTGATAAAAACTATTTGGCTATCTTATTTTTAAATTGCTTAGGGATAAGTAAGAATTAGGTATAAGGGAATTTGACGTGTCATAATTTTGCCTTATTTTTAGCATTCAAAATTTTTAATATTTTGTTATCTTAATATGTTCAAAACTTAATATTTTGTCTATTTTTACAAGATAAGCTTTAAGTATGTTTTTTTATTGCTTTTCAAAAAAAAATTATGTTTTTTTATTGGAAAAAGGATTAAGCTTCAATCCAATTTTAAAATTTTAAATGGAGGAAGAATCTCAACAATAATCAAGGGTGAATCAAGAAGATTTGAGTTAGCACAATATTTTATTTTATAGATTTAGATCAAAGTATTAAATTTGAAGAAAAAAAATATGGTGTGATCTTGAGTGTGGGCACGTCTAGTAGGCATTGCAAGTTCTAGACTTTACATATGCAAAAATAATACATGTTTAAAGTTGTTGAAATACTTATCTTAATCAAATCTGAATGGAAATTAATGAAGATATATTGAGGAAGATCCAAAGAACCACAATAGTAAGATCTCCATGTAAAGTCAAGTGACTATAAATAGAGCTAAGAAGTGAAGGAGTGGATCATCCCATCTTCCAACTACAATTTTCAACTTCTCAAAGTCTTCTTATTTTCTTCTGTCTCTAGTAGATATTAGAATAGATTCTCTTTAGTTTCTAATGGTAAAAATGGCCACAATTGACTAATTCTTTTATTTTTGGTTGAAGGAAGTGGAATCTCTTTTTGGAACCTTGAAGATTAAGAGGCATTTAGGTCTTACAATAGAAGTAATTCATTTATTCATATATTGAATTGCCTTTTGTGTTTTTTATGATTATTCTTATTAATTTCTACTGTGCATAATTAAATTATTAAGTAGAATGAGCATTTGTTAGATTAAGTATTGAATACATAAAAGTTCAATTTATTTAATCATTTGTAGCAAATATAAGTTCTAATTTGTTGCATTAGAAATTATTACTCTCATGAAATCAACCAGATTAAATACAACTACGAATGTTGTGTTATTTTGCTTCAATGGTCTTTCTTTTCTTGAAGCTATTATTTAGTTAAATTTTAGATCGTATCTAAGGTTGTTAAACAATAAGGGTTAATTAAATTATGTTTTTTATTAATTAATTTCAAGAAAAGATGGATATTTAGTATCACATTGAATATATGATTAATAAAATAATTATTTTGTATCAATGATCAATTGTAGATCCAAAGGGTGGAAGCAACTATAAATCAAGGTCTAGTTTATTAAATACCTTCATGTTATTATTGTCTTTACTTTTCTTAATACAAGATTCCATGATCCTTTATATTAATTATTTTCTTTCATAACGATTAGCGAATCAAAATTTCTCATGAGATCAACTCCTACGTCCCTATATTATATTTGTTAATTGCAGGAATTTACAAATTAAATTGGGATATAAACGAAAGTGCTACTTGGGTAATGAAATTAATATTTTTAGGATGTGCTATTGGAGTTAAAAGGTACAAATTGTGGTGTACTAAAAAGGATATAACTTCAAATTTTATTAAATATTATATTTCATGAATCTATTATGTTTGACCAAAGAGATGAGCTTGATGATCTTGTAAGTAAAAAAGATTATGATGTTAACTAAAAGGTAGAGTTTTAAATTGAAATTCCAAACAAGATAGTTAAAAATCAATTAATGAATATATGGAGGGAATAATTGCAAAGTATAGTAGAAAATAGAAAAAGGAGAAAAATCATAAAACATTTAAGGTATTTAGTTTATGTTTATGTTATTGAAACTGATCATATTGCATATTCTTTAGTAGTAACTAAGTGTATAGACTATAAAGAACCATATAATTATAAAGAGGTAGTGGATTTTAAAGAAGCATCAGTATGGATAATTTCTATGAATAAGGAGATGTAGTATTTGCATAAAAATGAGACATGTGAACTTGCACCATTAACAAAAGGTGTAAAGCCAATGGGATGCAAATGAATCTTTAAGAAGAAAGACAGTATTCCTAAAATGAATTCAGTTAAGTTCAAGGCATGACTAGTGGCATATGATCTTTTACAAAAGGAGGGTGTTAGTCCATAATAACATCCAAAAGGGGAGGGGAATTGGATGTTTAAAATTTTTAATAATTTTTATAACCAAGGTACTTAATTAACAACAACCAGTATATATAAGAATAAAGGGAATTGTCTAATGTAAATCAATCATATAATTGAGCAATAATTTAAAAAGAATATGGAAGAAATAATTCAAACCAACATATAGTAGTTCTACTACGTCCACTCCTAGGACACTTCTAATAATTACACTATAATTGTTCTTCTAAGGTGAAGAATAACTTTTGCACATTTTTTTCTCAACAAAGAAGAACTATTTTACAATCTTATTTCAAAGTGAAGAGGAACCTCAATCTCACTTAAATTACCTTCAAATACAATAATTCCATGCCTTAAAATAAATCTTATGACTTAAAATACCTTACTTTATCACTTGATGGCTTCAAAAAGGCTTACTCACATAAATATGAGATAATGATGCTCAAATGATAAAAAAAACACTTAGAAATATGTGTAAAGCACATCCAAGCATTTCTTAACGCTAAAACCAATGAGAAAACACATATTTATTGAGTTTTGGGATCCTTACTAGTAGTTAGAACCAAAAATTAGTTATTACAACAACTGATTGTAGAGCACTGGTCGATTAATATAGTATACTGGTCAACCAGTGCGCATTGTTGTACAAATTCACTGGTCGTTGAGATAATGATCAATTGCGAGGCATATTGGTCAACCAATATGATATGTTTGTCTATTAAATACATTAACCAATATTACTACAAACTCTGAGTATATCAAAATTGATAATTTAACCTATATATGTCAACCATTAACCCATATAGGTCGATTAATCCCCCAATGACATGATTTTAATAACTTCAAATGCTTAAATTTAATTTGATTAATGCCATTATGATTTAAGCACTTCCTAAAATATTCTATAAAGAGTTCTTGAAATATTAAGAGGTGTTTTTATTAAAACTAAAAGCTTTAGTGCCTTTTGATGAATGAAAAGATTCATATAATAAATTGATATGAAATGTTTATGTATGGTAAGCCTTTTAAAACATTAAAATTTAAAGAATAGCTCTCGATATTCTTTGTTCTTAACTTGGTCTTCACTTTGTAAGTTACAAACTTAATATCTTCTTTTATCAGCTACATGAATTGTCTTCTTAAGCTTTTAAATACATCTTGTTCTCATATTTCTTCTCATCAAAATAATAAAATTACTAGTAGTACTTATATTCTCTATCATCAAAGCATTAATTTAAACCTTTATTATTTCAATAGAAGGAATAGATTATCAGACGTATTCTTATAAGCTGTGAAGTATAAGACCATACAAGTTATTTTAATCATAGTAATTGCATTTAAACTAGAGTTAGAGATGTAAAAAAAACTATACTTTTGCATATGAATTTAAAATCACAAACTTTGTCAGAGGGTTTTCTCAACTTTAGGAAGAAGGACAATATATGTTTATTGAATAATTCCTTATATGGGTCGAAACAAGTATCGAGACAGTAGTATGAGAGATTTGATGCATATATAGTTTCTTATAGTTGTATTCATAACTTAGTTTGATAAATGCATTTAATTTTTGAAGATGTCAAAAGATTCATATATCTCTTTGTTGTTATTTGTCAATGATATATTAACTGTAGATAATAATAAAGATAAAATTAATAATATAAATACTTTGTTAACAATGAGTTTAAGATAAAATATTTGAGTCTAGTCAAGAAAATTTTGGATAAGGAGATTTGAAAGGACAAAAGAGCAAAGTTATTATACTTATTGTAACAAATATATATTTAACAAGTGCCATAGTCTTTTTAAATGGATCAGTCCAAGCTTGATGCCAGCATATTATCAATTTAGATGCAAAGAAAGATTACATGAAATAAGTTTTTTACTCAAGTGCATTTAAGAGTTTGATGTATATCTTAATATGCACAAGACCAGATTTTGCACATGTTGCTATTGAGGTTAACATGTTTATGAGTAATCCTGAGAAAGGCCACTGGAAATCCATTAAGTGAATTATATGATACCTGAAAGGTATGAGTAATATTTGTTTGGCTTATGATTTTGGTGATTCTAATGATAATATTTGTTTGGCTTATGATTCTGGTGATTCTAATGATGGTGTTATTGGTTAACTGATTCTCATTATGACAAAGATCTCTTGATAATGCAACCATTGATATATTAATCTTTACCATATTTGGATGTGCAATCAATTGGAAAGTAATACTTTAGTTTATAATTGCTTTGTCTATAACAAAAGCATAATACATTTCATGGATAGAAAGGGTTAACGAAGATATATAATTGCATGGTCTTATTGATTGTAGTGTGAATGTTCAATCAATAAACATGTTATGAACCTATGTCATTAACCAAAAATTCATAAATACATAAAAGTCATTCCATATATTACCTGCTATATGGAGTAATGAAGAGATAGATGATTGTGTCTTACTATGTATTTGAATACAATCTGCAAAAACAATAGTTGAAAACAAGAACACAAGAAAACAAGAAACTGATTTTTAATGAAGAGCTTGATGATTGGGAATGTATACAATGTGATGCCTATACCCTTGCCATGTATAAAAGAAGCACATGATTGAGAATTTAAGGATTAACTATTCATTGGCATTACACACATTTAGGAGACAATAATATGTATCAGCTTAATATCTATTGTTCTGTTAAAATGGCATTGTTGCATTCACTTTTAACATTGATGCATTATAGTTATGAACTTGTATTTGGGACCTAACAAGTATAGCTTTCTGATTCCATGTTCCTTCTCATTATAGTTAAGAACTTGTATCCTTCTCAACAGACTCTATTCATAAAACTAGCTTTCCAAAGCACAAGCCTAATCCTTCATCCTTAAATCCCATAAGCTGAAAAAAAAAGATCTAAGAGATTCACAAATAAATCATACTTGGAGATATTTATTATACCTGCCTCATGATCAATTAGTATGAACTAGCTTGGTCTCAGAAGCTCATTCCCAAAACCTCATTTCTTTTCTAGTTAATAACTAAGCACAAATTAAAAATAAGAGATAGAATAAAAAGGTGTTCATATTTCACATGTCAGCTTTGCAAATCTATATCAGTTGTTCTTTCAATGCTAGTTTTCCAACCTTTGAAAGTCTCTTTTATTATGCGGTTGCAAAAGGCTATCATATATGCTAAGCAGATAGATACAGAAGTGAGCTAGCACTGCTGAGACTGAAGCTGTTGATAATGCTTGGAAATTTTCTAATGCTTAAGGGTTCTCATGTTTCTAATGTTTTTAATTTCTCTTGTTTGGCATGCTCTAATGTTAATATTTACCTATAGCCATGGATGCTCAGTCAGGTTTAGGATTCCTGATTGTGTACTGAAATGAGGAATGGGTTTGTTCGCATTCATCTTGTATTGGTTCTCTGGAACTCTATGATGTTGTAAACATAGGTTGCACAAAACAGTCTTCTAATTTGTGATGAACAGCAGTAAGCTATTAAAAGTTCTCAGCCTAAAGACAAGCACGAAAATTTTCCAGAAGAAAGTGAAGAAGTAAGTTATCTGTTTATGGCTCATAATGACTGTAATGAACTTGAGTTAGAAGGAGATGGTTCAGGGACTACTAAAGATTGAGAAACTAGATCAATGCATGAGCAGCTGAGGGCTTAGAAGATTCTTTTGGTCCAGATATGGTCCAACTTCTGCTTGTGGGGGAGAAATAAGTAGATGGCAGTTGCTGACACCAAAAGAACACAGATACATTTGTTGGATTTGGCTTCTATTTATCCACTAGCCAATCAGGGTATAAAGTCCAAACACATATTGACTCTAAGATATCCATTGTTTTAACAATGATGTTGAAGTAGGAAAAATGTGAATCATATAAGTTTGCAAGTAATCTGTCTTTGCTATATACTTCTCTTCAATTCCAATTCTGTAAAGATCATATTTCATCTTTACCATTTTCCTTTGTCCACTTCATTGCAACATCTCGTCCTTTTTAAAATACGGTGATGGATACTCTATTGGGTTTTGCTTGGTTTTATTCCTTCAGTTTTGGACTTTCGAGTTACCTTGCACAATTTTTAGCTATTGAGCTTTACTTTGAGTTAGTCAGGAATTCTTAGGTTAATCATATTTCATTTAGTCTTAACTACGTTATTTCCAATCATGAAAGCTTTTATTTTAACATTCAAGTCTCAATTTAAGTCAATCTACTTTAATTTTAGCTAATTAAATCTTGATGTAGTTAATCAGCTTGTAATTGTGGGTAATTAATTTTAATCAACATTAGTTAATTGTTATTTGTGATTAATTATGCTTGCTTAGTTTTTAGTAGCATTCAATTGCCTTTAATTGAGTTTTCTGTGTTGTAACATCATTAATTAGGGCTTTCTAAGTTTAAATCTAAGGATTTAGTTTTTTATTTAATCAAGATAAGATTGAATTTAGTCTCTTGTAGGATAATTAGATAAAATTTAGGTTAAAATAAGGTCAGTGTATTGGGTTACTAAATATGAACTACAGTTAGATGGAGATTCTCATGAAGTTTTCGGAAGTTAATTGAATCTAGTTAGGATAGATGCCAATCAATCTTTAAAATATTGAAAATCAATGAAATATAATTAGACGTTATAGTCCACAGTATAGAAAATTAGATTGGTCAAGTAGACAAGTCACTAACTGGGAGACCCTAAAGCTCATCATATAACAATATAGTGTATGATTCTAGAGAACAGAACGATGACTACATTGAAGAGTGAAGAACAGGTAATTAAGGACAAGAAAGAGGCAGTTAAGTGAAGGGAACCCATTCTTGAGGAGAAAGAACAAAAGAACAATGAAGAGCTTTGCCTCCCGCAAGGGATCTACCTGGCTCGAACGGGGATTAGTCTGGGTGTGGATGGCTTAAAGGTGTCTTTCCATAGTTGGAACCCTCCTAGGACACCTCGGGGCAACTAAAAAAAAAAAGAACAATGAAGAGAAATTCCATATATCAATTGATATAAACTATTTTTTCCTTATGGTGATATGTATTTTTTTTTAAGTGACCAACACTAGATTTTATGAATCTTCCTGGTATCATTAATCAAGACATATGAATTCTTTGCAATGTCTAAAAATATATTTTACCCCAATTTCACTGTCAATCACCTCGCTTTAAATGATAAGTCTACCTTCTCCGGTGCAACCTAATCTACATTCTTATTGAGAACAATATTCTAGCATCCTTTCACTAGAGAATCATGATGATTCCTCTTAACATGTTCAAACAACTTAAGCTTTGTCTACCTAAATTTACTATTAATGTTAACAAATGCCAACTTGTCTCTTACCACTATATTCTTGACCTTATCTCTTCTTGTCAGGTTGTACATATAATTAAGCATCCTCATCTCCGCTACCTTTAACTTATGATTATGCAGTTATTGTTGGGACCCGATTTTAGAACCGGACCCCAACCGGAAAAACGGAAAACGGAAAGCAAAGTGGCGGAAAGCGAAACAAAAGAACCGCAAAAGCGAAAGATGGACAAAAACGAAAGAACGGATCCTAACCGAAAGTGGGCCAAAACAAAAGCGACACACAAATCGGATCAGAAGTCATAAAGCGGAAACAAAATCCAAAGCGGAAATCGAAGGAACGAATTTACAAAATCTCAGAAACAAAGAAAAAAACGGATCAATTAACTGAATGTTCAAATTCCGACATCCGTGGCGTGTACCTTAGAAAATTAGCGTTGGAAACTCAAGACTAAAACAATCCGGAACCCAACTCTTATACGAAATCAGAAATATTTACAAAACGTAAGCGAAAACGAAAGAACGAATCAAAACGAAAGAACGGAAACAAAGCGAAACGAAAGGCGGACAAAGCGGATCACAAACAAAAATGGGCCACAAGCAAAACGAATGAACGGACAAAATCAAAGGAGAAAGTCAGATCAAAAGCGAAAGAATCGAAAGCGAATTGAATGGTTCCGAATTAATGAAAACAAATCGCTTAAGAACAAAAACTTAACTCCGACATCCGTGAATAAATATTTTAGAAAAAGCGTCGCGTTGGAAACCAATAAGACATTTAATCTAAGCCAATCAAATCCGGTATAAAAAAATTTTCTTTTTCATTTCATTCAATCTCATACAAAGCAATTCAATTTTCCATTTGGAAATTTATCCTCAATCAAAAACTCAATTCATAAGATCCTTCTTATACAATCATATCCCATAATTCATCT
>JAOSBK010000002.1:9984866-10000122 GCA_027568895.1 Erythroxylum shatona
AATTATTCTATAAATTAATAAATATTAATTTATCGATAAATTAATAAAATATTTATTTATCGATAAATTAATAATTCTGTATAAAATAATAATTTTTCTGATCCAACAATATTCATTTATAGAGATTTTACTGTACAGCATTCCAAGCAGAGTCATAATAAGGCTACCTCGAACAAAAATGAAAAATTTGAACAAATAAAGAAAATATATAATAAATTAGGCTGTGATGCAAAATCGAAAATAGACAGTGAGAGAGAGGAGTAGAGTCCAAGTGGAATACAACGCCACGACACACCAACAAACATACAAACACATGAACTAACCACAGAAGCAACAAGTTTGGTCAAATATTTGGTGGCAAGTGGCAACAAAAATTATTCCCCAACTCTTCTTCACTTCTACCACGGCAGCAGCGACTAACTCTCTCCTGAGTTAGGCTGTGTCTGTGTATATCCAATCCCAAAGTTACAGTCTTTGACACCCAATTCCAGTAAAAATCTTACGTTCAAGCACTGCACACAAAATACACCATCTTTCTCGGAAACCCAGTTGCTTCCTGCCTTGATTTTTCGGGTTATCGCAGAAAAGTGGTGGGAAGTTCGTATGATCAGGAATGGGAGCGCTAAAGGCGGCGATTGGTGATACACTGATGACTTTTATATGGGTGTTTATCACTTCCATGTTTGGGCTGTTCACTCACCTGATAGTCACTGCGCTTGGGATTCAGAAACTGGTTTGGGCTCCTTTGGTTGTGACTACCCTTCTTATTTTTTTGTCTGTTTTCTTGTTTAATCTGATCGCCGAGGCCTTGGGTGGGGCAAGCTTCAATCCCACCGGTAATGCTGCGTTCTATGCTGCTGGAATTGGTGGAGATAGTCTCTTCTCCATGGCACTTAGATTTCCTGCTCAGGTTTACATATATGCACGTCCCTCTATATACCGGTACTTAGATGCTTGTGCTTTGTTCTCTTTTGGTGTTTGTAAATGCGTTGATACTTGATATCCTAATCGAATCGGCTAAAGTTGTGAAGATCAATGACGTGCGTTTTGATTGATTGATCATCGGATGGGGATTTCCATCCTTTTGACTGGATCACCTTTATGGATTTGGAATATTTTGGTTTGTTATAAAAGAGGGTCAAAGGATTTGACTGGACTTTACTTACTCTTACTCCATCTCCATCTCCAGATCCATCTCCATCTCTTTTGAATTCAGCATTTAATTCGACAAGACTTTGAGAAGCAATTCCAATACCCTTTAAGGGGGATGAATAAATTCTGTGCTTTAAACTTTGTGAAATAAAAAACTTTATTAGAGCAAAATATGTTAGAATGTGGGCGAATAACGTGGAGCATGGAATGTCTTTTTGACAGGCAGCAGGTGCTGTGGGTGGTGTGTTGGCTATAATGGAGGTTATGCCACCACAATATAAACACATGCTTGCTGGACCTACTCTGAAAGTTGACTTGCAAACTGGAGCTATTGCCGAAGGCATTTTGACCTTCTTAATTACCTTTGCTGTTCTTGTGATTCTCCTTAAGGGTCCTCGTAACCCAGTGTCTCAGACATGGCTTATTGCTGTTGCCACTGTTTTGGTGGTCGTTGCGGGTGCTGAGTACACCGGGCCCTCCATGAATCCTGTCAATGTGAGTTGTCAATCTCTCTTTGCATCTTTGTATTTTCAGTTATCTCTGTCTTCAGTCTTGACTATGTGCGTGCTTTTGAGTTCCTAACATCTTTCACTCATGTACTCATATATTCATAACATTGCTATTAGAGAAGTTAAGAACACCATAGAAAAATATTTATAATTTGGAGAAAGATACAAGACGTCTTCTTGAGGAGATGGAAAACTTATCAATAAGTTGTTTCAAAAGGAGTTTTTAATCTGTGAATTATATGTAAGTATTTCTATCTAAATGCTTATATGATAAATGATACATGTTATATTATTTGGGTCATATAATTCATATTTAAAAATATGTTTTTCCTTATACATGAATTTGTTTCAGCCCCCTACTTTGTCTTGATTATCATTAATTCCTATCATTGGCATGAGAGTTAGATTTAGGCACGATAAATAGTGATTCATGAGTGGTTCAAATGACTCCGCATTAATTATGGGTTGAGGGGAGAACTAATATGATATGAATGAAATCACTTGTGATAGAGATGTTAGAAATTGATTAGTAGAATAGTTCCACATTGAAAAAGGATATAATGATGAATTGGGCTATATATAAAAATAGAGCTTATAATTTACAGTTTTAAGGCTTTGTATTGAAATATAGTGTCATTAATTATATGCCTTTGCTTGGACTTGATCCAGTTTCTCCTTCAAATCCCACAGAGACCTTCATGGTATCAAAACATGGAAGTATTTAGTTTTGATACATACGTTTTAATTATTTGGATAATATTATTCACGTAAAAATTGTGTTTTCTTATAAATATATTAATTTTGACATTTTATTTTACTTGATTATCAATAATTTCTAGCATTAGTATCATAATTAGGTTGACGAAGTCCGATGAGTAGAAATTATGAATTTGGATCTAATGAATGATAATTTGTTGAGTGAATGAAAGAGTTTTGTGTTAGCTATAGACTAATAAGAAGTTACTCTGATGTTGATAAGATCACTTATGAAGGAGAAGTTGTCCAACATTAAGAAAAGACACAAGGATGTATAAAAATATAACTCATAATACATACTCTTAAGAATTTGAGTTGAAATATGATATCTCTAATTATATGTGTTCTCACTTACGTCTCATCCAAACCCAACTCTTTAATAACAGTTGTCACCTGTTTAGATATCTGTATTCTTCTTCTGGTTAGTTTTGTCGATCCTTTGTGTTCAAACTGTTTTGTGGTTCCTGTTTATGTTTTTGGTATATATCTGGAATTCCTTCATTAGCACCAAATTGATGGAAGTATATATTTGGTTTATGTGGAATATATTATGCTTATTGGGAATATGCATTAGCGGTAAGAATCATGATATGCTCCATTCTATCAGATTGACTTAATAAATTCCTGAATTGTCTTTCTTTTTCCCTGACTCTGATTGACATTGTAGACAAGCAATTTAGGGAGGTGAGGGAAGGGGCTCTAATATGTATATACATATGTGCGTGTGAAGGTGCATAATATTATTGTTTTTGGTTTCTAAATGACAAGACATAGTGTGAAGTTCGAACCTTTTAGAGGTCACAAACCCCTCATTCCCAACAACTTGGTCATTCTTCTAAGAAGTTCACTTGGGAATCTTAAAGCAATATGGAATGTTATCGTACCATTTTTAGGATCCTTCACCTTTGCTGGGTAAGGATGTTACAAAGGTGTTACTGTTGCCATCGATACTGCACCTGTCGTTTCCAGTTTGTCAATGTCAATGAAGAACATTTCCATAAACATATTAGCCCATAAATAGGAGAACCGACGTGGTTTCCTCCTTTGGACATCCCATGATTTTGATAGTTGGAAGAAAGGCAAAACTAGTTCCTAGATTTCTGCTGAATAAAAACAAGGCAGAATAAAATTTGAAAAGGAGCATCCAAACAAAAGTAAAGTGCTTGACAAAAAGAGATAATAGTAGGTGGGATTTATTTATCAACATGAATAAAGATTTGATTCTGTCTTCAAAAGTTGGCGAAAGAGTCTTTGAAGGAAATGTGGAGGGAGAAGTAAGTGACCATTATTTCGACAAAAGCATCAAAAACCTTTTAGTGGGAGTGGTTTGTGGACGTCCAAAAAGTATTTGACGAAAACTATGATTAGGTTGGACAGCAGGTTAGGAGTTATAGCAGATGATCAAGTGTTGGGTATTCATGATTTTAGATTCCTGAAAAAAGAAAGAAATTGGAATTCCATGGTGAATAGTTTTATGTGTTTCATGTTGGTCAAGCTAACTTGCTTCGTTGATGGAGTTTTATGAAGATTGAGAGAGTTGTGTTTGTGTGACTCTGCAGGCATTCGGGTGGGCGTATGTGAACAACTGGCACAACACTTGGGAGCAGTTTTATGTTTACTGGATATGCCCCTTCATAGGGGCGGTGTTTGCCGCTAGGCTCTTCCGCATGATTTTCCCACCACCACCCAAGCCCAAACAGAAGAAGGCCTGAACTGAAGTAGCCTCCAAATCCATTCCATTGCTAGGCTGCTTAGCAGCAAATTATATTGATCGCTTTGGTTCTTAAATGTAATTAATAAGCAACTTTCATGGACCTTTTCACTAACTGTCTATTTATTTCCCCCATTGCTTTTGTGGTGAAATGATACAGATACAAAATAAAACCGCCGACAAGAACACTTGAGGTGGCTTTGTCTCTATAGTTTTGCAATCAACAAACCTTGCAAGTTTGTTTGTCCCAACTACCAAACTACCATCATATGAAAAAAAAAAAAAACCAATTCCTTTCCTAATGCTCTTATTAAAAAAGAAATTTGGATATCTTCTTCATTTTGAGAACTAGTGATCATTCAATCAACTATGTCTGTTGGCAAAGCAACTCTATATTAATATCATATTTGCTAAAACGTCCCATTTGTTTAAACGTTAAACTAATCCCCAAACTACATCAAATTCATGCACCTTTATGAAAGAAAGGAAAATTAAATTGTATACAATGTGGAAAAACAAAAGACTTTAGCGAACATCAACAAACACTGAGGAGGGTACGTTTCCACCAAAATCTCGCATTCACATAAATACATACGTGTATCAATCGTCTCCATTGCTGCTCATCATCAATTCTTTCAGTGTCATCTATATAAGGTTTCCCTTTCTGATTATTCTTTTCTCTTTCTATAAAATAAAGAGAGCAATTTTGTTTTATTTTTTAAAAAATAAAATAAAAAACAAGGAGAGCTGGATCCACCAGAGGAACCAGCGCAGTCCTTGAAGGCATCGTCGGCCTCCTCCTCCTCCGTCAACGGCCAGATCCGTTACCGTTCTCCGTCCTCCGCCGAGCTTCTCGAATCCGGCACCACCAACAACAACAACTCCGACAAGATGCTCAAACGCCCTCCTCCTCCTCGCCACGAATCTTTGTCCGACAAGATCCGCCGGCACCGGAGCGTCCTTCTAGTGATCTCCGTCCCGGTACTTCTTATCGGGTTCGTTTTATTTGTAATGCCCTCCCGGTCTCCGTCGGAGGCCGTGTTAGAGGAGTATGAGATCAATAATCGTAAGATGTCGCCGACTTTGAGAGGTTCTAAAAATTACGCTGTAATTTTCGATGCGGGAAGTTCGGGGAGTAGAGTGCATGTGTTTTGCTTCGATCATAATATGGATCTCGTCCACATCGGCAGGGATCTCGAGCTTTTCGTCCAGGTTGTTTTTTTTTAATATTATTGTTATAATTATTTTGTGATTTGGAATTGGGCTTTTGAATTTGTGTGATCGCATATTTTTTTCTTCCGGTTGAATGTGCGTTTGCATTTTGTTGATCTGGAAAATGGAATTTAAATTAACATATGAGACTTGGTTCGTTTTGTATTTTCTTGAAATGAACAATGCAAGTAGGAAAAGGTGTGAAGGATTAGATCCATTTACAAATGCTGACAAATTAGTAAATTGAAGGAAATTTTCTTTTTTTTTTTCATTTACCTTGTGCTTAGATAACCGCATCAGGTTCGGTGTTTTGTTGTCCAAATCGTTCGGATTGTGAATTTGCTCTGGTATTGTTTGGTAAAAGATTAAACCAGGTCTTAGTGCGTATGCAAAGAATCCACAGGCTGCAGCAGGCTCGCTTGTTTCCCTTCTTGATAAGGCTGAAAGCGTGGTGCCCAAAGAACTGCGACCGAGGACACCTGTCAGAGTGGGGGTGGGTGCATTCAGATGAACTTTTAGTTATACATCTACTGCAAATTTATTGTGTGTAGGCATTTGCTTAATCGCCAAAATTATCTATGTTTTTCTTTCTTGTTTAGGCTACTGCTGGCCTGAGGGCATTGGAAGGTGATGCATCTGATAGAATTTTGCAAGCAGTAAGTCTGACCTCCATACCCCCCACATATTTATTTTAACAATATACTCTGATGGCCATTTGATTTTCTTCCTGTAAGGTTAGGGATCTTCTGAGAAATAGAAGCACCCTGAAATCTGATGCAAATGGGGTTACTGTTCTGGATGGCTCTCAAGAAGGCTCTTATCAGTGGGTATGTTTTGTTTACGTTGTAGTTTGAGCCCTAAATTTGTAGTGTGACCTGTTAAAGTTTCTGAACTGTTAATAATTTCCAATTTCTTTTATTAACACTATTTCATCTGTTCAGAAGCAAGGGTAATTAATGTGATAGCTATTGAAATATCAATTAATTACCATGGCTTGAGTTTGGGATAATTGGTTAGAACAGTACATATCTTGTAGAAGAATAATTGTATGGTTGTGCCCCTGTTTCAAAATAGATGTTGATGGACTATTAATTAATTGTTATAATGCATTTTGGGAATGTTTAAAGATGACCACCAGGTTAGCACAATCTTGTTTTTCACCTCTTGTAATATTTTTATGAACCTGGATTAGAATTATAAACATATTGTATTTTTGGGTCCAAATTTAGGCATATTAGCGGCATCTGGCTTCTATAGATTTGTGAATATTGTTACAAAAGGTCGCATACTTTTGCCTAGGTATTTTAACCTCAATGATAACTATTCAAGGTTATCCACGACTACAATGATGCTTACACCTCCTTATTCAATATGGGCCCACCTGGTTGCTAAAACCATCCATTCCAGGAACATATCAACCATTAATTTATATGAAGCAGCATTCCTTTCCCAGATGATGCTTAATGTGCTGAATTTGGAAGGAGATTTCTCTATGAATCTAATTTAGCAATGCATCCCTGTTGAAAGTTATACAAATAGAAACAGAAAACATTAGAAGAACAAGAATAGAGAAGTTTAACTTTTAAGTGGAAGGTAGGTACTTCTAGCTATGTTAGTTATTGTGCTCGAGTCCTAGTTATTATGCTCAAGTCCTTTCTAAAGCATGGCAACAGCTACAGAGTAGAGGGTAGAAATTAACCGAATTTCTAGGGAATCAAACTATGTTGCACTTTACTAGCAAACTTACTTTTTAATTCTCAATAGGGCTAATTCCTTTCTCCAAGAGGCACAAAGGAACACTTTTGTTTTGATGTTATTGGCACGGGATTGCCTAGTAGTTATCAAATAAGAGAAGGGCTTAACAAGCCCCATTTCAAGGCCAAATTGCTATCCTTAAGCCTTTCTTTAACTGCATTTTAATTTGCAGGTGACTATAAACTATCTATTGGGTAATCTGGGGATGGACTATTCAGGTACTGTTGGAGTAGTTGATCTTGGTGGAGGATCTGTTCAGATGGCATATGCCATTTCGAAGAAAGATGCAACAAGTGCTCCTAGGGTAACAGATGGGGAGGATAGCTATGTTAATAAAATGCATCTGAAGGGAACTGATTATTACCTCTACGTTCACAGGTTCCTTCACATGCTTTGCTTTGTTTTGATTTTAGGATAAGCCTACTGGAGGGGAGCCAAACATCTTATAACTTTGATTGATATGTTAAATTTGGTATGCAGTTATCTGCATTATGGCTTGCTAGCAGCTCGAGCAGAAATGTTGAAAGTGTCTGAAGATTCTGGCAATCCATGCATCTTGGATGGTTATGATGGTAAGTTATGTATTAATCCGTCAACTCAGGGGGCTTTATCTTTGATGGTAACTGCATATTGCTCTTCATCTAGTTGTCTTCTTATCTTGATCTTTTGTGATCACACAAACTGGTTAATTTGTTGGAATTTGGTTCTGTACGATATACTTCACAGGACAAAAGTGTTTAGATTCTGTTGGCTTATATAAAAATTTTATTGCTGTCAATTGTATATACTTAAATTTTCTTGAATGCTCCACTTGGTCAATGACAATGTATAATGACATCCTTGAGGTGTGGGACGATCTATGTACATTGCCCTTCCTTTCGTGGCATCTTTCCTCTACAGTATCCAATCTGTCTTGTGAATATGATGGAGTAATAGTCATGTCTAAGAGGAAGGGCATTTGCAGTGATTGAACTATGGTAATATTTTACACTTAGAATTGTGATTGATTATTTATTTTATCATTGATTCTATCAGGTTTCAGATGCCTATTTTGTGGTTTGCAAGTGATTTAACGTGTCTCTATCACATATAATTGATTGCCACGTGTGATTGTTGACACTTGATGCTTTACAGCTCTCAATTACTCTTTAAGTTATGAATCTGTCACGTTCTTCTTAAACAAATGAGCTTTCCATTCTGATTTCTAATTCATTGCTCTCTTATATTGGGAGGGAGGAGGGACATTGTAGACGTTACCAGATTTTGATTGTAGAAGCACTTTGAGGGAAGCCGACAATCTAACATCATATGGCTCACTGGGCTTGGAATGATTTGGATCCATGTTTTATTGCCAGTATAGCTATTACATATGCATTAAACGACTAAAATTATGTTTGTTGTAAACTTTTGGAAAAGGATTTTACAAATATGGAGGACAGGAGTATCCGGCATCAGCTTTTCCTTCAGGTTCAAGCTTAGAAGGATGCAGGAGAGTGGCTTTGAAGGCACTCAAAGTTAATGAATCAACTTGTACACACATGAAATGTACATTTGGTGGAGTCTGGAATGGTGGAGGCGGTGCTGGACAAAAGAATTTATTTGTTGCCTCCTTCTTCTTCGACAGGGCTGCTGAGGTACTAATAGCATTGAAATTCATCTCTCTGGAAATTATTGAACTTTGACATGCTAACTGGATATATTCATTATCTATAGGCTGGTTTTGTTGATTCCAATGTGGCTGTTGCCAAAGTTAGTCCTGCGGACTTTAAGGATGCAGCAAAGCGTGCTTGTGAGACTAAACTAAAAGATGCAAAGAACATATATCAAAATGTGGAAGAAAGTAACCTTCCATACTTGTGCATGGATCTTGTATACCAGTATACCTTGCTAGTAGATGGATTTGGTATGTGACGTACTCTTTTTGAGTTATTTGTCAATTTCTGCTTCTCATTGTCCTAACTTCTAAGTTGACACTTATAATTCTTGTGGATAGCTCTTGGCCGGTCGCAACAGATTACATTAGTGAAGAAGGTGAAGTACCATGATGCTCTTGTTGAGGCAGCATGGCCATTAGGCAGTGCCATCGAGGCTGTTTCTTCATTATAACGGAAATTTCCAGTAGCTAGGCACGGCACGGCTGTCTCTCTCCAGGATTGAAGATCCTCCACTCCACGCAGAAGTTGGGAAGAGAATAGGATTTTGGCACTGTATCATTGTAATAACGCAAGGGGAAAAAGGAAAGAGGTCCATTTTTCTTCATTTGTAATTAAACATTGTAACCATGCTCTGATTTATACGATTTTTGAGAGAATGAAATGATTCAATTCAATTGGTTCAATTGTTCGGCCTGCCAAGTATCAATCAATGCACTTTTTGGTACAAAATTAGGCAACAGCAAAGATTTGAGTGAGAGTTCAGCTCAGTAAAAGGTTTGTTTTTATTAAGTTCCAAAGAAACGATGGATCAATAATTAAGTTAAACGCATTTTTTAATATTCCAAAGAATTGAAAGTCGAATTCAAGTGTTAAGATTCAAACTAGTAATTTTCGAGTTGATGCTCTTGTCACTGGAATAGATGGAACAAACAACGGCCTCGACGAAGATTGAAATAGCGATTAAGCCCATTTCGTCTCAATTTAATTCTCTGGACAAACAGTGTCTGTAAGGGACGAGCAGCTACATGAACACAATCAACGGTAGTATCTTATCAACTCTCACTGATATCGCTCCAAAGCAGGTAGAAGTCTTTAGTCTTTCTTTTTTTTCATTTGATCATCTTCACAAACATTTCGCGGTTCATGTTTTGTAGTAATGTGAGCCTAACAGAATTGTGAGATTAGACATGTTTTACTCAAGTTGCAGTTCGAACCAACCATTGGTGCCACTCCTAGGAGGCTCGAGTTGTCAAATTTTTGTTGCGTTTTCTTTTACCTTCCCCTATGTCCATAGCCGTTGTGTCTCTGAGGACATATAGTGCCTGAAGGTTGTCCAGATGACACTGGTGCAGTTTTGATGATAAATTTGATGGTGTCGATGAAGTTGAGTTCAAAAGATGATCGGTTTGTCCTAGAGATAAAGACCAAGAGTATATTGGGATGACAATCCTCTGGAAGCGAAAAACAAGATTGAGCAATGTGGGGTTAAAGTCATTCAGGAACTGGTCCTTGACGTGCTTTCACGGGTGCGAAACAATTGGGAGCTGGATTTACTTTCTTTTGCTGGCAGGAAGACAGCCAGGTTACACTCACTCTGTACATGAATATGACAGCATGATTTCTAATTCGGCAAAAGTGAGGAAGTTCGTCAGTGCATGTGATAAACATGTGAAGGTCTTCTACAATCTCAGCATTATTATGATTTGTATCATCTCCTTTGTATTATCTCCTGAAATCTCATTTGAATTGATTTATATTATCTCATGTAATCTCATTTGAGTTGATTTGTATCTTATCTTAGATCATCACAAACTTGTATAAATATAGTATAAAGCAATTCATTGAAATACAAGGAAAACAATACGTTTCTACTTCAATTCTGTTCTTCTATCATGGTATCAGAGTGATACAATAATCATCTCACATATTTACATTAAGCTAAAACTTTCATCAAACACCTTTAGTCTATCAACTCACCACATTCAAAATCACACAACACCATTGTCTACACACCCACTACAAATTTGCAAAACCCAAGACACATTCCAAATGGCAGATCTCAATACTCCTACTTTACCATTTAATCATATCACAAATTCTCACCACACAATTAAATTCAACGAATTACCTCATCCGGCGAAATCAAGTTCATGCCGTCCTCATCACTTCAGATCTTGTTGGCTACATTGATGGCTCCATAACACCACCAGACGACGACTCTTCATAATTTCCCAAATGACAAAAATTTGATAGATGGTGTATTGCTTTCTTACCGCCTCTTTGACTAGCTCCATCGCAAGGCTTGCAATCGGTTGTCCAACTGCGCGAGATCTTTGAGTTGCTCTCGAAAACCACTTCATGCAACAATCACACTCACAACGGTCTATACTTCGTCGTCAACTTCACACGTTAAAAAAAAAGGGCCGAACGCCATTGTGGAATTTCTTGCCTCAGTCTCCGCTGTTGCTAAGGAACTTGCAACCATCGGTGATAAAATCGCAGGTGAAGACCTAGTGCTTCTCACCTTGAATGGACTACCGTCGGAATACGAGTCTTTTATCACCACCATTGAACACCGTAAATCTCCAGTCTCCTTCGACGAGCTTTGCGCGAAATTACTCATTCACGAACAGAGGTTACTCTCTTTTCTCTCTTCTCCTTCCTCCGACTCAGCGTTTATTGCCTCCTACGCAGGTCACAGATCCTCCTTCTCCAACGGACGCGGTGTGGCTCTCGTGGCCGGCAGGATCGGGGATGCATGGGTTTCAACCCTAATCTCCCACTCGGTGCTTCAAATGGGAACGCCTTCAACATGCATGGCTTTCCACTTGGACCTGGACCTTCGGCTGGACTTCCGTATGGATATGGGCCTTCACATAGGCCCTCCTCCTTTCAACCAGATGGGCTTCAGTTACATGCATCTTTTCCAGACCCAGCCCAACAACATCCAGTCTACCCTTTTAACCACTACCCAACCCAATCAAATTATTCCCCATGATCCACTACCCACAATAAATCCATCCGTTGCCAACTTTGCTGAAAATGGGTCACATTGCGGCCCACTGTCAATTCCATTACTCTGCCTCCCGAAATTGTCCCGCAAATTCCACACCTCATCCAACTAACCTTTCCGTTGCCTTTACTGCTTTAAACATTCACCACTCTTCAGACTCACCTATCCTTCCTTCTAACAAAATTCCTGAATGGCTTCCAGACACTGGCGCAACCAATCACATGACACCTGATCCTCAACTTGTCAAATTTGAAACATTTTACAATGGTCCAAATCAAGTTATTGTCAGTAATGGATAAACTATTCCTATTTCCTCCACTGGTAACGTCACCTTTACTACTCCAACTCGCTCTCTTCATCTCAACAATGTTTTTATTGTTCCCATTTATCTCAAAGAGCTTTAATATTGTGCACAATTGGTGGTCTAAGGTGACTGATAGTCCAATTGAAACAGAGAGAGTATGGAGGGAGATGAGGAAGGGTATGAAACCTTTGATGTTGAGGCTTTGACAAGTAATTTTTCTATTATGCTTAAGCTATTTGACCGAATGCCTTCAATGAGGATTGAACTAGATAAGAATATTTAAAAAGTTGTCATTCATGCTTTTGCAAAGGGTAGGCATGTAAAGGAAGTCATCAATCTCATGAAAGCAGTGGAGAAGAATAGTATATTATTACCTGTAATTCACTGATCAAATCTTTAGGTAGGGTTCAAAAAGTTGACGAAGTTTGAGAGGTCTTCGATGACAACTGCAGCGGGAGTAAGTGTCCTCATTTTTGGAGAAAATGAGAAAAATGAACTGCCTGCGAACTATGAAACCTAAATTATGTTGATTAGAAAATTTTGTTTATTGGATCAGCTTGATAATGTCTTTAGGTTGTAGAATGAGATGAATGAAAATGGGATATTTCCTTGATTGTAGTTCATATCAAGTGCTAATACATGGTTTGTTCTTGAATGGGATAGGAGGCACACAATTTTAACAAAGAAATGAAGGAAAAACAATTCTTACCATAATGTAATATTGAGAAGATTCTTCATGCTTGGTTTTCTAATAAGCAAATGGTGGACTATCAAACAAAAGAAGAAAGGTAATGTTCGAAGCTTCCACAGTCAAACCAAATCACTACAAATCAGGAGTTAAATCAGGAGAGAATATTTCCACAATTAAATGTAATTATTGTACGATTATTACCATAGTTAGAGGAGATGTAAAACTATAAGAGCAGTAACTATAAACAATGATTAAATCAATAAAAAATGGGAATAATCTCCAGCCTTTTTAGACTACTACCATCGTAAGATGGTATTAGAGCAGAGTTATGGTCTTGGACCTATTGTTCAATTGCTCATCATCTACCATACCCTTACCGTTTTGAAGCCACACACTGTTTTCTTTCCAAACCCCCTCCTTCGAAACGTACAAACCAGAAACAATGTCAGAGGGCTCTTCTAGTAATCAAACCAACCAAAACAATCAAACAAGTCCTACAAACCAAACAGTTCCTGATGACATAACAATCCAGATTGCAAACTTGCTGAGAAACAGTCTCAATAATCAACCAAGCCAATCCAATTCTGACAACCTGACAATTGGGCTTAAACTAGATGGGGACAACTACCCATTATGGGCACGTCTGATGAAAGTTGCCATTGGGGGTAGAGGCAAAACACAACACATCATTAGAGAACCACCTGCACCACCAAGAAATGATCCAAGATTCTTGAGATGGGAGCAATCCGACCTGAATGTCTTCTCCTGGATCATTCAGAATATAGAACCAAAGTTGGTAAACAATGTGGCAGAATATCCTTTAGTGAAGGAATTGTGGGATGGGCTAGCCATTACATATGGCAGTGGAGTAGACTCTTTACAGATATTTGATTTGCATATGCAGGCTAATTCGCAGAGACATTTTGAAGGAAAATCCTCTCCCCTCAGTGGAATCTGCCTATGCCATCATGAGGAGAGAGGCCGTCAGGCTTCAAATCATGAAGCCGACAGTTAGTGGTGACGGGGATTCTTCATCATCAGGGATTGGTGCAAGGTTAATTGCAAGAACGTCAAAGGAAAAGCCCAAATCAGAACCAGCAAACCAAATGACAAAGAGGCGTGCCCGTTCAGAATCCACTGGAAAACAATGGAGATTATCACCACAGGAGGATAAATCAAAATTTTTTTGCACCCATTGTGGTATGCACAAACACACTAAAGAGAATTGCTTCAAAATCGTGGGTTACCCAGATTGGTGGGGGGACAACCACAAACAGCCCACTGGAAATCACACCATTAGTAATAAAGCTGTCGCCGTTGTGGGCATCTCGGAGGTTGCCAATAGCAGTGCAACCTCCGAGACAGTAGCTATGAAGTAGCGATCGAAGGAGGCGGTGGAGGTCAGAAATGTTTTGCAACAATTGCGAATGGAACGAAGATGAACCCTAATAAGGCGGAACAAAGAGGTAAAGGGTTTGGGAAATTTCTCCCAAACCCTTTATGTTTTAATCCTAGGTTTTTTAAACCAGGGTGTTTCGGTGATTATAATTTGAGTATAGGTGATTTATGTGATGAGCAATCTAACCCCTACAACTTTGAAAAATTACAAACGAGTATCCCAGCAACCCAAACCTAAAAACAACAACCCTTATGGCCCAAAGTCCAATCAAAATCTGCAAAGCCCAAATTAGCCAAATTAGCCCCAACTCCTAAAGAGGTCTATTTGCCTAATCAGCCCAAATCAGAAAAATCCCAACAACCCACACTTTAAACCAAACTGGGCCGGAAATATCTAAGGCCTTTACAATGAACCCAAACTCAAAAAAAACCACCAAGTGGATTTTTGACTGCGGTGCCACAGACACTATGACCCATGACCCTTCAGATATTATTGTTCCAACAGTATCCAATAAAGCTTATATTCAAACTGCCAACGGGGGGTTATTAGAAGTCAAAGGTGTTAAGTCAAAATAACTTTACGATTAATAATTTTGATGAAGACCAAATAATGAAGCAGAAAGAAAAATGAGACACAAGAAGAAAATGAGACGCAAAGTAGATACAAAATGAGACGCAAGAAATGAGACGTAAGAAAAATGAGACGTAAGAGAAAAATGAGACGATAGAAATGAGACGCAAGAAGAGACGAAGTGAAGCTGAAAATGAGACGAAAGAATCGAAGACGAAGAACCGAATCTGGTTGAGTAAGTTACAGAACTCAACTGAATAACTATTTTTTAAAAGATCAAGAAACAAGAATCAAGAAGCAGTTGAAGACGAAGACTATAAATAAGAGTTGGAGTCGAAGACTGAAAATGTTAGAAAAAGTTAGTGATTTTGTCAATGATTTCATTGTGCTAAACTTAGAGCTACTATTGTCTGTAACAAAGCTCGAAATATCTTTCAGTAGAAGGAAGAAATGTTGATAGCCTGAAGAGGCTAAGTCAGAAAAGAATACTTGTTGTAAGAGACCTGAAGAGGCTCGGAGAAAAGAATAC
>JAOSBK010000002.1:10018900-10029635 GCA_027568895.1 Erythroxylum shatona
TATTAAAGTAAATGAAAAAAGAAAGATTCACACTAAATCCAAAAAACAGAAATAGAACTCAAAACCTAGAAAAAGCAAGAAAAATTGAAATGAAAATGAAGAGAAAGAAGAATTCAAATCTGATTTATCTCTAATGAGTTGCCTCCCATTAAGCGCTTTTGGTTATAGTCGTTAGCTCACCATTGTGTGCACATCATTCTCCATAATTTAGTATGTCCACAGCTACTTTCTCTGTTTGAATGTCCTTGAAACCTTCATAAAAAGGCTTCAATTGATGGCCATTAACTTTGAAACTTCGGTTGTTACCAAGAAGACTCCCTAGATTATAGAAGGCTCAGTGACTTGAAATCATAATTCACAACTCCAATTTTGCATTCCTAAAAAAGCAAAACAGATAAAAAGCAAATAAGGTACTCAAATGAAAGCAATAAAAAGAAATTGAAATAACACAGAACTAGAATGAAAGGATAAGAGTGGGGTGCCTCCCCACAGGTGCTAAGTTTAACGTCGATAGCTCAAAGTAGTCATTTGATCACGGGTCCTTGAGTGAAATGCTTGCAATGTTTCTCAACTCTTAACTATAATAATGCTTCAATCTTTGCCCATTCACTTTGAAAGTTCATCCATCGCTTCCCTCAACACCAATCGCTCCATAAAAGGTAACATTCTTCACAACAAAGAGCCCTGACCATCTAGAACATAATTTACCTGGAAAAACCTTCAATCTCGAGTTGAAAAGCAGAACTTTCTCTCCTAGAGCAAATTCTTTCCTCATGATGTGTTGGTCATGTCAATTTTTAGTTTTCTCCTTGTAGATTTTGGAGTTCTCATACGCTTCATTTCAAAATTCTTCCAATTCTCACAACTGAAGAGACCGATTTTCAACTGATTTTTGCCAATCAAGATTTAACTTCCTAACTGTATAATAAGCCTTATGTTTCAACTCCACCGAAAGATGACAAGCTTTTCCAAAAACCAAACAATATAGAGACATGCCAATTGGAGCTTTGAAAGCTGTCTTATATGTCCAAAGGGCATCATCAAGCTTGGGAGCCCAGTCTTTCCAGTTAAGGTTCACCATATTCTCAATAATGTCCTTGATCTCTCGATTTGATATTTTAGCTTGGCCATTTGACTGTGGGTGGTAGGGTAAAGCAACCTTGTGTCAAACTCCATATTTCCTTAAATTATTACCCGGAAGCTTGTTGCAAAAGTGGGTACCTTCATCATAATGGCCTTTGGAGTGTCGAATCTTGTGAAAATGTTTTTCTTGAGAAATCTGATAACAACCTTGGCATCATTTTTTGGTGAGGCTATGGCTTCAACCCATTTTGATACGTAGTCCACAGCCAAAAGGATATAAAATTGTCTACAAGATTTGGGGAATGGTCCCATGAAGTCTATACCACACAAATCGAAGAGTTCTATCTTAAAAATGTTTGTCAAAGGATATTACCCATTTGTTGACATCAGTCACACATCTTAGTGAAAGCATAGTTGTCCTTATGAAGCATAGGCCAATAGAAACCAGATTGAAGAACTTTTGCTGCTGCTCTTGTTGAGCTAAAGTGACCTTCATATGGTGATGAATGATAATGCTCCAAAATTACTAGGACTTCATCTTTTGGGATACATCTTCGAATCATTTGATCGAGACCTCTCTTGAATAATAAAGGCTTATCCCATAGATAACTTTTTGCATCAAATAGGAACTTTTCCTTTTGGGATGGATTTAAATCCGAAGGAATCAAACCTGTAGCTAAATAATTCACCTCATTGGCAAACCAAGAAAGCTTTTCATTGACTCTGAATAACTGATCATTTGTGAAAGTCTCTTGAATAGGTATTGATAGTTTTGATTCCTCAAGCTCTAATCGAGATAGATGGTCAGCCATTGCATTTTTTGTCCCTTTTTTTATTTTGATTTCTACATCAAACTCTTGCAAAAGCAACACCCATCGAATGAGTAGAGGCTTGGCATCTTTCTTTGCAAACAAATATCGGATTGTCGTATGATATGTGAAACCACAACTTTAGACCCAATGATATACGACCGAAACTTGCCCAAAGCAAAAACAACTGCCAACATTTCCTTCTCTGTAGTAGTGTAATTTTGCTGGGCATCATCCAAAGTTTGGCTAGAGTAGTAGATAACCCTGAACACTTTCTCTCACCTTTGGCCTAAAGCTGCTCCTACTGCGAAGTCACTCGCATCGCACATAATTTTAAACGGTTGTTGCCAATCAGGTGTGATCATCACAGGAGCTTAAATCAACTTTTTCTTGATCAACTCAAAAGCCTGCAAGCATTTCTCATTGAACTCAAATTTTACATCCTTCTCCAAGAGATTGCAAAGGGGTTTTGTGATCTTAGAGAAGTCTTTGATGAATCTCCGGCAAAACTCCGCATGTCCAAGGAAACTACGGATACCCTTTACATTTTTTGGTGGAGGAAGCTTTTCAATAGCTGCTATTTTGGCTTGGTCCACTTCAATTCCATGAGCAGATACTTTATGACCCAACACAATTCCTTCCCTTACCATAAAATGACATTTCACCCAGTTGAGCACTAGGTTGGTATCCTGACATCTTTTCAACACTAGAGATAGATTATGTAAGCACTTATCAAAAGAATCACCAAAAATAAAAAAATCATCATAAAAACTTCCATCAAATTCTCAAACATATCAAAAAAGATAGCCATCATGCAACGTTGAAATGTAGCAGGAGCATTGCAAAGACCAAAAGGCATGCGCCTAAATGTAAATGTGCCAAAAGGACACGTGAATGTGGTCTTTTCTTGATCTTCAGGTGCAATGGCTATTTGGTTTTATCCCAAGTACCCATCTAAAAAGTAATAAAATGCATGTCCAGTAAGTTTATCCAACATCTGATCTATGAATGACAAAGGAAAATAACCCTTCCTACTAGCTTTGTTTAACTTCCTATAATCCATACAAACCCTCCATCCAGTGATTGTCTTAGTGGAAATAGTCTCATTGTTATCATCTTTAACTAGAGTAAATAAGCCTCTTTTAGGAACAGCCTAAGTAGGACTAACCCATGAACTATCAAAAATTGGGTAAATGAATCCAGCCTTAAGCCACTTCTGAATTTCATTCCTAACCACTTCCTTTATTGCTGGGTTCAATCTTCCTTAGGGTTCAATGCTAGGGGTGAATAACTCCCCCATCAGAATTTTATGCATTACAATAGAAGGACTTATTCCCTTAATGTCTGAAATTAACCAACCCAATGTATTTTTTAACTCCCTTAACACCCTAAGCAATTTTTCTTCTTTTAAAAGAGTCAATGAAGATGAAATAATGACAGGAAAAGTTTGATTAGCACCCAAGAATGCATATTTTAAATTTTCAGGCAAAGGTTTCAAATCAATCAATGGGTGCACATCTTTCACATCACCAACAACATCAGCATTAGTCACATAAAACAAAAACTCAGTTTGATCAAAATTTTTCAAGCATTCAAAAGAATTCAATGCCATCATAAAACAAGCATCATCATCATCCATAGCATCTTTTCTAACCATAACTTCCAAACATGTCAATAATGGGTCTTTAGATATAAGGGAAGGAAAAGATGTTACCACACAAGATGATATGATATCCACTCAGTTGAAAGTTGGTGTATCACTTAGATTTTTAAGTGATTTGTATATGTTGAACCTTACCTTCTCGCCATTTACATGCAAGGTTAGTTCTCCTTGTTGCACATCAATCATCCCGCCACCAATAGCCAAGAATGGTCTTCTAGGTATGATCAGGATCTCCTTATCTTCTTCTATGTGAAGCACCACAAAGTCTGCAAGGAGAATAAATTTGTCAACACGAACAAAAACATCTTCTACAATACCTCGAGGATAAGTGAGAGAACGGTCAGCTAGTTGCAGACAAATTGTTGATGATTTGACTTCTCATAATCTTAGCTTTTGGAAGATTGAAAGAGGCATGAGATTTATACTTGCCTCCAAATCACAAAGCACTTTACCAAAATATGTGTTGCCGATCTCATATGAAATTGTGAAGCTTCTCGAATCTTTCAATTTTTGCGGTAACTTTCTTTGCAAGACTACACTACACTCCTTGGTCATCAATATCGTCTCATAGTCTCCAAATCTCCTATTTTTGGTAACAATGTCCTTGATGAATTTTGCGTAATTTGGTACTTGCTCAATAACTTCAATCAAGGGAATATTGATCTCAAGTTTCTTAAAGACTTCAAGGAATTTTGCGAATTAATCATTGATTTTCTTCCGTTGAAATCTTTAAGGATATGGCAGCTTGGGGATGATTTTTTATTGCAGCTCCCCTTCCAGTTTCTTCTCCGAGTTAACTTCCTTCTTAACTTATGTAGGTGCACTTGCTTCTTCACAAGTATTCTTTCCTTCGTTTTGGTTGGATTTAATAGAGCTCTGCTCTTTAGGTTTCACATCCTCCAATTCTTTTCTACTTCGAAGAATGGTGGCCTTGCACTGCTCTCTCGGGTTAGTTTCAGTATTACTTGGAAATGTCATCTGATTCAAATTCCCAACAGCATTTACAAGTTGTCCCAATTGAACTTCCAAACTCTTCACTGAAGTCCCCATACTGGCCACTTGCATCTTTGGCTCATCTCTCTCCTTCTCATTCTTGTGGAAACAGTTCCTTATAGTGCCAATCATTTCTTCTAAGGAAGGTTTCCGTTCCACCAATGGTGGTCCATATCCAAGTGGGTAAGGCATGTTCCTTTGAATACCATAGTTATATTGCTCCTTGAAGTTGTATCCTTGACCATATCGATTTTCCATTGGTTGTGACTTAAATCCCAATTTCCTTCGGTTAACAAACTGGGCTTGTTCCACCCTCTCATCATTGGTGTAGATTGAATGGCTAGTAGCTACCACCTGCTTATTTTGTTTTTCCTTTGACATGAATTTTGAAAATTGATTGGACAAGGCCGCCAATTGAGTAGATAATTGAGTCACTTGGTCCACTTTTAAAATTCCTCTTTTTCCATTAGTTCGCTCGGAGGGCCATTGGTAGCTGTTTAAAGCCATATCTTCCAGCAATGCACATGCTTCTTGAGATGTTTTTCACATCAGAGTACCACCTGCTACTACATCCACAATAGTTCGAGTATGGCCGTTTAACCCATTGTAGAACATTTCCACTTGTACCCACTCTTGGTATCCATGATGTATACATTTTTCAAAAGATCTTTGTACCTTTCCCAAACTTCATGCAATTGTTTCAAGTCAAGGTGTCTAAAGGTACTGATCTCAGCTCTTAACTTCGCAGCTTTACCAAGTGAAAAAAAAATTTAATCAAGAACTGTTGTGCCACTTACCAGGTGGAAAAATTTAATCAATAACTACTGTGCCACCTCTTGCTAACTTCGCATTCTATCAGCAGAAATTGAGTGAAGCCAATTCTTTGCTTTGTCCCGAAGAAAAAATGGGAACAAAGTAAGCCTAATGTCATCTTGTGTTGCCCCTTCAGTTTTGATAATGTCACATAATTCCTGGAAACTTGTAAGATGATCATTTGAATCCTCTGTTGGTGCTCCTCCAAACTGATTTGTCTAACCAAATTGATGAGTCCAGATGAAATATGCAAATTTTGAGCACGAACATTAGGTCTTTGGATACCGTGATAATTGTCCACCACTGCAGGCTAGAAATATTCCCTGATAGGACATTGGTGCAATTGTTCCTGTTCATTTTTGTTATCTCCTCTTCCGTTTCCTCCAGTTAAATTAGCTACACCAAGTCTGGCCTCTAACTGAGCTAATCTTTAAGCCATTTTATCCCTCTCTCTTTGAATTCTTTGAAGTTCTTCTGTTTGATTTTTCATTTTCTTTTGTCGATGAATTGACTTTACTATTCTTTCCAACTCTTGGTCAAACTGTCTTTCTTGCCCTCTAGTGGTTTGGGGCATGCGATCCTTTTACACACAAGTTGCACAGGAAAACAAAAATGCAAAAAGAAAAAGAAATAAATAATTCACTCTAGGGATAAAAAACTTAATAAATTTCTAAATAACTACTCAATTCAATGCCACCAAAATAATTATAAATATGACAAATTTGTGCAATAATTAATTAAGAAAAGATTGCAACAATTTACTAATTAAAAGTTTTAACGACACAGGGGAATGACTTTCTCTTAGGGAATGATATTTTTGTCACCCTTAATAGTGAATTAGCTATCCTCCACAAATGAAATATCCTAACCTTATAGGTGAATTTTAAGAGTAATTAATCCCCTTTTTCTAAAAATGAATTAATCTATCCACTCTAGACGTAACTTAGTAATCCCTTACTTAAGTTCTTCCTAGAGTTTCTTAAGTCCTAAACCTTCAATTTTCACTTCCTAAGTTTCTTGGGTCTCCCAACTCATAAGAAAATCCTATTTGAAATTTCCTTCAATCTTCTAGTAAAAACTCCCTTTTTTCAAAGGCGAATTTATACCAAGCCAATTTCCAATAATCCAAAGGAATAGCAGATAAATCCAAGGAAAAATCAACAAGTGTATAAATTTTCAGTCATGGATTCCAGCAAAATTCAAAATTAAAGCATCAACAAAAATATCAAATCCTTAAGAGAAAGTAAGGTTTTAGCCACAAATCATCATTTCAAGCAAGCCATAAGCATATAGCCTAAATAAACTCATGACAGAATCAATTAAAAATAAAAAGTACAGCTCCAAACTATAGTTGAATAATGTGTCTTCCCCTTTCCTTGCGTGTGGTTCTTGTTTGAAGAAGCGGCATTGTTGTGGTTAGAGGTAGCTATGTGGTGGTGCTTGGAGTGGGGGCTACGTCTTCGTTAGGAGTGTATGGAGGCTGGAGCTTAGTCTAGGCTGCTGTTGGTGAATGGAAACTCCTTGGAGAGTATATGCTGGTTGCATTGGTGATGGTGCATGGATGAAGATCACATTAATGGATGTGTGAAGACAGGTTGCATTGTGGAAGTTGGAGTTAAAATATGAAGGTTTATGTGTCTTGTTGGAGCTGCTCGTGCATGAAAGAATGGGATGAGTTGCATTTTTGTGTGGAAGAAAATGGGATGAAGGTTGTGTAGAAGATGGCTTGCATTGATGAGTTAAGAGTTAACAAATGAAGGCTTGCATTGTGGAGGATTGGAGCTGGCTGTTTCGGTGGATGGATGTCTTGCGTGGATGTGTATGAGAAAGCTATGGTGTTGTCTTTTTAATAAATGCTCTTAGTTGGTGAGTGGCGTGAATCCTTGACTATGTGTTATGGAGGGATGAATGAATGAATTATTTGCGTTGTTATTTGGTAGTTTTGAGAGGAATCTGGTTCAATGGAGGGATGAGTGAGTGAAGGATTATGATGTGTGGGGGATACTATTTTTGGTGAGCTCCATGAGTGAATGACTGGTACATATATGTGGGATGGAGTGTGGGGACTGTTTTTAATGAGTGAGGCATGGAGAGTTGCTTTTGTAAGTGTTTGTAGAGATTAGTTGCTTCTTGTCTTATGAGTGTTGCGTTAGTGGAGATGTTGTGAGTAAAAAAAAAGAGAGTTGTAAAGAAGTGGGGTTGTGTGTTTGTGGAATGGGAGCTAGGTGGGGGCTGGTCAATCTTTGGCTGGTTGGTATAGATTTTTCAAGGTCAATTTCGATAGTGCATAAAAACTAAACAGTGACGATTTAGGAGCTCAAATTTTATTAGTATCTTTGTTTTAAGTTAACTTCAATATGAGACTTGAATCACGGGATTTTGCCATCTGAGTTAAAATTTATGATCGAAACATCATCTAAAGGTCATTCTGGTGATCCAAAATCTGATGCAAATTTATGGAATTTATTTCTCCTGAATTTCAACTCAGAAATCCTACAATTGGTCCCAAACAATCCTTCAATGAGTCAAGAATTTAAGTATGAAATTTAAGAATATTTGACTAAACCAATATCGAGATAAATATCCCACAATGACTAAAGGTCAAGTCTGTCAGAAACCCAAAAAATAGTGCAATTCGAGTCTATTTGTTTCATTTATGCATTTTGCGTCAACGAACCTCGAATAATGCTAAAACATGATAAACTAGCTATAGATGAACATAAAATGAATATAAATGACTCTGAATTAAGTCCTAAACATATATGAAAATATAAGTGTATCAAAAACAAATCCAAATCGACAATATGGCAAAAAGTAATTTAGGCAACAGACAAAAGTATAGTTATAAGTTCAATTATCGTTTCCTTTTTATTAAGGTAACATAATTTATATCGTTATAAGAAACGGTGCTATAATAAGTATAAGGCAACAAAATAAAAAATGTTTCTTTAAGTTTTGACTAAAGCAACACATTAGTTTCAAATTATAGCAACAATGTTAATTGAATATTGCAACACTTTAAGTCTTTTTAGGCAATAATGTTAAATAGATAAGGCAACAAAGTAAAATTTTTTAGGCAATAATTTGTAACAATAAAAACAACAATTTATTCTTTTGTTACCAATAATATTTAACATAAAATTAAACTCTTGATATTATATAGGCAACATCTATATGTACATTAAAAGTAATATACAGATATTAATGTACGTCTTAATAACTTACGTATTATCAAAGATAAACGACCAAAAAGTTGCAATTATATAATATATAGTCCATAAGGACTTAAAAATTCAACATTTAACATATTCAAAATACAAAAAGCGAATTTCATGCACTTTTATTATTACGAAATACAAAATTCTGCAATCACCAACAATTGCAAGGAAAATTACATAAGCTTTAATAACTCTTCATCATTTTTAGAATTCAAAAACTACGGAAAAAAGTGATTTATGCAACAGATAAAAGTGTAATTATAAGTACAATTCTCGTTGCCTTTTTATTAAGGAAACAAAATTCATATCATTACAAGAAGTGACGTTGTAATTAGTATAAGGCAACATTTTTAATTAGGAAATAAAATAAAAATGTTATTTTAAGTTTGAATAAAGCAACACATTAGTTTCAAACTATGACAACAATATTTAATAGATATTGCAACACTTTTAAGTCTTTACAAGGCAACAAAGTGGATTTTTTTAGGCAACAATTTGTAACAAAAAAAGCAACAAATTATTCTTTATTACCAATAATATTTAACATAAAAATAAACACATGACATTATATAGGCAACATCTATATATACATTAAAAGCAATTTCTAGATATTAGTATACGTCTTAATTGTGTATGTACTATCAAATATAAACAACCAAAAAACTGCATTTATATATAATATATAATCCATAAGGAGTTGTAAAATCAACATTTAACATATTCAAAATACAAAAGCAAATTACATGTACTTTTATGGTTGAAAAATATAAAAACAAATTCTATAGATCCTTTGTTCGATACTGGCCATAAAAAATCACACGCTTCACTACAGTTTCTAAACGATCAGCAAATGAAGGGAACTGAAGGTGCCTTAACATCATGGCAAATGAGAGAAGCAGTGCTACTAAGTTTGCTTTTTTCTGTTCTAGTATCTTCTCATTATCGACATTTCCTGTATAAGGACCTTACTCAAAAACATCATGATCTGCCCCAACATTGCCTACAAAAATGGTTCAAATATTTTGTATACTTAAGACTTTGGGATGAAATAACATAATATGGAACACCAACCAAGATAAAAAGAACACACATTCTAGGATTTACCAGGATTAATACTTATTCGAGATATACCAACAACACCTCACTTGAAATGTGACAGGGTATTCCCTATACTGCATCTAACCTATTGCTAATGTGAGCCTCTTTCTATGGGAATGTGATTTATAAGAGTTATTGAAAAGTTCACTACTAAGTGAAGAGATACATGTATATATTAAATAGGGACTATAAAAAAAGTTTAAATCACACGAAATAGGAAAATCTGCAATGACATGTGAAAACTAAATAAAAGTTGTCAACAAGATCTAGGATCACCAATTGGATTTTGGAAATAATGTGTATAATGCTTGTGATTAGTAAAATCTATAGGCTTAGAGTTGATTGCTCATAAAGTATGCACAAGAAATTCACAACTCTAATCTCCTTTAACTGTTTAATTGATGGCTCTAACAATTAGCTACAACCAATGAAATACTTAGCACTAGGTAACTTAACAGACATAGAAAGCATGCAAAAGTCAGTAAAGCTTTCCATAGCCATTTCTTTTTCATATTACATCAAAGAGAAACAATTCTAGAGCAAACTGAGATAACAACCCTCAGTTATTTTTCACATAAAAGTTGTTATACAATAAATAGTAAAAGATACAAGATTCCTACTAAGTTCCAAACTTAAGAATTTCTGTAGACATACCTCCAGGTATGACTCTTGTACCACTAACTACCTACAACTGTATTGGAAATAGGATTGCCATAAAGATTTGCTCTCCTTTTTGTTTCCCCTAAATATGAAACAAGCAATATTATTTATTCTCATTAATGCCTGAATGTTGATGACCAAATAGATTAGGGAATTAAATGATACATCTGGTTACCTTAGCAATTGTGTTCTTTCTCGTTTCTCTATTTGAACAAAAAATCTATATCATTTGGTAAAAGGCATGTCATATAGTTATATAATTTGCAGAAAATCACAGAGAAAAGTGTTGGAAAATCAACGCAAGATCGAATCTAAGCGCAACGGAATGAATTTAAAAATTTTCCACAGAATCAACTTTAACAGAATTAAAATCGAAACATAAAACAAGAAATTGACAA
>JAOSBK010000002.1:10040925-10056621 GCA_027568895.1 Erythroxylum shatona
AGAGGACAATACTAATTAATGGTTTGATGCCGCGGTACCACCCGTAAACACACGCTGCGTGGGAAATGCTAGCCCAGGTGTGGGGTCCAACAGTGACTTCTTTCCATCATCCCTTCGGCACTTGCAAAGGTTGTAGTGAGCCCAGATAAGCCGCATGATCATATTTGCTTCTTTGACATGTTGCAAAATTCTTAACATGATTCCTCGTGTCCATGTCCATTTGCTTCCAATGAAAGAGACTATGTATCCTTTTTATCACCCCCGAGTGTCCCCCTTGTGGGCTGTCATGAGCCATTGTTATTATTTTTTTCGAAGATCCTTGTCACAGCTTACTACAATTCTTCCCTTCCATCTTAGCTTTCCCCTCCTCCATTCATAATTCCCTGTAGGCATGTCGGTTGTTTCCAATTTTTATGAGATCTTTTATAGTATTGTCCTTCTCCCATCCTTCCTGAATTTCATCCAATATGGTTGTTTGTATTTGCGGGATCACCATTGTGAGTAATTGAAGGCTTGAGACTCTTGATAGTGCGTCTGCTGCTATGCTCTCTTTTCCACTTCTGTAAACAACCTCAGAGTCATACCCTATTAGGTTTGGAAGCCAGTTTTGTTACAATGATGTGGAACTCCGTTGCTCCAGGAGATATTTCAAGCTCCTGTTGTTTGTACATGGAAGAATCTACTATTGAGATAATGATGTCATTGCTTTATGACCTCGATAATGGCAAGAAATTCTTTTTCATACGTTGATAACCCTTGATGCTTATGAGCTAATGCCTTGCTCATATAGGCTATAGGATGATTCTCTTGTTGAAGGATAGCTCCAATTCCCTTATCATAAGCATCTGCTTCCATCATGAATAGCTTAGTGAAGTCTGGTAACGCCAGGACAGGTGTTGCCATCAACTTTCTTTTCAACTGCTCAAATGCCTTCTATTTTTCCTCCTTCCACTCCTAACCCCCTGCTTCTTGTTTCTTCATAATGGCATTAAAGGGCTTCACCAGAATCCCATAGTGCTTAATGAATCTTCTGTAGTACCCTATTAGCCCTTGGAATCCCTAGAACTCTTGCAAGGTGCGAGGTTGTGGCCATTGTTGGATGGTCTCTGTCTTTCTATTATCCGTGGATACACCTTTCTATGAAATCGAATGCCTCATATAGTCTACCTGCCTTAACCCGAATATACATTTACTTCCTCTGATGAATAATTGTTGTTATTATAAGACCTCTAAGACCAACCGTAGATGCCACAGATGTTGTTAGAGGTCAGTACTGTAAATGAGAAGATCATCAAAAAATAAGCAAAAATTTCCAAAGGAAGGGTTTAAATACTTCATTCATGAGGCTTTGAAACGTAGATGGGGTATTCGTGAGGCCAAACAGCATTACCAAAGACTCGAATTGTCCTTCGTGATTTCTAAAAGTGGTTTTATGTATGTCTTCTTCCTTCATCCGAATTTGGTGGTATCTCAACCGTAAATCTAGCTTCGAGTACTAGCTTGAACTCTTTAGTTCTTCCAACAGTTCTTCTATAAGTGGAATCGGGAACTTACTCTTGATCATATGTTTGTTTAATTCCTGGTAATCAATACATATCATCTGGGAGTTATCCTTCTTTCTCACTAGGATCACTGGAGACGCATATGGACTAACACTCTTCCGTATGAAGCCTTGCTTCGACAGCTCTTGCATTACTTTTTCTATGGCATCCTTCTGCTCCCCTGAGTAACGATATGGCCTGAGGTTGATGGTCTCCAATCCTGGCTTGAGATGTATTACATGGTCATATGCTCGTTTTGGTGGCAATTGTTTTGGATCTAAGATGACCTTCCCATATTCAGCTAGCAACCTATCTAACTCATCCCTTGTCTGAATGTCATCATTAATTTCTAGATATTTCATCTGAAATTCGATAGGGGCTATTAGTTACAATATAAATAGAGCACCTTGGTTAGAGTTTTTGATCATCTTGTGGAAGCTCTTGCCCGATACTTCTCTGGCTTGCGTTTATAGTTATCTTGTTGACTTCATTACCTTTCCTTCCCATTAGAACTCTATAGTGCACCTCTTAAAATTGCATAGTATGTCATCCAAGTTATCCAGCCACTGCACTCCCAACACCATGTCATAGCCTCCTAACTTAATAATTAATGCTTTACTAGCAAACTACACCCCTTACATTTTCCACACGAAGTTTCTACACATATGCCTGCAATCCAATTTCAATCCTCCTCCTACGGTAATACTTATTGGATCAATGTCGCTTACCTTCACCTTCTCCTACCATATCACCTTTTCATCTAGAAAGTTGTGGGTATTTCCACTGTCCACGAGTATGCGTAAAGGTCTTCTTTGGTGACTTCCCATGACCCTGAGTTGCTTGTAGTTTGTCTAATCTTTTAAGCCCCATATGGCTTCTAGTGAAATGTTAGGATTGAGGGGAGCTCCATCCTCCAATTCTTCACTTCCAAGTTCCTCTTCCTCCTGTTCCTCGTCTTCAACCATGTATAATTGAAATTGTTACTTCCTGCAATGGTGTCCCTGGGTGTATTTCTCGTCGCACCAAAAACACAATCCCTTCGCTCTTTTTTCATAAAACTCCTTACTTTTTGTCATCCTACTACGATGAGAGCCTCTGTAAGTATTGTTTCGGCTACCTTAACTTCTTAGAGTGGGTAACAATCTCGCCTCAATATGCTGTTTTGGTGAAGGGGTTGTATGACTGACTCCTTTGTAAAGGTTTGATCCTCCTCCAGCTAAGCAACCTACCTTGCCACCTTTTTTGAAATAAACTGGAACACTGACTGCCATAATCGCTTCTTGTTTGTGTGCCTATGTGTAAGTTTGATGTAAGGTTTGAGGATCCATCATCTTTACCATCAGTCTCAGCTCTAGCTTAAGCCCTTTTAAGAAAAACCCGACCAAATATTCTTTGGGTAGTGTGAGTTTATTTGAGTACCTATCAAATAAGACACAATAATCTAATACCGAGCCTTCTTGTCTTAATTCTTTTAAATCTCCTATAGGATCTTCAAAAATGTTCTCATCGAACTGTTGTTGTAATATAGTGGTAAATTCTTCCCACTTCATCTCATTTATCTCTTTCCGATTCCGAATCGTCAATTGATACCATTCTAGTGTGACACCTTCCATGTGAAGAGAGGCAAGCCTTATCTTTATATCATCTGGTGTTTGATCCATCGTAAAAAATTGTTCGCACTGATAGCTCCAACTCCTCACCCCCATGCCATCAAATGTCGGGAAATCAGTTTTGTTGGTCCTCATCAGTCTTGTACCATGTCCTCCATCTCCCACGCTCTTCATGGAAGTTTCCGACTCTTCCTTATCCATCTTCTACATGAGATGTTGAAACATGGATTTAATATAACTAATTTCCTTTTTATGTCGTGATTGAGCCTCCAGCATGCTTTTGATGCTTTCTTCTAGACGACAAACTTCAACTCCTCACGTGCTTCCTGTCATTACTATTATGAGGAACGGTTGCTTTGATACCATATGTTACGAATTTACACTCACACCTATGCTAACTTCACAGAATATGTCACACACTCGCACTAAATAGAGAGAGAAACACACACATACAGATAGAGAAAAAATAGGTTCAGAAATTCATTCACTGATTGCATGCCATTTCCATGCTGTTACAATAGATATATCTTACAGTACTTGGAATATTCTAGACTATTATCATATAAGTCTAAGTTGCGTCCGTTGCTTCCTACGCTACGCTATGCTTATTCATACATATCATATTCGACGTCATTCCTATCTTCTTCTTCCCTCGCCTATGCAGCTTATGTTTTTGTAATAAATCCTCAATCAAAATCATAACTTACCAAAAATGGAGCAACTTTTAATGGAAGCTTGAGTAAGAAGAGATACACCCAAATAGAAAGCTCTTAACTTTGGCTTGGTGGTTACGAAAGGAGAAGATAATCTCCTCTGGGATATTATGTTCTCCCACCCCTAATTAGGAATGAACTAAGTTCACCTTCCCAACCTTTCAAAGAACTAGAACAAATATAACGGCCAAATGGTATTACGATAATTAAGGAATTGAATAGTGTTTTTGAATCTTACAAAGTTCGAGAAAATGGCCCCAATGGACATATTGCACACTATATTGTCGTCCAACTCCGTTAGTGACACCATAGCCATTGGTGGACTCTTATTCATAGTGAGAGCTTCACTGTATAAATCTTATAAGTCTGATTCTTGTGCATATGCCCAGTACATCGGGTGCAAGTTATGAAGTCGTAACAAGTGGAAGGGTTTTGTTGTTGTTAGTCTTTTTATTCTTCCTTGTCCATCCAAGTATTAAGTGCAATTATTTCTTATCTCTAATAAACTTTTTCTCCACACAAGTAGGAATAATTGATCTACTTTTTATTTTAAGGATACAAAATCAATCATAAATAGTTTATTAAAATTGTTGTAACTATAAAGTATCAATCTCATAAAAAATAAATTATTAAAGTCATTAACCTTAATTAAAATAAATAATTAATTAATTAACTTACGAGTGTAATAAATAAAGTAAAGAAAACAAAGCAAATAAAGTATCAAAGAAAGTATGTTCGTCGCGTTTTGGTTGTTTGAACGACTTGTCGCTCTCCTTTATTTATTCTATTATTCCATTTTACTTTCAAAAAAAGTTTGGCTTTATAATCATAAAAAATAATAATCCTCCTATTAATTTTAAACTTTATATTAAATGTTTAACATTTAATTAATTTTTTCAAATTTCCTTTTTATAATTACAAAATATGAATTTGAAAAAATTCACTAAAAAAGATAAAATTACGACTCGTGTGTTTTAATTTTACTAAATAAAAATTAGTTGGTAATTTAATTTTCCTAGACATATTCTGAATTCTCATTAGTAAATAAAAATATTATATTTTAAATATAAATTAGTAAATAGCTATATAAAATTTATAAAATATTAGTAAATATCATTTGGTAAATGGGTGACTAGAACTATAGCAACAATTCTAAATGTTGCATGTATAAAACTTTATTACAACATTTTTTAATTTTGTTGTCTTTTCTTATACGTGGCAACAATTATTATTATCGTTGCCTTTTAATATTAGTAAAGGCAACAGTTTAAAAACTGTTGCATTATATTAATTTTTAGCAATCCATTTTTAGACTGTTACAAACATGTCGTTACTTACAGCTCTTTTTATCGTAGTAAAAGTTTGTGTCAGGCTTCTTTATATTGGCTTTGTAACCTTTCTCAAAGTCCTTTCGAATCTTGTACTACATGCATTCCAACTTCTTGACAGATAGCTGCAATTTATTAGCAAATATCCAGTTATGATGAGGACGATTTTATTCAATGTGAGATATTATAGTAGAAACCTACACATTATTTCATATGGAGAACTCTTAAAAATACATGTTCATTACATTTAATATAAGTGTGTAAGGACTTCTCATAGAAAACATTCAGGAATGATATTGCAAACTTCTAAGACTATAATAGTAAATTCAGAAAAAAAAAAATCTAATGCAAAAAGATCCAAAGTCAGAATTCCTTACTCCAATGATGAAATAGTATAATAGGCATTCCAAACTATCTATACTTTCAATGACTAATTATCACTTACATTTAGACTAAATTAGACATAAGAAATAAAAAATCCTTAAATGACAAAACCATTTAAAACCTAGTTTGAATTATGTACTATGACATTTTTAGGCTAAAGAAAACCATTTATTGCCATGTTTAAAGCTGTCTAAATAGTATCGACAAGTTTTCTTAGTTTCAATACCTAATGTTCCCTAGAATTTCCTAACCAAAATCCCAAATAGTCAAACTCCTAGGCTGAATGATTATAAGTCTAAATTGCTCTCTATCACCTCTTGCAAAAGAACATATGGGTGCTTTAATAGCATTTTAAAACCAGATATGTTGACTAGATTACTGAGAATAAGTTAGGCCAATAAGGAAACACTTAAAAGAAACAAGTATAAAGATCCAAAGTGCACATGGAAGCTAAGAATCACCAAAATAATTAACAAGTTTAAACAGGTACCAGAATTGTGAGTTGGGTAAGATAAATATCCTTCTAGTAGAGAAACCCCCTTTTGTTCAAGATATAGTTCAAGAACCAAGGTTTGCTTCTTAATCTCTTCTATCTTAAAAATGAGCATTTCGCATTCACTAAAATATGATCAGATCATACAATGGACAAAATAAGCATTAAAACCATATTAAACTATCATGTTCTTCCAGAACTATAGATACAACCATCATGTTCTTCCAAACTGTAGATAAAACCACATTAAATCATCATGTTCTTCCAGAACTAAAACCTCCATAAAGGTTTTCAATTTTAGGGTCCAAATAATTAAGAGAACAAATAAGCAAATTTTACATATCTATATTTATATTTCCCTTTGAAGATAAACCAACTTGAATCTTGATAGAAAAGGAAGGTACTTCTTGATCTACCTAACCCCATACGAGCTATTAGACTCTAGATTTGTAACTGTGAATCAACTGTGAGTAATCATAAACAAACCCAGAAAAGAAGAGAAATACAAATTGCAAAGAAGGAAAGTGTAGTATTAAGACTTAAGAAAATTAGCTTGCAACACATTCGCTAGACCAGAACAATTTGTATTGAAAAGTTAAAATTTTATTTACTTCAACATATAATATATGATTAAAAAAATATAAGTTCTGTTGGAAATTTAATTATGTAATAAGATTAGGCATACTCAAAATTTCATATTAGGAAAAAAAATTCAAACCTTACCAATGACCTATTGTCCTTCTAATATCTCCCAGCATCCATTCAAGCATAATTCGGGTGGTTTTTGCCATTCTAAGCTATCCACTAACAGCAAAATAAGTTACTTTATGTAATCTGAAATTTTTTTTTGGAAAAGCAGTTTTAGAATTACTATTAAATCAGTTATTGGAGTGCACATCTAACTCAAACTCAAATTTAAATTGTCACATAGATGCAAGTAAATATTAATCAATTTATAGGACAAATCAAGATTCAAGAAATGGAAAAATGAAGATCGATTCACACAAATAGATGTAAATTATACAAAGTTCATCTCACTTTCATACACACTTCTAATATGTGTTTAAGTATGAAACCATGATTTGATTTAATCAAACATTTAAATTATCAATTCATCATTCAAAGGCTAGCAAATTTAGCCATGATATATGCACAAACTTAGAATTTAGAATAACCAGAATGCACAATATGATAATTTCATATTTGCACTTAAAACTTGCAACAACTCTAAACAAGAGAATTGTTTTGCACCAAAAACTAAAGATAATAAGCAAGAGCGCAGAGTAAGACTGGTAACCTAACGAGTAGATGTTTTGAGCACAATATATTTACCTTTTCTCTGAGAGTCAAGGTCAATGTTTGCATCTTCTTCCTCAACCTCATCTTAAAGATTCATTTCCAAAATCTAGAGAAAAAAACAAAATAGAAACAGAGCAGGAAGCTTTACTGCTACATTGTTAGTAGTTAGAATGTTGATACAAATAATGAAATAGAACATTGAGAAGAATGCAATAATAATTTTATGTCGATAAAAGGTGTGAACAAAACTACTTCAAAAATATTACCAACAAGGTAAATGAGTGATATACACAAGATCATGATTCATTAACATCAACAACAAAGGAAATTTTAGTGGATTGTTAATTAGAATCATACTTCACCATGAAAAAAAAGAAAGCATAAGGAAATGCTCTTTTAAACAAGGTACACACTTTCTTTTACCTTTGAAACAAATATTTTGGATGTGTTTCTAACCAGAAACATAAAGTATTAGCATGAATTTTCCTAGTAAATAGCAACCATGGAGTAAAAAGAGATCATACATCTCCTAAGCACAATTGTAAGTAATCTACATGAATTACAAATAAATAAGGAATAGATGAATTAGGATCATTCGTCTGGTTACCTTAGAGAACAAATACTTTGCATTTTCATTTCCATCTAGAGCACCACTTGTCACTAGGCCATTGTATTGCTTAAAAAATTCTAACCAATCCAGTGCTTTCGCATCATCAAAGGCTACTACTGTTAACACCTCCTTTTGGTGCACAATTTTCTTACAAAATTGCAACTGTAAAAACAAAGGATTGTAATTGATTGGATACAAACATAGATTGGAAGGCAAGCCTCAAGTAACAAGATCATTTAAAGATTAAGCAAGAGATATCATATATTAGAAATGAAGGGGAAAAAATCATGTGATCGATGTCAGACCAGAATAAGTTTCTGTTTTGAACTGATAAAAACTAAATATGCCACAAATATTGGACAATTTTGTCCTTGCTCATAAAGTTGGACAACTATTAATTGTATTTTGTTGTTTTTTAATAACTTATTGGTTAAGTTATGTAATTTGATCTAGATAAAGATAATAAAGTGACCCAATAAATTATCTAAATCAATTGGTTAAAGTTTGTGTGAAAAATGGAATCCAATCATTGTGGATCGGACCCATATCAATCTTGTGATGAGGAAGACTGATATGAATGCTATATATAAAGGTTAAGGTCTCCTGCAGTTGCTGATATATCAATCGTAAGTATAAGAATTCTCTGACCTGTTAAGAGAGCTTACGTTTTGATAAAACTGTAGAAAGACCTTAACCGCATCCCAGAGAGCAGTTCTAATGAAGGCGGTGGTGGATTTGCTCTCATTATGGCTTCGGAAAACTCGTTTGAAGTTACAGAGACCGAATCAAATATTTTCACATTTCTTCGTTTCTTGCCCTTCACATCCGGGATATGTAACTAAAGTACCGTTACATATTACACGTGATATTAGAGCGATGACGTGATCAGGCAATTAAAAAGGAAGATTTTTCGATTATCTCTCAATAAAGTTTTCGAAGATTTAACTTCAGTTTCTCAATTTTTCTTGCTTATCGCATGAAAGTAGTATACATGTAATTTGCCAGTTTCAACTGCAAGATGTGAGCACCTCATATTTCATTATTTTGTTCTTTCATTAATTTCGATTCCTTAAAGGAAGTGTAGCTCCCTTTTATTTCTTCCTTTTTAGGCATGACAATTTCTTGGCCCAGATTAACAGACCAGGCCCAGGTTGACATAGTTTTTCTAATTTTTAAAAATAATAAACCGGGCTAGAGCTTGAGCTTGGACTTGGACTTGGGCCTCTACCTGGCCTAATTGAACCGAACAGTCCCGGAGTTGATGCTCAGGTTCGACTCGGTCTATTACCATCCCTACTTTTTTCTAATAAATTAAGATTTCTTTATGGAGAGGGTATTAACCTAGGATATGATTTTCGAAAAAAAATTATCAACAAAAGATTTATAAAAATAGTCATACATACATATTTGTCAAAAGATTATAAAATTAATGATTAAATAAATTAACCTTGGGCAAATTTAATTTCCTTTTAAATTGTTGTATATGTAAATTAACATTTTATTCATTATTTAAAAGATGATCAAAAATTTTATACTACCATATTTTATGTGATAAGTTAATTTTATATATTTATTCAACTCTTAGCAATATAAAAATATATTTAAAAATAAGATTATTAAAATTTTACTTATTATATCAAATAAGATTAATCATTAATTTTTTATCATCATCATTATACTCAATCTGAAGTTCTGCAATAAAGTAAAATTTGGAGAGATCTGATAATATGTAGCCTTACTCCTATTTAGTAGAGATGTTATTTTCAATAGATCCACAAAATATATAACCAAAGGAAAAAGTTCCCTATTCTCGAGTTGTGGTGGGCATATTACACCCACCTCAACCCGGTGGCCACCATTTTAAAATGCATCAAATCTCGGCATTAAATGCCACCTAATCTCCATGATAACTTAAAACCCCCATAATTAAGAATAATAAGACGTCATAATAATGTTCCATTTCAATACTGTAATCTTATCATATTTTTGTATGTTCTAAGTATTAAATAATAATGTTATTTCTTAACGACGAAGGTATGAGCAGCTGCCAGCTGCCAAGTGCAACCCCCAGTAGATACCAAAAGGCGCATTTTCCTTTCCTGTATGTGCACCTTCTCGCTACATAGTCCCAAGTCAAATAACTGACTCGTCTATCAAAACAACATTGTACTGTCCTTTCTTTACAACCATGGAGTTCCCTCACAACCGCCACACCCACCACCATCACCACCACAGAGGAGACGACGATTACGAGGAGGAACGGAAAAGGGAGTACTACCCACCTCCAGGCACCTTCCATCCTGATCAACCTCCACCCTATCGCCCGCAATCTGAGTTTGCTCCTCCCCCATCCGGATACTATCAAGATGAGAACTTTGCGCCGCCGCCGCCACCACCACCAATACCGACGCCCTATGTCGAAGAGGTTGAGTATGGTGCCCCACCTCCGCCAAGGGCTGGTGTGATCCATGTTTCTCATGAGCAGCACGAGACCCACCATTCTTTCCATCCTCATCTGCCATCTTTTGGACACCATCAATATGGCTCTGAGTCTGGGACTGGTCTGTCTAATAAACCCACTGTCAGGATTTATTCTAAGGCCGAGCCCAATTTTGGCCTAACTATCAGAGATGGGAAAGTGATTCTCGCCCCATACGATCCGTCTGATGACTTCCAAGTGAGTATGTCAGACCTTCTGGTTAAGTTATTACGTAAATTTGATGACTTCTTGTTTAAAAATCTTTACCCACTTTAAAGATTGACTACCTGATTGATCTGTCTGCTTCGTGAGGGTTAATTTTCTGGGTTGATTGGCTCTGGAGGTTGATTTGTGATTGTCCTCTGGAGGATGATTTATGATTGTTCTTGTAGAAATGGTGCAAAGATGAGAAGTACAGCACAAGAGTGAAGGACGAAGAAGGATGCCCTTGTTTTTCCTTGGTTAATAAAGTCACTGGAGAGGCCATAAAACATTCCATTGGAGACACTCACCCGGTAAGAATTCCGTCATATTATTAATATCTGTTTGTTTTAGATCCATAAAACATCCCAGTTCAAATTTAAATGTCAAGCTGATAGAACCAAGTAATAAGAATTCAAGTTATATAATCGATTAACGATCTCCTTTTATCCTAATTGACGTGAATTTCGCACTTGACCAATAGACCTTGACAAAGACTGGATGGTTATGTTGAAACCTGAGACATCTTACCTTTCCAATCGAGGATAAACCGTTAAAGAGTTTGAATTTGATTCTGTATGAAACTTTGGTTTTGGAGATGTGCACCAATGACATCTCTAACAATCTCCTATTTCCTTACCCAATCAACATCAAATACTGGCATTAGCAAACCCAGAATGAACATCACCAGGTTTGATGTGTGTCAAAACAGATGTTCTTAGCAGTAAAATAAAATTTGGCCCAAGATCATCAGAACAGTCATGGACTTGGATTGAACTGTACGTCTCCAATTCAACAGAAATTGTCCCCCAGATTAAATGAACTGATTACATACATGAGGCAAATGAATGATAGGTCTTTTCGACTTTGCATCCAGGATGAAGTTCTGTAGACATTGTGTGTGCATACGTAATCTAGCTGGTCATTGCTGTTACAAGTAAACAAAAAAAGTGAAGAGCTTTTAATAATTGCATGTACTGTAGACTTTACTATAACCCTCTCCTTTTCTGTGAATCAACCATAAGCTTCAGGTGCATATAGAATTTCTAAGAAATGTTTTCTGCAGGTGCAACTTGTTCGCTATAATCCAGATTATCTGGACGAGTCTGTATTATGGACTGAGAGCAAGGACTTGGGTGATGGTTACAGGGCTATAAGAATGGTTAATAACATTCACCTGAATGTTGATGCTTTTCATGGTGATAAGCATTCTGGTGGTGTCCATGAAGGCACCATAATTGTGCTTTGGAAATGGAACAAAGGAGATAACCAGCGATGGAAAATCGTTCCAAATTGTAAGTCTTTAATAATCCAGATAAAGGAGTTGAACTTCCAATGCACGTTACATTTGTCTTAAATCGACTCTTGATTTTACTTTCTTGGAACTCCACGAGTAACCGGATAAAACGTGATTCTTTGTGCTTTTGAGCTATCAATTTTTAAAATTTGGTCACGCCTGATACTCATCTGGTAACAAATGCAGGAAGTACAGAGAATCATGCTTCCCTTGCTTGAAGCCATATCCACTTATCTAATTAAAACTTGGGAGTTTTTTTTGTTTCCTTATGTTTGGTTTGTGCGTTTTTGTGTACTGGACTTGGACTCCTGCGGCGTGGCTGAGACATTACGTTGGCTAATGGCTCCTCCTATTTACGTACTTAGGTAAAAGCTATATAATGTATATGTGTGTGTGGTGTGTCTCCCTCTCCCTTTCTCTCAATGCATCTGTGATAAGCATTCTGTAATCTGATGCTAATTGTTAGCTTTCTCAAACCTATGCGGTGAACTCTGAAGAACTTATATATATACATATATGTATTTTGTGATAGTATTGTTGGGATTTTTAGTGAACCCCTCACGGAAAACATGAAATTGTCTACATAATTGTGAATCATCTAGCTCCTCTATCTAGTATCCATTACCTACCCTGATTTAACATGCACAGTGATTTCATGAACCACCAAACTAGGTCCCGTTGTACTTTTTGCCTTGTGGATACGCTATCTGGTCCTACCCATGTGTTCTTCTGCTATTGATGACAAGTGGAAGGAATAAATCCCCTAGGGTCCATCCAATTAGGTTGGTCTGCCACAGTTGTCAACATCTTTTTAAAAGATGTGGAATCAATAATCATGCAGTTTTTGGGATTTAATCTCTACTTGTGGTATGTGACTCATTTATCTGAGTTTTGCTTATAGAGTGCACACTCGGTAGAGCAACTTGTTCGTCTTGTGATTCTTTATGAACGTTGAGAAAGATTGATGTATGCATCTAATTATATTCGACAAAACAGTAGAAAGTTTCCATAAAGGAGGGCTTCAACTCATAAAGAATGCACCGTTGCTCTTTCATGAACTTTGCCCTTAGTTTAGACTCCGCGGAGTTATCTCGAAATGGATGTGGATCCCACCAAACGTTCCGGTCATTTTAACACAAGTCAACAATTTAAATTCCGAAAAAAAAAATCAGGCTCTTCGGATCGATCTTTGGGGCAGGGGTGCACCGAGGTTCTTACGTGGACTACCAAAAGTTAGTCTGGTCGTTCACGCTTAGCTTCGTATACATTTCTTCAGCTCCAGCCCACAAACGTCCTCTTTCGGGCTTAGGTCTCAGAGTGACTCTTAAGTAGAACTTTGGGTTTTTTTTTTTTCTTTAGATTTAGAACTTGGGTATTTGTATATTATCTCATTTTTTAATTTTATCAAATTCTGATTTAAAGTAAAAATGAACATTACAATCTACATTTTATAATGGATTTTGACAAGCAAGATAAAGTTTTCGGAATATAATTAAATGTAGAACTAAAACTTATTTATCTAAATTCGATTAATTAAGTTTAAATTTGATATTTTTAAAATTTAAAAAGTCACTTCATTTCTAATTATTATCAAGTTTCCTCTTTTGACCGGTCATGAAGCCTGGTTCCTTCATTTAACCCGATTTGTCCAGGTCCGGGAACTCGGCACTATATTCTAAGGTTATCTAGGTTTCCCCTATGATGACACCGTTTTGTTTTGTAGTATTATGGAGGTTGCGTGACTGCTTAAACCACCCAAAAGATCAGTGTCACTGTCGCTATTGCACCTATTTTAAATGCTTCTTAATAGAATGATTGGCAACTACTTAAACTTGTATTATTTCCCTATGGCTATGCTACATTAAGGGCATAAAGCCAAGGACAATAGAAAACATAAATTAGTACTATATAATAGTTAAAGCACACCCTCTTCGTTGAATATGAGGATGTCTAGAAGTGAATTTGGTGGAAATCCCAAAATTTTCTCTTTGAAAGTCGTGTAATAAAATTGTCAATACAAAAAATTAAACGATTGTTTCTTTATTTTTTTAACGTCTCAAATGTTATAAAGTCGACTCAATTGGTTACAAGAAACAATTATTAGAGCCTTCTTATATAGCCAGAGACTAAACTACTTTCTCCCAAATGTCAGATAAAAGAGCCGTTTACATAAAGATAATGATCTTTTCATTAAAAATACATATATAATCACAATTAACCTAATAGATTACTATAATTTCAACTATTAGCTGCGGTGGTAACTATCAAATCAACGTAGCTTCCCTTTCTTGTTGCCTTGATAAAAACCGGAAAGAGACATACCTGTCACATAATACCGATTCTTATGTATGCTACTCCTTCTTCGCGGTTGTCCTTCAATTAATCTCATCATATTTAGCAGTTACGTGCAATACCTTCTAATGATTATGAAATCATAATTCATCCATCCTAATTATTGTTGGTATAAATCTTTTATGGGCATATTCTTTTATAAGGACGGAGTTCTGGAGGGAACAGCAAGAACATGGGGTCCATGTGCCATGCCTTGGTTATCTAGTTATAATATTTGTCTGTCTCAAAAGTGACCAACGGTCGCTACCTATGAAGCAATAGGAGGAATCATATAGATTACTGAGATAATTAACCATATCCTATACTTGACTATCCAAGTCTACAAACTAAATCGAACGATTACTTCAGAAGATTAAAGTTCAAGATAGCTAGTGATGTCAAAATCCAACTTGTATAGCTAATGCTGCTTTGCTTTTACTTTTTTCCCCCTCCTTCCCTTCTCTTTAATTTAGTATTGATATATACTAGCTGTGACTTGTGAGCAAGGCTAGATGACATCAGTGTCACCATTTCTAGAGGCTCAGATTAAGGTGAAATGTATTCTAAATTTCGGGACCACTTTTGTTTCGCTGTATACCATTCGTTGATCAAACTTAAAGTTAGGTTTCTGTACACTATGCTCATTAGAGTAGGTTAGAAAAGAAGCAGATGAGTATGAATGTAAAGAAGAAAAGCTAGTAAAGGGAAGTTTTAGTTAACATTAAGTAGACGACCTTAATCAATTGTTCATATTATTGTTTTGGATGTTGTATGACTTTGATTTTGTATAAGTACTGACGTTTTTTATCAAATGAAAGTTAATTACTTTTCATGGGAAATAAATAATGTTATATAATAAAAGATAACCTTTCCTTTTGTTAAACCTGACTTTATATTTGCGTAAAATATATCTTGATTCTAGAAACAAAGTGTCAAGGATTAGACTGCTCAACCACACAAAGTATTTACTTATCATACCAAGCAAATACAATCGAACCAATATAATTACACGTTACATGGAGAAAGGAAATCAGTTAAATTTCATTTTCCAGTACAGTGATAGAATTACAAAACAAATGAGATAGGTGTTAATCCTTCCTTTTAATATGCTATGTTCATATTTGAAATGAGATTGTCACGAAAACGATATTGCATGACTCAAATATTTGCCAAATTGCATGCATAACATACAATATTTAGAAGCTTATTTGGATACTCAAAATGATCTCCCATACCAACAAGAAAGAGAAATATCTTCTAAACCCATCTTTTCTCATTGGAATGAGTACATTTAACGTGATACAAATGCACAAACCAATTTCCTATTAGTAACTGTTGAAATATAAAGTGAGAGTTTGTCCCACATTGGAGAAAGAGAGGAAAGAAGACTAGCATATAAGTCTAGTGGGC
>JAOSBK010000002.1:10120715-10130873 GCA_027568895.1 Erythroxylum shatona
AAAATTATTCATAATTTTTATTGATAATTATTTTTAATTTATTAAATATATAATCTTGAATTAAATTATTCATAATTAAATAATATATTTAAATGATAATAAATCGGATTTTGAAAAAAACAAAAACTATAAACAAAATTACTTTTTATTGTTTTCATAATTTTTGAAAACTGGAAAAAACTAGAATAAAAACCAAAAACTAAAAACTCAAACAAATATTTTTTTTTAATAAATTTGAAAATAATAATAAAAAATAAAAATAAAAAATAAAAACAAATGCCCCTTAATCTACATTGTTTTATATTGCAATCATTAGATTTATAGTATTTTCATTTTCCCCGCCCTTTTTTAATTGATGAGAAAAATTAGATACACGGCACGAGCAAAACGTGTTTTAAGTCCACTCATTGACTTCGTCTACGCTTTGACGCTCTGGGTAAACTTCCTAGAAATATATATAAGCAGAATTAATATTTTTAGAATAATTACACTAAATTATTATTTTTGTTTGAATCTTTTTTTAATTTTAATCTTCTGAAAGCTAACTCTTACTCCTTTATTATTATGATTATTATTTAAATATTATATAGTTAATAAAAATTTGAAAACTGAATAATGATATAGGAAATAAATGATTATTTTAAAATATAAAATTTAACTCATTTTAAAATAATATTTAAATAAATTATTTAAAGAGCTAACACCTGGAACTAATAATTAAATTAACATTTTTATCATTGGGTACTTCCTATTAACTCTCATAAAATGATAAGCTTTCCACATCACGTGGTGGAATTTCCAAAAAGAAAAATTCGAATTCGAATTCGAATTTTCTTCTCCCTTCTTGGAAGTAAAAGAATACAGATTAGGTCCAACTCATTTAACCATTAGCGTAAAGTCTAACTAATTACTCAGTTTAACATAAAGTTTATTTTTCTTCTTCACATTAATCTATTATTATTATATACAAATAAGGTAAGAGTTGGAACTGTTAGCAGTATCCATCGCAAGTCATAGCTGGCAATATTGGTTTTTGTTGTGTCTGGCCACGTTGGCAACAACAAGACTAGACTTTCTGGAATTTTGGAGAAGAATTTCATGTGCAATCAATCTGCCTGATAAATCAGAAAAGGGAATCGGAGTTTTCTTAGCACTTAGTGAGGCAACAATAGAGTGATAATCAGAGGGCAATAATCTAAAAATGTTGGCGTTGAATTCAGCTGGATTGATGGGAGTGCCTGAAGCTGCAAGCTTGTCGGCAATGGATTTGGCTTCCCTAAGAAATTGCGCCATTAATTTGTCATCTGGTGACAGATTTTGGAGTGCCATATGTAATTGTACTTGCCTAGCACTTGACCCTGCACCCAAAGCTTCAGCGAGAGCCTTCCACGCCTCAAAAGAAGTATCAAGACCGGTGACATAAGGAAAAGCCTCTTCAGTGAGCGAGGAGAGGATCCAGCTGAGAAGTAACTGATCTTGTTGAACCCACTGCACATAGATAGGATTGGGCTCCAAGGCGTTGGTTGTGGAGTTCATGATTAATGGCTCAGGTGGAGCAGTGCCATCTATGTGAGAGGTGAGATTATAGCACCTTATAATCGGCTTGAACTGGGTTTTCCAAATCAAGTAATTTGTTGCTCTCAATTTAATCGAAAAGGTTAGCTGGGCATGTGGTAGTGTAGTGGCAACAGTAGGAAGGGCGAGGCTAGAAGAATTGGTAACCTGATTTTGAAGTGGAGAAGAAGAAGGAAAATTTGTGGGTTGCTGGGAAGTTGATGAGTCCATATTAGGCTCTGATACCATGTAAATAAATAAGAATTCAATTGGAGGTTTTCAATCCACACTTGTATTCAGGTATTGAGTGTATATATATACATGTTTACATGTAAACTGATCCTAGCTATTATCACGTCTAATATTTGAAATTACATATTATTCTCCTCTAATCTTGCAATCATTTTCTTGATGAGCTGCTGTTACAATCTCATGTAAATATCCACACTGCTGAGATCACGCAAGCAACGAATATTATATACCTTGGAGATGTGCTGTTGTGATCTTATATATCCAGGAGACGAAGCTGCGAAGATTACGCATTTAACCAATATTGTACAGATAAGATATTGCCAGCTATGACTTGCGATGGATACTGCTAACATAAAGTTTATTTTTCTTCTTCACATTAATCTATTAATATTATATACAAATAAGGTAAGAGTTGGAACAAAGTTGGTAAATGTGAAAAGTAGAGAGAATGTCGGAAGTCTCGGGAGGGGAGAGTCTTGCCTCTCGTTTCTCTCTCAATAGTGCAAGTTTTGTTCCTGTCGCGTCTGTGCGTCTGTGCATGGTTAGTTTTTGAGTGTGAGGTTTAATATGATTTGTTCTTGTTTGCCATTGTTTCTGTAGCATGGATCAGGATTTTCAAAGCCTATTTAACCGAGAGAAGGAAAAAGTCGAGTTCGTGATACTTACAGAAGATATCACAAACGATGAGATCAATCATGATTTGTGTTTGCTGGGAAAATTGGTTGGAGAACGAGTGATTAATGTTGAGGCTTTGGAACGGACGTTGTTAAGTCTCTGGTGTCCTATGAGGGGAGCGTATATTAAACCAATGGATGATAATAATCTGTATATGATCCAGTTTTATCATCCTATTGATTTGAAGAAGATGCTAGTTAGAGGACCGTGGCCGTTCAACAACTGTATTTTGCTAGTCCACCAATGGAAGGAAGGGGAGAATCCAGCGAATATTAATTTCATTCATACGGATGTTTGGGTTCAGTTTCATAGCTTACCACTAGGTTTTACGTTGGAGATGTTGGCAAGAAATATTGGCAATTTGATGGGTACCTACCTTGAGTACGATTCTGCTCACAAACACAATGCATGGAATAATTATATGTATGTCCGGATTCGCATCAATGTGAAAGAACCGCTCATGCGAAAGAAGAATATACGTAAACAGGGAGTTGAACCTATAGTTATAATGTTTAGTTAAGAACGTTTGCCTCTAGTCTGTTACCTTTGTGGGCTAATTGGACATAGTGAAACCAATTGCGTCAAACTACTAGAAAGACCGGAAAAGGAGATCAGCCATGAATGGCTAGAGGAGATTCAGGTGGAGGTGCGGGCCAAGAACGAAAGGAGAAAGGTGCAATGGAAAAGCGATCCGGGAACTGATCTTCGAGCTGATTTTGCTGCACAGAATCAGGCTTTGCAATTACCGCAATCTACAGCTAAAAATCCCCACAAGATAGGCAATAATTTCGCTTTCTTTCCTAAGAGGTTTATGCTCAAATCCATAACAGATTCTGATTTTCAATTGGGTTGCAATTACTACGTAGGCAGTGGAAGCTCAACTGACAAGGGCCCAAGTAATAGTCCTAGGCAGAATGATAACGAATAAATGGTTATGGATATTGAGGACAGTAAAAAATGGCCTAGATATGGTAACACTACAGACAGCTCCAAAGAGATAATGAATACGAGTGAATCAGGTCTGCCTCAACTCCCATATCAAGTTGCATCGGCCGGTCTTGCTCAGCAGACCCGCCAAGTGTCATGAATTATATAGCATGGAACTGTCGTGGCCTAGGCAACCACAAGACAGTTCGAGCACTGAAGGATCTAGTTAGTTTTAATAAGCCTCGTATTCTTTTTTTAAGTGAAACTCTTGCGAACTCTGTTAAGGTTGATGAAATAAAATCTTTGTTGAAGTACGATTTCTGTTTTTGTGTTGATCGGGTAGGCCGAAGTGGCGGCCTTGCTATTTTTTGGATGCATGATGTCTCTGCTACTGTCATAGGTTTCTCTCATAATCATATTGATCTCAGCATTGATGATTTGAATACTTCTAAATGGAGACTTACAGGTTTCTACAGAATCCCGGAATCAAATCGAAAGCGAACTAGTTGGGAGCTTCTTCGTTCTCTTTCATGTCTCCATAGTATGCCTTGGGTTTGTTTAGGTAATTTTAATAATCTATTGTCCATTAACGACAAGCTTGGAGGTGGGAGTATCCTAGCTCTCTAATGGAGGATTTTCGCCAATGCATTTCGGACTGTAACCTCATTGATATTCCTCTGTTCGGTTTTGGGTATACTTGGGCAAGAGGCAGAAATACAAACTCGCCTACTTTAGAGAGACTCAATCATGCTTTTGTTAATGAAGAATGGATAGCGATCTTCCCTTTCCACAAATTGCATAATCTGGTGTGTGCTACTTCGTATCATAATCCGATTAAGTTGGAGGTTGAGCGTCAACTTCCTGCTACGAGGGTTAGACGTTTTAAATTTGAGAATAAATGGCTAGCGGAAGATAGTTTTTTTACATTTGTAGCAGATTTTTGGACCGACAATACTGATCTGAATATCATTGCCAAACTTCAGAAATGCAGTACAAGTTTGCTCGATAGGCATAAGCAGCTGGGGAATAATTTTCCCGAACGGATTCAAGCTCTGAAGAGGCATATGTATTTGGCGCGATGACAAAATTAGCATGCTTTACTTGGGATGCAGAAAACTGAACTTAATAAACTTCTGGCCCAAGAGGAGATTTATTGGAAGCAAAGATCAAAGATCTTTTGGATGCAGCATGGGGAGGCCAATTCCAAATAGTTTCATGCACAAGTATCCAAGTGGAAGCGATTGAATCATATTACTGCACTCACTAATGATCACAGTCAACAAGTTTCAGACAATGAAGGTATGAGTAAAGTTATTGTTGACTTTTTCGTTCAGTTGTTTTCAGCTTCAGGAAGTTCAGATTTTCATCAGTTCAACTCTATCGCCTCGGTGGTTTTTCAAAAGGACAACGAGTATTTGTTGGCACCTTTACAGATGGAGGAATTCAGGAGAGTGATGTTTGACATGCACTTGGATAAGGCTCCTGGGCCAGACGGATTGAATCCGGCCTTTTTTCATAAATGCTGGCATATTTTGGGAACGGACGTTTTCAATAGTTGCCGCAATTGGATGGAGAAATAGGAGTTTCCGACCAATCTCAATGATGTAGTGATTGTTTTGATACCCAAAAAAGATAGCCCCAGCTGTATGAAAGATCTTCGTCCAATAGCTTTATGTAACGTCCTTTACAAACTCATGGCTAAAGTTATCGCGAATCGACTCAAAACTCTTCTTCCTAGAATAATTTCTCCCATGCAGTCGGCTTTTATCCCCGAACATCTCATCACTAATAACATCATGGTGGCGCTTGAAATTATTCATTATATGAGGAACAAAGGTAAAGGCAAAGTTGGAGAAGCAGCCCTTAAAATCAACATTAGTAAAGCGTATGATAGAGTTGATTGGAACTATTTACGTTTCATTCTGTTAAAGTTGGGTTTCGACAAAAAATGGGTGGAGCTCATCATGTTGTGCGTTACTATAGTCAACTATTCTGTGACTTTCAATGGTACTGAAGTTGGCCCCATCAATCCTAAGCGTGAGCTGAGGCAGGGAGATCCGCTGTTCCCATATTTATTCATTCTTTGTGCTGAAGATCTATCTGCATTGCTTTGGAGAAATGAGTTGCGAGGGGATATTCACGGAGCCCGGATTTGTCTAGGCAGTCCCAGTGTCTCCCATCTTTTTTTCGCAGACGATAGCTTTCTTTTCTTTTGAGCAAATGCGAGGGAAGGACAAAATATCAAGAGGATACTAGATATCTATGAAACGGTTTCGGGACAGGCGATTAATTACCAAAAATCTGGTATCATGTTCAGTTCTAATACTTCACAACTCGACAGGAACGTGGTGGAAGCTATTTTAGGAGTAAATACTCCTCTCGACCATGGGAAATACTTAGGTTTCCCTTCTCTAATTGGGTGACAGAAAAAATAGGTTTTTGCTTTCATCAAAGATTGGCGTAGAAAGCGGATTATGAGCTGGAAGAATAAGTTGTTATCTAGACCAGGTAAAGAAGTAGTAATTAAGACAGTCACCCAAGTACTGCCTACGTATTGCATGAGCGTCTTCCTTCTTCCTCGAGGAACTTGTGATGACATACAAAAAATGATGAACTCCTTTTGGTGGGGTTCGGGCACTATTACCAGAAAGAATATACATTGGGCGAGTTGGGAACGTCTTTGTGTGCCAAAAAAATATGGGGGCATGGGATTTAGGGACCTTCACTGCTTCAATGTGGCTATGCTCTGTAAACAAACCTGGCGATTCATCGCTTATCCTGAATCACTTTCGAGTAAAATTTTTGGAGCGAGATATTTTCCTTCTGATAGCTTTCTAAAGGCTAAGGATCGGGCAAATGCAAGTTTTATTTGGAGGAGTATTTATGCCGCAAAGGATATATTGACTCATGGTGTTCGTTGGAGACTTGGAGACGGAGCTTCGATTGATGTGTTCAAGGATCCCTGGATTAATGAAGCTACTAATTTCTTTATCACCTCCCCTCCAATCCAACGTTTAAGTAACATGAAAGTAAGGGAGCTTTTTAACGAGTTAGGTTCTGGTTGGGATGAACAGTTGATCGAAGGTTTATTTACGCCTTATGATGTTGGACGGATAGCCAGAATCCCTATTGCGTATGCTAAGCCTCCGGACCAGTTGATATGGCATCATAGTAGAGATGGACTTTATTCTGTTAAATCTGGCTACAAACTGGCCCTTGGATTATTTCCGGATATCGCCAATTTTCCTGTGGAGAAACCTTGGAACTGATTGTGGAATTTACCTATCCCTCCTAAGATTAAGGATTTTATTTGGCGCTGTCTGAGGGAGTTTATTCCATGCAAAGCGCGGCTATTGTGTAAAGGAATCACACTCCTTACTGCTTGTGACGTCTGTGGTTCTGAGGAAGATCTGAATCATGTTCTAATGGAGTGTCCTAAAGCAAAAGAAAGTTGGGCTATGGCGCATTTGAGTCTTCCAAACCAGGGGATTGAAACTTTTCTTAGGAATATTCTGGTTAACTTATCTGTATCTTCCTTAACCCGTATGTTAGCTATTTTATGGAGTGTCTGGTATCATCTTAATCTCAGAGTCTGCCAAGGTAAGACTGTCTCTGCTCATATGATTGTTACATTTGCTGACAACTTTATTAAAGACTGGCAGGATTCTTGGAGAAGCTTTGAGAGGGTTAGTGCAACAGCTAGCATTTTACGTCCTAATACCTTAGGCTGGCGTAAACCTTCGGCTGGTCTTGTGAAATGCAACATTGATGCGGTTGTCTTTAAAGAACAAATTGCAACGAGATTTGCTGTTGTTCTTAGAGACAAAAGGGGGAGTTTTGTAGCTACTCTCTCCGAACATTATTCGTCATTGTTTGACCCAATTATTGCTGAACTCATGTCGAATAGAGAAGCACTTTCGTGGCTGAAAGACAAACAAATTGACCATGTTGTTGTGGAATCGGATTGTTTGTTGGCTATTCAAGCTATCACTCTTTAAATAATTTAGAGATTGGATTGTTGGCTCTTGATTGTCTTGCTTTCAAGCGACATTTCCTTCACTTGTCCTTCCAATGGACGCATAGGATTGCCAATAGCTTAGCTCGGGTAGCCTTATTATATACAAACCTTCATCGCTGGAAAACTAGTCCTTCCTGTTTACGTCCTATTTTATCATTATTTATAGAGGGGAGGAGACAGTTGCCTTGTTGATTGAATTCATGATCGTTTTGTTTGGTTGACCAAAGAAACAAAGCGATAGAGATTGATTGGGTTTGAAGAAGTTGCAGAGGAGGAGGAGGAAGAAGAAGAAGAATAAGAAGGTGTTGTTGTTGTTGGGTTGATTTAGGAAGAGGAAGAGAATGGAGGGAGTAGATCACTTGGCTGAGGAGAGGAACCGAACTGAATTCGATGTGGAGGAGATGAAGATCGTATGGGCGGGGTCTCGCCAGGAGTTTGAAGTGTCAGATCGCATGGCTCGTCTAGTGGCCAGCGATCCGGTACTCTTTTTTTTTTGTTTATGTTATATTTTTTGTGTTTTCACTTTTGATATGAGTTCGAGTGATGTGTATTTTTGTTGTTAATGTCTTGAGTTCAGGTGTTTCGGAAGGATAATAGAGGTATTCTTGGTAGGAAGGAGCTGTTTAAGAACACTCTGAGGAAGGCTGCTTATGCTTGGAAACGTATAATTGAGCTTCGCCTTTCTGGTACTGTCTTTTCTTTTATTGGTGTTTTAATGTTGCACTTGCGTCCACTGGGGAACTTAAAATTGTTTGTTGTTGTTTTTGTTGATGATGTTGTTGCAGAGGAGGAGGCTAGTAAGTTAAGGTTTTTTGTGGATGAACCTGCATTTACAGATCTTCATTGGGTAAATATCATTTTTTTTCCTTTTATCATTTTGGATTTCCTTTTAATTCTCGTTGTCAACTTTTTTTAGGTTTTCTTTGGATATATAATCCAATCTTTTGTGCTAAATTTTCTATTTGTTTTATGTGTTGCTTCCCTTAGGGCATGTTTGTACCGGCTATTAAAGGACAAGGCACTGATGAGCAACAACAAAAGTGGTTGCCTTTAGCCTATAGAATGCAAATAATAGGCTGCTATGCACAAACTGAACTTGGTCATGGATCCAATGTTCAAGGTCTTGAAACCACTGCAACATTTGATCATGAGACTGACGAGTTTGTTATTCATAGTCCGACACTAACTTCATCCAAAGTGAGTTGCAAACTCATCATTTGTGTTTGATGACCATCTTTGTTGTGTCATGTTTGAGATAAGTATTTATAGTTTATTGCTAAGTTGGTTTCCACATCCATGCACTGCTTGGAGTGCATGCTAACTAAATGGAAACATGCAATGTATGCTTATTAATTTATTTGGTGTTTGTGTTGGAATATAATTCTTTCTTTGCTGTAATTGGTTTTCTAGTGGTGGCCTGGTGGCTTGGGTAAAATTTCCACACATTCCGTTGTCTATGCCGGTCTTGTAATCGATGGCAAAGAGCATGGAGTTCATGGTAAGTACTAAAAGAGTTTATTCCAAATTTTGCAGATGGGAGCTTATTGGTTGGTTTATTATGTACTGACATTGTTAAAACTCATTTCAGGTTTTATCGTCCAGCTTCGGAGTTTGGATGATCACTTGCCTCTTCCTGGCATAACAGTTGGTGATATTGGAATGAAGTTTGGCAATGGTGCAAATAACACAATGGACAATGGTGTTTTAAGATTTGATCATGTGCGAATTCCAAGGGAACAAATGCTACAGAGGTTGGACTCTCTCAGTCATTTTAATCTTGTTTTGGCATGATCATGCTTGGTCATTTCTATTTATCCCATTTGGGAGAAATTCCATCAAATGTTTAGAATTTTTCACTTTATTTATACTACCCACATTGTGATTTATATAGTTGTGAAAGGCCCGCCACATGTACTAGCTGTGGATATTTCCACATATTCTATACATGACCATTATCATTGCCTTGTTTTTTGCTGCAGGGTTTTGCAGGTTACTAGGGAAGGGAAATGCGTTGAATCCAATGTCCCAAGGCAGTTGATTTATGGAACTATGGTGTATGTGAGGCAAAGTATTGTAGCTGATGCTTCTCGTGCTTTATCAAGAGCAGTTTGTATTGCTACAAGATACAGTGCTGTTCGAAGACAATTTGGTTCCCAGGATGGTGGTCTTGAGACCCAGGCATCAATTTCACCTTCTTCCCTAGTTGTGTTGAAATTGTTTCTTTTAGGACATACTAGCTTCTGATAAATTCACTTGTCATTGTTATTCTGTTGTGTTTCTGAAATTAGAAGATAGGTTACCTGCCGCTTAATGATTTATATGGGACATGTAGCACGATGCTTAGGATGAATTGCTACATGTCAGGAGCAACTAACCTTTGACTATTTATTGGCATCGTGGCATGTGCAATGAGTAAGTTTTGATGAATTGGAAATGCATTCGATGAACAACTAGTCTATTTGTACAGTGTTAAAATGTTTGCATATGTGGAATATATTGCAGCTAATGGTAGGATGATTATATATTTGTGTTGTCACATCTATGTATGTTCGCACATTAGTCCAATTTGGTGGCTCCAAGTATTTGTAACTTAATGATGCGGACCAGTTAGCTTTGGATTACATGGAAGATCTTGACCGTGGCAAGGTTTGCGGCAAGATGCGAAAAAAGACTTAAATTCTATTATTTCCAGTTATGTTCTGTTACTTCCTGATTAGTTGACAGTAGGAGTT
>JAOSBK010000002.1:10130973-10148402 GCA_027568895.1 Erythroxylum shatona
CCACCCTCGCGGGGCACGGACTCGGATATCACCATCGATGTCGGGTTCGGGTCATGCGGGAGTGGGGTGTTACATCCAAAGATTAAGGATTTTATTTGGCGATGTCTGAGGGAGTTCATTCCATGTAAAATGAGGTTACTACGTAAAGGAATCACGTTCCATCCAGATTGCGATGTTTGTGGTCTTGAGGAAGATCTGAATCATGTGCTTTTGGAGTGTCCTAGGGCAAAAGAAAGTTGGGCTATGGCACAGTTGAGTTTTTCGAATCAGAGGATTGAAATTTTGCTCGGGAATATTCTGGTTAATTTCTCTGTATCTTCTTTAACCCGGGTGTTAACTATTATATGGAGTATCTGGTCCCATCGCAACCTTAGAATCTGGCAAGGTAAGACTGTCTCTACCTATATGATTGTTACTTTTGCTGACAATTTTATGAAAGATTAGTAGGAGTCTAGGAGATGCTTCGAGAGAGCTAGTGCTTCAGCTAGCAATTTACGTCCTCATACCGAAGGCTGGCGTCGACCTCCGGCTGGTTTTATGAAGTGTAATGTTGATGCGGCTATCTTTAAAGAACAAAACGCAACAGGATTCGCTGCTGTTCTTAGAGACGAAAGGGGGAGTTTTGTAGCTGCGCTTTCCGGGCATTATACGGCTTTGTTCGACCCAGTTATTGCTGAACTCATGTCGATTAGAGAATCACTTTCATGGCTGAAAGACAAACAAGTTACCCATGTTGTTGTGGAATAGGATTGTTTGTTGGCTATTCAAGCTATTACAAATTCGTCTTTTACTCATTCAGAGATTGGATTGTTGGCTTTTGACTGTTTAGCGTTCAAGCGACACTTCCTTCACTTGTCCTTCCAATGGACACGCAGGATTGCCAATAAGGCGGCTCACTCCTTAGCTCGGGTAGCCTTATTACATGCAAACCTTCATCGTTGGGAAACTAGCCCTTCTTGTTTGATGCCTATTTTATTGTTAGATAAATCTGATTGTAATGCTCCTGATAGTGAAAGGCTTGTAGGATCTGGGTGTACAGGGTAAGCCTGATGGCTTGGGTTTAGACTTTCGCCTTTCGGTATCTACGGGTTTATTTGTCAAAAAAAAAGTTGACTCAGACAACACATTAGTTTCAAACTATAGTAATAAATAGATATTGCAACACTTTAAGTCTTTTTAGGCAACAACATTAAATAGATAAGGCAACAATACGAATTTTTTTAGGCAACAATTTATCTTTTCGTCAACAATAATATTTAATATAAAAACAAACTCTTGTTATCCTGTAGACAATATCCATATATACCTTAAAAGCAAAATATAAATATTAATGTATGTCTTAATTGTATACATACTATCAAATATAAATGACCAAAAAATACATTTATATATAGTATATAGTTAATAAGGAATTGAAAATTTCAACATTTAACGTATTTAACAAATACAAGCAAATTACATGTGCTTTTATTGTTACAAAATACAAAAGCAAATTCTACAATCTTCAATAATTGTAAGGAAAATTAGATGTGCTTTAACAACTCTTCATCATTTATAGAATTTGAATTTAGGGTTAGTCTTCTTCACATTGGCTCTATAATCTTTCTTAAAGTCTCTTGAAAGTATAATGTACCTGTTCTTTCAGAAGGCAAAGTAATGCATTTCATACTTGTATGAAAACTATTAAAATATCAGAAGCAATTGAAATACATATAACAATAACATGTCATCGATCCTATTCTTGTTAAATGGATGGAAAATTTTTACCTCACTTCTCGTCGAACCGATTCACAGATACCAATATTCTTTGTCCAATCTACTTCATCTAGTTTCTCACTAATTAAAGCATATAACTAAGTCAACAAGCTACTTGCAATAAAGATCTCAGTTAATCCATGTGCATAAAATAAAGGAAGAAAAAGAACAGTTAACAATAAGAATGAAGGAAAAAATTGTACTAAAGAAATGAAACAAGGTGGAATCAAAGCAACGAAGAAAAAGTACTGCAGTACCCGAGGAAAATGGGAAACCAATAGGTATTAACTCACAACTAGTTTAAGAAATTGTATGAACTCACAACTAGTTCAGGAAATTTTCATCAATTTTCAACTTAAGAGACTACCTTACCTTGACTTGAACACCAAGTAAAAAGAATTGTATGAAATTAGAATTGACAAAAATTCCATAGATAAAATATAGTAGACAAGGAGATTTGACTTTTGAAATCAGAGACTGGAAAATAGGAAAAGAGGAAGAATATACTTCACTTAAACACATCAAATTGTCTCAGTTTGGAGATTCCATAGATATGGTTTATTTTCCCAGTCTCAAATCAACTATCTAAACCACTTAAAGTCCATATAGCACCTAATTAAAAGACAATAAGTAGAACTATAGAGGACAAGAACAATACAATTAAAAATTAAAAGCAATCATGCATAGTGAAAATAAGAATATGAAGGTTTTATAGGCTAAGATATCCACATTAGGGTAGAACGATTGAAAAATTTGTGAGAACTCTAAAAACAAATAAAATTAGTTTCACTATCATACAAATACATCAACGTGTGTGTAATAACATAACAAGAAGAACTTGTAATAGCAAAGATGAGCACTTCATTAAAGACGATAAGTAACAACGTACATTAAAAATCAAGTACATATTTTACTGGTCTTAATAATAAGTATGAATTGAAGGCCTAAGTATAACTCTATTCGATCCAAATGACCATAGTAAAATTTACTGATATTTTTCATCATTTTAAGCAAACATATGCTTTACAATTTTGTAGTCAATTCCAAAGGTAATAACTATAATCATAAGCATCCTACAGTAATACAATGTTGAGTTTCTAAATTCACTAATTCAAATATCTAAAGTAGTTTTAAGAAACCAATGTTGGAATGAAAATACAAAATTCTTAATAATTTTATCGAGTCCATCAATCTTTTGTCACAATATTTGTATCACATCAACAAAATGCTAAAAACTAATTTAGATAAAGAAACGGACAACTGATGAAACTAACAAACATAGAATTTATTTTCATTTATCTATTGAATTCATCTCAGAACGCTCCAATAAAAAATTAAGAAAGCAATCAAAATCAACTCCACAAGTAATGATCAAAAAATTTCCAAGAATGCTATAATAGATCATCACAAATCAATCATAACAGCCAGAATGTGACAAATAAGCATGATAAGGGTAAATTAAGCTCCAGGGTTAGAAACAAAGAAATAGAATAAAGAAAGTTCCCAAAGTATCATCAAGGCATCTTTAACTAATAATATCTAATAACATTCATTATCATCTCAGTAATAAGCATGAAAGGGTAATTGAACTACTCCAATAACCCATCATTCGATAGAATCGAAACTTGAATCCAACATTAATGTTGAAACAAAGAGATAATAAACAATGGAAACTCAAAAGAACCATTACCAATGCTTACAAGATAGAGGATTCAATATATGAAAATCCCAAAAACCTAAAGTTCACTATAGATAATGAAAATTTAATCAAAGGAAAGTAATAGAATAAATGTCAAAACTCAATAACGCAAACTATGCATTATCATCTCAGTAATAAAATGAAAGGATAATTGAACTACTCCAATAAACCATCATTCGATAAAATGGAAACTTGAAATCCAAAATTAATGCTGAAACAATGAGATAATAAAAAATAGAAACTCAAAAGAACCACTACCAATGCTTACAAGACAGAGGATTCAATATATGAAAATCCCAAAAACCTAAAATTCACTACAGATAATGAAATTTTGATCAAAGGAAAGCAATCAAATAAATGTCAAAACTCAATAACACAAACTATGCATTATCATCCCAGTAATAACCATGAAAGGATAATTGAACTACTCTAATAAACCATCATTCGATAGAATGGAAACTTGAATATGACATTAATGTTAAAACGAAGAGAAAATAAACAACAGAAACTTAAAATAACCTCTACCAATGCTTACAAGACAAAGGATTCAATAAAATCCCAAAAACCTAAAGTTCACTACAGATAATGAAAATTTAATCAAAGGAAAGCAATTGAATAAATGTCAAAACTTGATAACACAAACTATGCATTATCATCCCAATAATAAGCATGAAAGGATAATTGAACTACTCCAATAAACCATCATTTGATAGAACAAAAACTTGAATCCAACATTAATGCTAAAACAAAGAGATAATAAACAGTATAAACTCAAAAGAATCACTACCAATGTTTACAAGACAGAGGATTCAATATATGAAAATCCCAAAAACTTAAAATTCACTACAGATAATGAAAATTTAATCAAAGGAAAGCAATTGAATAAATGTCAAAACTCAATAACACAAACTATGCAGCAGCAGAAAAAAGTTGAACCCCTCATTTATAGCTTAACTTCCATTTGAAATGAACGAAAAACATGGAGGGAAGAAACTAATAAACCACTAACAAAACGAAAATAAGAGAGAGCCCACAGTTCAAAAAGAAGAAAAAAATCTAAGATTCCCTTAAACCAAGAAACCATTACTAAAAAAATCAACATATCTATTAATACCCCTATATACGCCAACACATGAAAACGAAAACCCACCAATAAAACTCTAAAAAGGAGAAAAATGGAATCTTTCCCTTACCATTCTACCATCAATAGTATGCTTATCTTGAAGAACCCTATTGATTATAGAAGATTGCAAACACAACAAATCCGAAGCCTCTGGTCCTATCGGCGATATTGTCTAACATTGTCATACTGGGAGAAGTAGTCTTTGAGCTTATCCTCAAATATCTCCCATGAAATCCCACCAATGATTTTTTAGGGAATAATTTCAGAGATTTTCTCCCTCGAAATCAGAAGGTAATAACAAAAATTTCTAATGATTTTGAGCTACCACCATTTGACTTTTAATGACGTTGTTTCTTGTTGTCTAGATGACTCTTGTAATGATGTTGTTTTTATTTGCCTTTCTTTTGATGGACTCCAAATGTTGATTATTCTCATTCATTATTACCAATCTTTTCTTATTTTTTTTAAAATTGTTGTAAACCATTTCCTCTAAAACTATTTTTGTCCCTAAAATATTATATGAGATAAATATTATTTCAAATATTAATATTTGTTTAAAGATGACAAAAATAGTATAGTTTAGACTAGTTTAGCCTAGCTAACTCGACATGACTCAAATTAATTAAAATTTGAGTTGATTTTAGACTTTTAAACAAAAAAATTCAATCTTCAAGTCATGTTTGGGGCTTGAATTACCTGATCCAAAACTTAAATTTTTATGTAAAATGATGTCATTTTGAATAAAGTAACAACTTTTAGGCAATAAATAAAGCTCAAACCCAATTTGATAGAAATTTAGGGCAGGCGATTTGGCAGAGATTGGCCTCAAACTAAGACTTGCAAGAGTTGGTAATCTACATAACACAAGACCTAATGATGTTAGAAACCATAGTGCACACGGTAGTGAAGGCAAAGAAGAAGGGTCTAAAGTCTCTAGTCTCCCTACCTATCCACCTCTATGTCTTGCTTTTTTCTCATAATATCGACTAATTTAATTTTCCTAGATATATTCTGAATACTCATTAATAAATAGCTATATAAATAAATATATAACATTAGCAAATACCCTTTAGTAAATAGTGACTGAAATTATAGCAACAATTACAAATGTTGCATATATAAGACTTTATTACAACATTTTTTAAAATTTTGTTGCCTTCTCTTAGATAAAGAAACTAATTATTATTATCATTGCCTTTTTACATGAGTAAAGGCAACACTTTAAAAAGTGTTGCTTAAAGTGTTGCGTTATATTACTTTTTAGTAACACATTTTTAAACTATTGCAAACATGTTGTTGCCTAAAGTTCTTTTTGCCATAGCATAAGTTCTTTTTGCCATAGACAATGCTAATTTTTCAGCCTATTACTATGAATGGAGTTTTTATTACATGCCTGAAAATGGGTGCCAAAGGATGGGTATAGACTTCTCTTTGGTAGATTAAAAAACATAATGAAAGGTTTAAGGTGATAGGGATAGGAAGATATTGCGCTTTCAATTAGTTCAATCTTGGCCAGACTTCTTGTTGGTCAAACGATAATTGGACCTTATAATTCTTCCCTTTGGTTAATATTTTGTTTACATAAATGAGATTTTTATATTTTCTCTACATCTAATACCACAACCAATTCAAAATATGAATTTTTGGTTTATGTCCAATAGTCGATTTATAGATTAGTGGTAGTTTAGTGATAAAATAATTTAAAGTCTTTCTTTATTTTGCATATATTTAGATGTGTATGATAAAATCCATGAGATAAATATACATTGCAATAAAATTATGATGAGATTATAATTATGATTTTTATATTACATTTATTTATTATCCTTAAATTGTTCATAGTCATTGTTCCATTAAGACTAGACATTAATAAAATGTAACAAAACTAACACAAATTATATTTTTTCTTATAAAAGAAGTAGTCAATCTCATTGACTAAAGTATAGATACACTTAAATAAAATGTGTGGATATTTATTAGAGAACAAGTTCATTAAATTGACCTTATATGAGAAATTCATTTGAAACATTACTTGTATGTTTATGGAAATTCTCATTGTGATGATTGTATAAGTGATGCTTTGACTTAATATCTCTAAAGTTATCTTGTACAGGGATTGCAATGTTTTGATACTACTTATGACTTATTCTAATCATAGGTAGTTCAATCAATAGTTATTAGATGTAGCATGAACTATATAGAGATAGCTGAGTAATAAATATAGGATTCATTACCCTAAAATAATTAGAGAGAATATTATGTTATTCTCGATTAGTATCTTTCCTTTTATGAACCAGATCTTCTTCCTAACTGCTATCTGACCATAGTCACTAAGTCTAGGGCTTTGGTTTTAGAGAGATTTCCGAGTGTTATTCTTATAGCTTGCCTTTTTAACGAGTGTGACCCCCATGCTACTCCTACTATACCACATTTATCCTAACTAGCCTAAGGCTTCCTTATAAAATATCTTCTTTTTGTTTTTTAAACTACTAAGCTAATTCTACTGTTGAGCTAAAGGCTTTAGGAAGAACAACTTCTCACTTGGGTATTTCTAATTGAAACATTATATGATGAAAAGATTGAATTATATAAAAAATCATGCACAACAAAGTTAGTCAAAACTACTTTCACATTCTTAAATATTTAGGTAGTCATGATGTTTTGATAAATGCCAATCTTAATCTATGATATAAATTATTTAATTAAAAAATTAAAGATAAATCAAAGAAGTTGAATTTGTCTAATCCTAAATATGATTTAGGGATATAAGTTATGTCCATTATCAACATATTTAGAAATCTAACAGATCACACATAAAGAACGAATTGAGGAGAAAAGATATTTTAATCAAGTTATACTTGATTGTAAAGTTTAAGAAATAATTAAATATGAAATATTTAATAAATAAGGATCAATATGAGATATTGGATCTTTATTGGAAATAATTGGTATTTAATTTAAATTATTTGTAATTTTAATTAAATTTAAATTTAAATTAGAATTTAATTTTAATTAAATTACTAAAATGTCCAAAATCTATTATAAATAGACTTAAGCTCTATAAGAACTAGGTCTCCTTACCTAGCCCTCTTTATAATAGTTACATAGTTCTCTTATCACGTCCTATAGATACCATGTCCAACATTTGTACGACTATGGTGGTTGAGATGGGTCAGTTTGAAAACGGATAGAGGGATATGAGAAGAAAATGATCAAGCTTCGAAAAAAAAAGGAATTAAGATTAATGTTTTATTGTGATTTACATATTAATCATTTTATAAAATTTAAAGTTATCTTGGTTTTTGAGAAATCAAAATATAAAAAATTTCGTTATGATTAGATCCAAACCTAATTTTTTAAAATTGTATCAAAGTCGAATTTAATTATATAATTTGATTAAAATATTTTATTATTATTTATTATAATTTTTGAATTGAATAGTAAAAGTTTTGCAACTTAAATATGAACATTAATACCTTAAAAGTTTATATTACAAACTCAAAAATATGAAAAGTTCATATTAGAAATCTTAAAACCCTATAATTCAATTTGGAATTAAATTGAAATTGTTTAACTGATAAACAATAAATCTATAAAAAATAATGAACCTAGAATTTATGAAAAACAATAAACGCCAGTTTGTGGTTGCTAGTAAACATGCTTGCTTATGACTACTGGACAACTTTTTATAGTCAACCATGGCTAATGGCATTGGTAGTTATCTGCAGTTAAAACACTATAGTTTTTGGTTTATGTGTTTATGGACCTTAGCTACTGCTTGAATAAGACTAGCTAGCGACTGGTCCTTGGTAAAGTGTGACGCTGGAAAGTCGACATGGCGGTGACTAGGACACATATAGAGATGCCAACCAAATTGGTTAGTGTAAGTGGTTCAGTACTCTCATCTCTTAATCAGAGGTCTCAGGTTCAAGCCATGAGAATGGAGTGACCAATTTGGCTAGTACGTTACCTCTTACAGACTGACCTGGTGCGAGCGAGGATTAGTCTAAATGTAGATGATTTCAAAGTACTGTTCTCATAATTCGGACCCTCTCAAGACACCTCGTGGCTACGATCGAAAAAAAAGATGAAACAATAGTTAAGTAGGCGACCACACACATAGGAGCTTCAAAACTTGAGGCAAAAGCTTCAAATTCCATGCAGCCTTCGATGATGCACACGTTATGTGCCTTAGAGCACTCGTACTTTATTAGTGACAAGCTACTACATGGAGCTGCAATGGTAAAGAATAGTTGGAGGCAATGGCAGGTGGTGGCGGCTTGAAGATGAAAGTAAGGGCTTCATCTTTATGAAACTTAGGTTTTCATGGAAGATGATAGGGATGTTTGGACGTGGAGTTAAGTTTATTCTAGTATTGGAATATAAAGCGTTTGGGTACAAGGATAAGACCATGCTAATTCTAAATAGGACTATTTGGTTATTAAATTAGTGTAACCCAAAGTTAGAATAAGAGTTGTTTAGGTATTGGAATAAGGTATTCTAAAATTAGTTTTGGACTTGCTTGGTTCTTCGAACTAATAGTAACTTAACTCTAAAATAGTCCATAATCAATATATAATTTAAAAGAGTTTTAAATTCAAAATCAATTCTAAAATTATTTTAGTTATTTTTCTTGATTTGATTAAGATTAACAATAATAATGATTCCTAAATAAAATTTTTGAAAAGTTTTTTCTAGAATTAAAATTAATTATTTCTCAATTAGATTGAAATTAATTAATTATGTTCCTTAAAATTACGAAAACTGTTTTTTAGTAATTAAGAAAGATGTTTCTTAATTAAATTTATTTATTTCTTGATTAAAATTTGAAAAATATTTTTATTTATTAATTAAGAAAATGTGTTTTTAATATTTTGAAAATAATTTTCTAAATTATGAAAGAGAGATTTTTAATTGATTAAGAAATTAATCTCAAAATAAATAATATAAAAGATTTTCTTAATTAAATTAAAAATGTTTCATTTAATTTTTAAAGTAGATTCCTTTAATATTAGAAAATAGTTTTCTAATTAAGGAAAAGTAACTTCTAATTAGATTAGAAATAGTTTTCTAATTGGATCAGAATATGTTACTTAATAAGTAAGAAGCATAATTTACTAAAATTTGTTTTCAACTAAATTTTGTTAAAGGAGTTAAGATAATTTGAAAAAGTTTTTAATTGGATATGAAATTATTTTCAAATCAAATTAAATTTCTATTTGAAATAGGAATTTAATATATTTAAGAATCAATCGATTTATTTTAATTTATTTATCCAAAGAGTTGAAAATATTATTTTAGACTATGAAGATCAATGACTAGAATCAAATAAAGCTTGATATTTTATGCATATAATTTGATTATAAATACATAGGTTGCATACTCTATTTATATGTTTGATATAAATATATATTGCATGCATGTTAATTTGTGTGTTTTGATATTTTGCATGCAATTTTGTGCTTGATAAGAAGAATGAAATTAAATCCCTCCTTAAAAAATTTAGTGCATATTAAGAATGTGATTGTCACTTTCCATTGTTATAAGAATAAACCAGGGTTTTATTTTTAGGCTTACTGAGTAAAATCAAGGACACTTTAACTCGAATAGGTTTAATATTATGACAGTGAGTCCTACTTAACTAAATTTGTGTAATTTAATGATTAAAATTTTGATCATATGAATTTAGAATCACGGTTGGAAATAACATACAAGATATGTGTTAGCAAAAATTGTCACCTAATAGATCTAAGAGTCATATGAAATGTGATTAGTCAAATTATTATATACCTAATTTAAGTTTAGTTGGTTTGTTAAGCAAACTCAATATCAACTAAATTTGAATAGAATCCTAGCTCATTAGAAAGATTCATCCTTCCAAATAGCAATGAAAGCTATTATTTCTAATAAAATTGTATAAGTAACTAAATACATGATTAAAGTCCTAGTCACATTTGATAGTTATGACATATAATCAATTACTTACTTTTCTTACATTTATATTTTTATCTGTATTGGCATTTACCTTGTTTAGTATAGTTAATAGTAAGTTAGTGAACTAAAAATCTTGGACAAAGATTATGTTTGAGAAGAGTTCTCAAAGTTTGATAGAAACAAGTTGTATGTCCATTATGCAATTTTGCTATTAATCCTTGTTGTTGATTTTGTGTTAAAGTTTTAGTGATCTCATAAACTATGATGACAACATGTAAGATGTGGGTCAACATCATGATAGCAGGATGTAAGAGGTTACTTAAAGAAGAGCTTAAAGGTATAGGACGCTAATGAAATTGTTTCACTCAGTTTAGCCCACTAAAAGCATAAACTTGGACAACAATTATAGGCTTTGCTATAAAATGATAATAGTTATCATTAGAAGAAATGATTGCATGACTTTTCTTGCCTATGTGAAATATGATAGAGATCATATTTATCTCTTATTCATGTTTATGAGTATTTGATACTAAATTTAAATTCAACATTACTATAATGTTTAAAGCATGATGAGAAATATATTGATGAGTAAAAGTAGATCCAAGTTTATGCAAATAGTTTGTATGTCTTGGATTAAAGGAGACTTATGTTTAATATAAATGGCAAGAATACAAAGCTAGATAATTGAGACAATTCTTTCATGCCATATTGGTTAAATCAATATAATAAGAATTATAATGTTACATACAGAGATATATATATCCTTTTGATTATAAATCATATAAAACTTGTTAAGTTGAAAAATAACAAAATCAACCTTTAGTGAAAGGGTGATGATGGTATTGAATTGTTAAATTTATACATTTGATATATTAGATGGAATAACAATTCATAAAAGGATTATTCTTATATTTGATTAGTATTACTAATGAATCATATAAATTAAATAAAATCTTAATTTAAAAATTTGAAAAGTGCAAGTAGTTTAAATCTAAGTAGAAATTAAGAATTGAGAATGTTCAAACACTTTAATAAGATTGATGTGTTGAGTCTTAAATTTTTCAGTTATTTATAAAGAATGAGGTTCTCTAAATTCATAAGGGTATGGTTTTATATAAGGAGGAATATCGATTGATATTTTTCTTTATATCAATATTAAATTATCCGCAAGTGCACAATGCAGCTGTAGCTAGCATAAGTAAGTATGGGTTAATCCCACAAAGATAGTAAGTATTAGTAATTACCCTTATCCTATTATCTAGCCTACGAATTGGATGTTTTGTTTTTAATTAAAAATAAAATTAAAAAATAAGCTAAAATTGGAAACAATAACAAACGCAAAAGACAAAGGAAATTACTTAGAAAAATTAATATAGAAGATTAGTTTCTAGGTAATGAATCCCCCTAAAAATCATTAAATAATTAACCTTTTATCATGTAATTATTTCATTGATTATTAGACTAGGGGAATTCCTATCGTATGTTGATAACTCTCTCAAGACTAGTAACAACTAATCCATCAATTGATTAACATAAATCTTTCTAGTAAAAACCCTAGGATTGCGTTATTGATTTATAAATTCTATGTTGAACTGTCTCTAGCTTTGCAATCAACTCCTTTTAATTATGGGAGATCTATTCGCATGAAGATTTCTCAATCCCAATTATATGAAATCAAATCATGTACTAATATTTCGGATATGTTAGATCACACATAAAACATATAATTGAATCATAATAAATCAATTAGGGATGTCAATTTTAGCTCGGCCTAGCCAAGCCCGATTTTGTCCCGAAAGAGCACGAGCTGGGCCAGGTAGGGCTACGCTGAGCCTGATTAACATCCCTAAAATCAATCAAAATAGTTGCATTTAATAAAAAAATTAAGACATGTTGTATCAAAAACTAGGGTTCATCAAACCTAGACACTAAAAATGTTTAGTTACTCATAATAAAAAGCGAAATCAAATATAAACATACAGAAAAACTAATAGAAAACAAAGATTTTGTAATTCTAAATCTCCCTTTCTATTTTATTAAATCTTCTTGCAAGTTTGGATTTGATGCAGCCTTCTATTGGATCTGTTTTTATGTTAACTTCATGTTTTCCTTGTCTCTAGATCAAATCGTCACCCCTATGCATGTTTCATGTCTCAAGTCTGCTGTAAAATTTGGCTCTCTTTAATCTGCTTCTATTCGCTACATTTTATAATGAAAACTAGGGTTGTTATGACATACACTGTTACTTACATGACTTTATAGGTGCTCATGTAGCTCTAAAAACTCCTAAAATCATGACTTTTAATGTTCACAAAAACTCACAGTCATGTATGTCCAAAGATGCTTCAAATCTTTGTTTTATGCTATGATTTCATCTTAATTTGCTTCCTTTTGGTCTATAAAGGCAATTACAACCTATAAATGCACTTAGTGAGAATTAAGTACCAAAAATACATAAAAATATAAAATATTAAGCAAAATACATCAAATATGAGTGTATAATTATAGTCAAATATACATATATCAAATATACAATATAAGATATTGTATAATGTAATATTTATTTCTTTTATAGTGATGTCTAGTACAATGACTTACCTTTAACAGTTCTAATTAGATCAATTAGCAAGATTTTATATTAGATATAAAACACTAAGACTTTAAAAGAGTCAAAGTTAATGATTTAAGGATGTGATGCTTAGTTGAAGTATGTTTTATCCTCTAAGTTTAGAACTAAATTAGATAATAAAAGGTTATGAGATATTTAAAAGGATGGACATAATCTTATAGATCAATTGAAAAAATTGTTTGTTTTAATTTATACTTATAGGATAATGGTTCTCAAGGTAAGTAGTGGGAGTAAAATGAAATTTGAAAAGTTCAAATCTCATAACAATACATCCAATTGGAACTAGTGCCTTTGTTGGTACATTTGATGTATAGTTGAAGATGACTGTGAATTGATCATTTCACAAGAAGGTTAGTGGGACTATAGTTGTCCTCTTTAGTGAGAGTATATAGAGACATATTGCTCATTGAGAACAATCATTCTAATTTTCAATGATTGAAAATATAATTATCCAGGAACAACTCTTATTGGATATGAAAAGATAGCAGCTTATGTATGTGTTGATATTTGAATTCAAGATTATATGGTTATTAACTTTAGAAGTAAATCCTAATTAAGATCTATTTTACTTAGAACAATATAATTTTAAGATTGGAAAGGTTCCAATGTAGTAATGGTTGTTAATTAAGCATCAATACATTTTTTTTCATTTAGTGGAAATGATTAATTGGATCAATAATTTCTTGAATGAACTTGATATAGTTCCATGTATTGTTCAAGATACTAATGTATCATGGATCATTTGAGTCATTGGGCATGTAAAAGGAGATAAGATCTCATCAAAGATCTCAAGATGCATTTGGTTAATTTTTCATAATGAAGATGAAAATGAAGATGATAGATGTAATATTTAAGTTAGTGCTCACTATAGAGAATCTTATTGAATTATCTCATTAAGCTATTATCCTAGTAGTAGCATGATCATCGTAGGGTGATATAGTATAAGATCCTTAAACGATTAGATTAAGTGAGAGATTATTGGATTATACCCTTCAGTTGGTTGTAGTTTAGAGACAAAATAATTTAAAGGCATTCTTTATCTTGTAAGTATTTAGATGTATATGATAAAGTCCATAAGATAATTATACATTGTAAATGAAATTATTATGAGAATATAATTATAAAATTCATATTACATTTATGTATTATCCCTAAATTGTTCCTAATCATTGTTCTATTTAGATTGGATATTAACAGAATAAAAAAGGCTAGCACACATTATATTTTTTCTTATGAAAGAAGTAGTCGATCTTATAGACTAAAGTACAGAGATACTTAAACAAACTTGTGGGTACTTGTTAGAAAACAAGCTCACTAAGCTGATCCTATATGAGAAATCTATTTAGAACATTACTTGTATGTCTATGGAAATTCTCATTATGATGATTGTAAAAATGATCTTTTGACTTGAGATCTCCAAAGTTATCTTGTATAGGGATTGTATGTTTTAATACCACTTATGACTTATTCCAATGATTGGTAGTTTACTTGGTAGTCATTGGATGTAGCACAAATGATATAGAAGTAGTTGAATAATTAATTTAGGATCCATCACCCTAAAGTAATTAAAGAGAACGTTATGTGATTCTTAATTAGTATTGATTCGGAAAATTCTTGACTAAGGTGGAATGACATTTTTTAAATAGTTTGGTGAAGAACTAATATAATTGGACTTAAAATAGAGTAAATATTAACTTTGTGCTCTATGTCTAATTAAAGCATTGTATAATGAAATGATTGAATTATACAACGAAATCAGATATAAAAAGGTTAGTCAAAATTACTTTTGTCACAACCCGATATCATATCGGGCACATGACAACTGGGTATACTTGGGCTAAGGACACTCACTATATCCTTAATTTGACTATGCAAGGCTAACTAAATATCTCTCTTTTTTCTGAAAATTTTGGGCAGCATAACGACTGTACTTTAAAAATTCCAAAACTAAATCAAAACACATGTAATCAATTTTAAACACACTTCTATATTCACATTAAAATTCTACCACAACTTCTGAACTTTTAAGTCTACTCAAAGGCAATCTCAATGACAGTACCAAAGGTTCATACCTAAGGTCTTTTACAAACAACAAGATAGTCAAGAGTTAATTTATAAAATCGTAAAGCATGTCAACATAACCATCTTAACAAAAAAATTAGTTCATGAGCCACTATATAACAAAAGTACAAACAGAGACTACCTACATCCGGCAATGCCCTGAAAATGTCAAAAGACCGCACAATACACTCAAAGACTCAAGCTCATCAAATTAATCTGCAAGGTTGGAAAGTAAAGGGGGTGAATACACTATGTACTCAGTGAGCAAGAAAAACATATATCGCAAATAGAACTCGACACACACCAAGATGATGTAGATAACCTATGAAGTGAACATACATAACATAGAAACATATAGGCCTAGCCTATGACTCAACATATACTGATTAGGAACCACATAGGCCTAGCCTATTAATCACCCATCTTGTAAACATAGGTTCCAATTCCAATACATAAATGCAGAAAAACATCATAAGTATATATCAAATCTTGTCAGAAAATAAATATTAGAATAAACCAAAACAATCATGTGTGTCGCCACTGGTCGGTCAAACTAGTATGTACACCCATCGATTCTCAGTGTTGGCTCGACTTTTATCTGTAGTGAGTCCGAACTACTGTCAATAAGAGTATCATGACCCTAGGTGATGACCTCGTTGGTGGCCAAACCCTAAATGTGGAATCACCCATAAGTCCCGTAGAAAGGTGTCGATACGAGAACTTGACTTTTATGTACCAACGTCAAGGGTACGGGAGTTGCTTAATCTGTTGTGCCTAGTACACGATTGACTAATCGTTTTCTCACCAATCACAAAAATCATATAAAAAATTAAGTACAAAAATTAAGGAAGGCAATCGTTACCTCACTAATCACAAAAATCATATACAAATAATAAGTACAAAAATCAAGTAAGGCACCATACCTTTATTTATCGGTCTAACCGATAAAATGGAACCTTACCATAACTTTAAGCCAAAAGAACACATACACGCAGCATACATGACTCGGTTATACATGTATAAGTTCCAAAATATTATTTCATGCAATAAAAGTCATCATTTGCACGTAAATTGCAAAGTTGTTCAAAAATGTAATTTCAGAAAATAAAACATTTTCCTTTTCACTTCAAGTACAGGTTTGTTGAAAACAATATTATTTCTCAAAATGCTTAATAAAAATATCTGTTGCACTCCAAGCGCAAAAAAATATTCAAAATAATGTGGTTTATTAAATATACAAGTATACTGGCATCCATTTGAGATTCAATTCTACTATGCATTACCTAGGTTCAAAATTCACATACAAGTCATTATGCGTATCTTGGGATGTCCTAATCCCATTTGAGAGATATGGTTTTCATAAAAAAAAGCCTCAAAAGAAGGTATACACTTCCTTGACTTCAATAATCCTTGATACGAGCTCCTTGATTCACAGCTCTTGAGCCTTTATACATACAAATATACAATGTATTTACTACTCAAACATATATCTCATATTCATACACCACCACAACCAAATTCACCCCTAATTAATCATCATAAATGTTATTCTAACATATGTCAATAGGTTAATAATTCACTTACTAGTTTAACTCAATATCTCCTCAAACATCAAGCTAACTTAACCTTTAGCGCAATATTTACATCCTTTTCTTCCTAATGTTTCTTTATGAACAAGTTGTCTTTTTTTAATCATAACTCTCTTTAAAATGATCCAAATGTCATGATTCTTATGCCCCTTGAAACTAGACTTCTATTAGTCTTATTATATCCAAAAATTACACAAACAACATCTCCCTTTAAAATATAATCTCCATTCAAATTATGTCATGTTTTTGGTAAGAAACGGACCGGCAACCAATACTCAACCTCAATAAATCATTATCAAGATATCTTCTAACCAAACTGTTTCACAGAAGCATTAATAAGACATCAATAATCATTTTTCATGTTTTATACTTTCACTAATTTGGACTTTAAGGTCTTCAAAAATTAGGAAATAATATAAGGTTCCTTTACAGGGGTCTATCACAGGTAGTATTAGGGAAACAAATATTTCACTAATTTGGACTTTAAGGTCTTCAAAAATTAGGAAATAATATAAGGTTCCTTTACAGGGGTCTATCACAGGTAGTATTAGGGAAACAAATATTTCACTAATTTGGACTTTAAGGTCTTCAAAAATTAGGAAATAATATAAGGTTCCTTTACAGGGGTCTATCACAGGT
>JAOSBK010000002.1:10160449-10170513 GCA_027568895.1 Erythroxylum shatona
ATTTCTTCTCCCAACCGATGATTATTTCATTACATTTTCATATTATTTTTTATTTAACTATGACGTTAAATTTTCCCTTACGTATAAATTCAGTGGGCACTTTCACTGCGCATTTGTGCAGAGTTAACCTGCTAGTAAGCTAACAAGGCCCATTCGCAGTTCGATAAATGTTTCTGAGTTCTTTTGCCACTTTAATCATAGTTGACCTTTCTTCTTCTGAATCGTTGACGCATAAAATTGCAAGATTTATTACAGCTTTCAACTGCTGTTCTTTCCCAAGCCACGTTCCCTCTCCCACTATACAGGGATCTACTATCTCCTCAAAACTGTTGTTTTCGATTTGACTTCTTACGTAAGGAACCAAATAATCCTCATCTCTCTTTTCAGTTTGCCTACGGGTAAATGGCCTCTGGCCTGTTAAAAGCCCTAACAGAAACACACCAAAACTATAAACATCGCTTTTCTCACTGAAAAAACCTGTTTCTGTGGCTTCAGGTGCAACAAATCCGATTGGCTCTACCAGATCAACCTCAACACGGGATTCACCTTTAGGAATAGACACACACAATGAAAAATCAAACAGTTTAGCTTTTGTTATGTTCATCCAACAACACATTGGAGGGCCTAATATCTCTAAGAACAACGGGCCTTTGGAATGCAGTGTGGAGATACACCACTGCATAAGCTATCTCCACTGCAATTTTTAACCTTGTTTTCCATGGCATAGGTTGAAACTGAGCATAATCTCGGTCGTAAATACGGTCTGCCAGAGTTTTATTTTAAGCAGTTTCGAAGACCAGAAACGGGCAATTTACTTCCAGGCAGCATCCCAAAAATTTCAAGGCATTTCTATGCACACTCATCCCTGATGCATACACAATTTCATTGATGGCCACCTCATGGTTCCAATCCCACTGGCGGGGGTATTTCTTAACAATTATTTTTTTAAAAATACAAAGGAAAAGAACACACAACAATTAAAACCAAACTACCCGCTAGCACGCTGGTACTGAACACCCTGTTGATCTCGCAAGAGAAGCGCCATAAGGGACATGGGAGGGGCAGGGAGATAATGCATCCTTGGGTCGGTGTGAACAGCGAGTGCGGCCAAGAAATCGGCACACTGGTTCTCTTCTCGTAGTACGTGTTGGACCTGAATTTCCCAGTCTCGACTGAGTAACGCCCTGGTACCTGTCAACAAAGAAAAATTCTCAGTAATATTAGGCCGGGACGATGAAAGAAGATTAATCACCTCAAGGGAGTCGGTTTCGATGATGACGCGTCGATACCCCAACTCCCAAGCCAGAGAGAGTCCGGAGTGGAGGCCCCAGAGTTCAGCAATATGTGGGGATGCTCTGCCAATATGTTGGAGAAATCCATTGCACCAGCGACCGGTGCAATCACGAATAAGACCCCCTGAGGAAGCAATGGACGAGTCGGGCTGAGAAGCTCCATCTGTATTGAGTTTAACCCAGGGGTCCGGAGGTTTGGACCAACTAATGAGGTGGCCTATAGGTAGCTCTGGATCTGGAAAAACACAGCTCTCCATAGTGCGGGCTCGGCCGATCCACTCAACATAAGACAAAACAAATCTGTACCCATTCGCTGGCCAAGCGAAGTCGTCATCAAAAAGGCTCTTGTTTCTCCAGGTCCAAAGCATCCAGCAGGCCACACCAAAAATGGTAGCCCACTGGCCACGAGTGCCGTGAGGCGGAGCTAGAAGGTTGGAGGTAACCCAATCAGTCACGTGGGAAAGAAAGAATTCTGTATTGCCCGGGCACCCAGGGAGCTGGCGCCAGAGAGCTAGGGCTCGAGGGCAATCACGGACTACGTGGAGAGTGGACTCTTCCTGGCCACAGAAAGAGCAACGGTTGTCCGTAGAGAGGTGACGGGCCACATGTTGTTGGTTGGTCAGTAGCTTTTGGTTGCTCAGGAGCCACAGGAATGAGCGGATCCATTGGGGACCCGCCAATTGCCAAATTAGCGTCCACAGCCGAGCATGGGTATCCGTGGTGTGGCCTTCAATAACGTCATAGGCAGACGCGACCGAGAACCGACCATGAGCAGTGGGACCCCACCACATGGTATCCTCTGCCGATCGGTCAGGGTGCAAACAAAGGTCCGCCAGATCCATGCAAACTGAGACAGGGAGGGATTGGTGAAACAAGGGCCAATTCCAGGACCCATCTGCATGTGTCATATCTGCAACTGTCACAAACAGGGAGGCTTCGGGAATCGGGGCAGTGGCCACCCGATGTATGGGGCCCCACTCCTGCACCCAGCCAGAAATATATGCGTGTCCTCGCACCCAGTCGCCAATGGAGACCTTGCCGTACGTAATGCCAGGTGACGGACAGCCCCCTCCAAAAGCTCGAGGCATTGCTCCTGTGGAGCGTAAGGGGGGGAAGGGTCGGGGAGAGGCGGTATTTAGCACTCACAACTCGGACCCATAAGGTGGAAGGTTGGGAAAGAAGGGTCCAGCCTAGTTTAGTCAGCAAAGCATCATTAGTAGAGCGGATGCGCTTCAAGCCCAAGCCTCCCGTCTTTTTGGGTTGACAGACTGTCTCCTAGTTGACAAGGTGTATCAGTCGGTAAGCTCCCACTGAGCCCCAGATAAAATTGCGCATGATGCGCTCCAGGTCGTCGCAGAGGTGCCGAGGAAGTCTAACTGTTTGCATGGTGTAGATCAGGAGGGCCGCCAGAACCAATTGGGTTAAGGTAACCCGACCCGCTAAAGACAACTGGCGAGCGCGCCATCCAGCGAGTCTCCATTGGGCGGCGTCCAGAATATGCCTATAGGTGTTATGCGTGGTAAGCTCATGCAACAATGGGACGCCGAGATATTTTCCCAAATTTTTCGTACTCTGAATACCCAAAGAATGCCGTATACGGTGAGCTACCCTCGAAGGGACATTCTTGGAGAAAAAAATCCTAGTTTTCGTTAAATTAACCACCTGGATAGAGGCCTGACAAAAATCAGCCAGGGTCCTGACGATAAGGTCAGCCTGGGGAACAGTAGCTTCAGCAAAAAGGACCAGGTCATCGGCAAAGAAAAGGTGGGACAGTGGAGGGCTCGAGGGACCGAGGAATAGGGGACGCCAAAGCCCCTAGCTCACAGAATGGGAAATAAGTTGGCTCAGACGTTCCATACACAAGACAAATAAATAAGGGGAGATGGGGTCGCCCTGTCTGATTCCGCGCGAAGGCGTAAAAGTGTCTAGAAGGGTTCCTTGCCAGTTCACCTACATAGTCACAGTGGTAACACATTTTAGGATGACCCAAATGAAGTTCTCGGGTAGACCGATGGCTTTAAGGGTACTTTGGATGAACTCCCATCGAAGCCGATCATAGGCTTTTTCCAGGTCAACTTTGATGGCAAAGTAGCCTTTCCTCCCTTTCTTGCGGCGCATCGAGTGGATAACTTCCTGCGCGATGATAATATTATCAGTGATCTAGCGACTAGGAATAAAGCTGCATTGGGTCTCCTGGACCAACTGAGGCAGATAAAGCTTCAGGCGGTTAACAACAACTTTGGATATAATCTTGTACACGACATTGCAAAAACTAATAGGCCTAAACTTGGTAATGAAATTGGGAGACGGAGTTTTCGGGATAAGGACAAGAATGGTGTGATTTAACTCCCGTTCCCAACGTTCTTTCCTAAACACTGCCTGAATGAACTCTGTCACGGTAGGGCCAATACGACCCCATTGTTTATGGAAAAATAAGGCATTGAAACCATCTGGGCCGGGGCCTTGGTGGGATTTATGCCAAACACAGCTTGCTTAACGTCAAAGGGGTGGATGGGTAGGGCGAGATCACTACGAGCATCCTTCGAGAGGGGAGGGAACGTCGATGAGAGCAGAAAACAAGAGGATGGACATGCCTCTGCTGTGTAAAGCTGGGCAAAGAACTCGCGAGCGAGAGTAGCGAGTTGGGCTAGATCAGAGATGCTAGCCCCTTGGGAATTTGTGAGGCTAGTAATCATGAGCTTGTTCTGCTTAGCCAAGGTAACAGTGTGATAATACTTGGTATTTCGGTCACCCTTTGAGATCCAGTCACACTTGGCTTTCTGATGCCAATAGATTTCCTCCTCACTAAGTACGTGCAGCAATTCGCCACTCAAATGTTCTTCCAAAGCTAGCAGGTGATCCTGATTAGTCACAGTCATGGCTTTTTGGATACCTTGTATACGTGCAAGAAGGCGATGTTTGCGATGAAAAATATTGCCAAACTCACTACGATTCCATTGCGCAAGGTGGGAGGCTAACTGATTTAACGAAGTACCCAAGTTGGCCTGAGCAAAATCCCAGTGACTATCTACAAAGGTATCAAACCTCGGATGCGTGAGCCAGGCATTCTGGAACCAAAAATACGGGGGTTGGGAAGGGCGAGGGGGACTGATAAGGAAACGGAGCAACATAGGACGGTGATTCGAACCAAGTAAAGGTAGGTGGGTATTAATCGTTTGAGGAAAAGTATGAAGCCAATCCATCGAGCCAAAGACGCGGTCCAGTCGAGCCTGGACCAAACCTCGATGCCAGGTATATTTAGATCCCACATAACCGAGATCATGGAGGTGACTCCTATGGACCCACTCTTGAAAGTGTTTATTCACAATCCGTGTAGTGCCAGCTCCTCCCCTCTTATCGGCGAATTCCAATTTCGCATTAAAGTCGCCGCCGACAAGCCACGACCTGTGAACAGAGCGACCAAGCCACTCCAACGTGGGCCAGAGATGATTCTGAGTCGGCACTTGAGGACTGGCATAAATAGCGGTGAAGTTAAAACAGAACGAGTCAGAGGTAACGATGGTATGAATAAATTGCCGATGTGCTAGGTGTATAGTGAGATGAATCCCTTCTTTCCATAACAGCCAAATCCCACCCGAGAAACTGGTGGCTTCGACTGGGAAAGAAAAGTCATAACCTAAAGTGGTGATAACCTGCAAGTCCCGAGTTTCACTAATTCTAGGTTCCAGTAAAACCAAGACACTCGGATTATAACTTTTAATATAATTCCGCATAACTAGCCGAAAGTTAGCTCCCCCGACCCCTTGACAGTTCCAAATAAAGATAGAAATAAATGATATAATCTGGGAATTAAGAGGTTTCCGTACCTCCAATGGGAGCATCGGAACCTCAGTATCCACTACATGCGAAGGCGGCGCCTCGGAACTGTCCATCTGAGTTGGGGCCTCCGGCAGATCCGGACAGGGCTCCACGTCTCCCGGGTCCGTCTATGGAGGGGGTGGAGAAGGCTCAAGTTGGAGAGGTTCCTCCTGGGATGGAAGGCTGTCTTGCAATTGGAACCGCTCTGGGAGGTTCGAGCCACAGGTTGTCAGGAGTTTGGCCTCACACACGATATCGGTGTGGGAAGGAATTTCAACCGCCACATGATTATCCTTGGTATTGGGTTGAAAGGTAAATGGAGGGGTCCGGGCTGATGTTGTGGCCCGGTCCACTTGGGCCCGAGATGAGGATGCCCGGTTCTGGTGAGGCATTAGACCTTTCGGGCCAGTTGGTCCTTTCCTGGGTTTGGGGCCAGGCCCATGGGATTTAAAGTGGAAGCTGGTGGGGGCTGGAGAGGCAGAGCCCATAACAGGGCCCAATCGCTGGTGCTGGCCCAGGCCCTTAGAAGAGGACGCACGGGAGCCCGCGCCTGTTGTTCCTGCCTGCGTCTCCAACACGTTAGCTGCTGTCAGAGCCACATATCTCAAGCCTGGTTTCGGAGGGGTCGTGTGGGAGTTGGCCTGGGAAGAAGGACGTTGGAGGCGCGCCTGCTGGGTTGACCATTGGGGCGGAGGACGGCGTGTCCTTTGAACCTGGACCCAAGGTCTGAAGCTGGGGGAGACATTACTCCCGACAGCATCAACCGGTGCGGGTGCAAGGGCGGTAGTCTCACCGGGACTGTGAGGGATGACCGGGGTCTCAGGAGGTCCAGGGGGCAGTTCGGACAAATCTCCATCGCGTGGTCCACCTTGCCACACTGGAAACACAACTACGACAACCCTTCATACTGCACCTGCATGAGTTCTCCGTCAAGTTCCACAGTGGTGCGCAAAGGGCTGCCTAGGTCGACTTCCACGGCTAGGCGGGAGTAGCGTCCACGGAGTTGCTGTAGGGTATTTTCGTCAAGCCTCACCGTCTTGCCAACCAAGTTGCCGAGGGCCAGGAGGATACGGGGGTGGTACCGACTGATGGGAAGGTCGGGGAATCTGATCTAGGTCACGACCCGATGAGCTTGGCCAGTGGACGGCCGGAAGGAGGGTTGCCAGCACTGGACCGACAGAGCTTGCCCATAGATGATCCACGGGCCATCAGTCAGAGCATGGAGAAAGTCAGCGTCGTCCTTGAAACGAACCAAAAAGAAATCATGTTCAAGGTCGATGATTTTCAATGATCCTTTCGATTTCCAGAGGGCGCAAATACGGGTGGAGAGAGCTTGAAAACCGATCCGGCGGCCGAGTAGTTTGACAATGACAGCATTGGCCCATTGTTGATCTAATTTATCCCGGAAGGTTTGGGATAGTTGGAGGCCTCCCCTGTGATCGAGAGGGAGATGTATGATGTCGCCTTCCTCTGGTTCAAGGAGCTCCTCATCAACCCAGTCTATTGTCTCCTCAGTTATGGCTGCGGTGGAGGTCCCAGTAACTGCCGTGCTATAAGATAGTGGAGCTGGTGGCGTAGCTGGAGGCAGAGCAGGGTCATCACGTTTTCTCGTCTTGCCCCATTTGGACTGAGGTCCCTCGTGATCAAGGGGTTCCACTGGAGGCCCAAGAGCGGGCGGAATCAGAAGGAAACACCAGCTGGAGCTCGGAGTAAAAGAGAAGCTGTAGAAAATCGTAGTGCTAAAGGTAATGTAGTAAAACGTTGATCGCCACCTTGGTCGCACACAAGGAAACTTCAGAGCTTTTTCTCTCTCTAATTAACAATTATTGGACGACCCTGATGAACCCCCTTGTACAATACATAGCCAACCTGATGGCAGATCCGCTCATCAAAGTTGTTTGTTGCTAGCTTGATTTCTTCTTCTGAGAAGATAAGGATAGGATTAGATCTACCATCACAAAAGTCGATCGGATTAGATCTACCATCACAAAAGCCAATCAATTTCTCTAACAACAAGCCTCTGTTGACCGTGAACGTTTTCATAGATTTGGATTCGAAGATCTTCTTGATACTGAAACATGACATTGAATTATCCATCCCCCAAATCTCCGATAAGTGAATATTTGAAGTTGTAAACATGCTTCCAGGACTTCGTCGTTAATAGAGGGGTATTTTGAAGGGAAATGATTCTATTATTGGTGGTAGTCATCATTATCGCGTCGCCTACCACAAGTTACACCTAACTCTTTTTTTTTTTTTTTTTCCTGAGTTGACGCGATGACTACGGACGACTACCACGAATAACAGATTCAGTTAGCACAAAAGTCCAAAGTCCCCAACGTTTTTTTTGGATCATTTTTTTTGAAAAATAAATATTGTATTATCTATAGATAAAACTAATACAAGGTTACAAGGTATTCAAGTTAAAAACTCTACATACAAGTAAAATAAGTAAAAAAAATTAACTAATTATAACGACATAATAATTCAAATTAAAGATTTCATCTACTTTTCATATCAAGAGAAAAGGTGAGCTGGAGACTTTTGGCAACTAAGGTAGATCTAATCTAGTTAATGAGCTTTTTTTTAGTCAAACTGGCATTAAACTTTTCAAAACTTTCACTTTTAGTCTTGACATCACCAAAAAGGTAAAGTTTGTGTAACACACTACCACGTGGTAGTGTTAGACTTGTTAGAATGAATAAAAGAATAGTAATTTCAACACCCGTAGCTCAATTTTCCGGCATCCACTATTTGTAAATATCTCCAATAAATATCAAGTTTTCGTTTCTCTCCTGTAACTCCCATGTTAGGGGTTAAAAAATTTAAGAATTTACAATATATTATATGTTTTGCATAATTGAGTATTTGTTAATATATGCATATGAATTTTGATTTATACAAATAATTGTATATACATTCATTGACATTTCCGAGTAAATTTGATTTATAAGTGGAAATTGTGGATTAAATTGGAGTGTATTAATTATGATTTGGAAATTTTGGTATATTTTGGAGATTTTGAAACTTTTGGTGAATTATTTTGAGCTGAAAATTTATTTGGAGAGTGTTATTATTATTTCAAAATTTTTGGTAAATTTTAGAAATTTTAAAAAATAGGTGGCAAATGGACTAGTACTTAAGTGACAAATAGATCCATTCTTGTGTGACAAGTGGACCAATACTAAGGAGACATATGGACTGATTAATTGATGACATATGACAACATCTAGAGTGGATTAGTGGCAGCATCTTGAGTTAGCAAATGTAAAACATGCCTTAGGACAAGTGTTGTGCTTGAATGGTGACACCTAACATGTTGATGTGCTCGAATGGTGACACCTATCATAGTGATGAAGCAAATTCCAGCAGCAACATTTCTGTAGTTTCTCTCATATATCTTCCACGAAATTTCTTCAACCTTTCTCTATATTCTGGTCTTTGCCCTAGCTAAGTTGGTACATGAAATTCACTCCTTAATCTCTCACAAAATAGCCAATAAAACCAGTTGAAAGCTACCTTCATCTTGCTGTCCAAAATCAACTTGTTTTCATCCTAAGTTGGTGATGCATTTTGTTTGGAGACTTGATTTAATCTGGAGTTTGAGCTGTATTGAAGGCCTAACAAGTAAGTGACAATCTGATTTTTATGATATGTTTAGTAGTATGAGAATTATGCCTGAATTGTAATGACATATGTGAGATATTGGTGAAGAAGTGCGCTTGAATCTTATAAACTGGAAAATTTTCACTGAACACATCTTAGTATTTTGATTGTAATTTGATCTGTGTATTTCTAAATGAGTTGATTTTTAATTCAAATTAAACTAGAGACACATGTCTACAACTTTTCTGAAGAAGCCAAATGTTAATTCTATCTCTAAGCATCTCAAAATCTGGCTGGAATTAGAGTTAGGAATTCTGTTATAGTTTTAAAACAGTCTGAACTCTTTTGAATATAACTTTCAGTATACTGACTCAAATTGTACAATTTTGGTGTTATTACAAACTGAAAACATAGTGGAACAATTGTATAGAAGAAAGTGTTGCTGAAATACACCATTTTCCTTCTCATAAAGATCATGCAAAGTTATCCCGAAAGGGGGTTGTTAAGATGAAAATGCCAAGGTGTGCTGGAATTTGATGACTGGAATGTTCTGAACATGCTTTGGTATTTTAGTTATATTTTAATATGTAGATTTCCAAATAATGATTCTTGTTTTAAATTGAACTAGAGACATAATTCTACAAATTTTGTGAAGAAGTCAAATTTTAATTATGTCTCTATTATATTCAAAATTGGCATGTAAGTAAGTTGTAGCTTAAGCTGAAGCACTGTCAGGGACAGAAATCATATCTTGTGATTATTGAAGAAACTGTATTGATGTGGGCCGAATTAGGCTGAGTTATCTTCACCAAAGTTGTATCTTATTCTCTTAGCTTTAATTTGGTATAAAGTTTGAAATTTTTGGATATCTGAGTTGAAAGATATGAGTTGTGAAAATAGAGGGTATGATCAGGTTCTAGCTAAAAGTTCAAATATGTACAATCTAGGGTATTTTGTGCATAACTCTTTGAATACTGAATCAAATTGGATTATTTTGCAGTCATTAGAAACTTGAGACACTGTAGAATAACTTTTCAGAAGGAAGTGTTGCCTAATTTTATCATTTACCCTACCATATGAACTATACAAAGTTGACCTGAAATTATATAGGTAGAAAATCTAAAGTGGTCACTTAGGTTATGAAATTGATTTCACATTGTTTTATTTTGGTCCAATTATTAGTACCAAATGTTACTAATGAGGGTTGTGATATTTGATTTGATGATGAAAATTACAATAAGATATCCAAAATTTTTATGAACAAGCATTCTACATATTCAGTATACATAAATGAATTCTTAATCATGCACAATAGTGATTTGTATATGTGTTAAATGTTATAGAGGA
>JAOSBK010000002.1:10263641-10302330 GCA_027568895.1 Erythroxylum shatona
TTGCTAAAGAAAGACAAGTTCCAATGGTCTCAGGATTCCCAAAATGCTTTTGAAGCCCTTAAAAAAGCTTTAATCACGGCCCCAATCTTATCTCTGCCAAATTTTTCAAAGTCCTTCCAATTCCATACGAACGCATCTGGTTTAGGTATAGGGGCTATCCTTATGCAGCAAAATCACCCAATTGCATACTTTAGTAAAAAATTATCACCAACCCTTGCTAAGTATTCAACTTATGTAAGGGAATTATATACTTTGACTCAAGCTGTTAGTAAATGGAGGCAATGTATATCAATTGACCACCACAGCTTGATTGACCTTCTCACACAACCCATACACACTCCTGATCAACACAAATTCCTTTCCAAACTTATAGGCTACGACTTTGACATTCAATATCAGACTGGGAAATCCAATGTTACTGCTGACGCTCTTTCTAGACAATTTCACCCTCCACCAAATACTCAATCCCAACCAGAACTCCAATCTCTCTCCATTCTAAATTTCCATCTCATTGCTGATTTTAAAAAAGAAGTCCTCTATGATCCTTACTACAATCAGCTCTTGCAAAAACAACAAGAAAGCAACACCCTGACACCAATTTTTCCATTGAAAATGGTATGGTTTACAAACAGAACCGAATTTGTTTAAACTACACATCTCCTTTTATTCTTAAAATCCTTTTTGAATTCCATAACACTCCAATAGCGGGACATGTTGGCGTTCATAAGACATTAAGTAGATTATCCAACTGTCACACTTGCCAGTAAGCTAAATATAGCACTACTAAGCGTCAACGTAGTTTGCAACCATTACCGATTCCACAATAGATTTGGGAGGACATCTCAATGGATTTCATCACAAGGTTGCCACCTTCTAATGGATTTTCGGTTATCTTGGTTGTGATTGACACATTGTCCAAATATGGACATTTTGGAGTGTTGAAAACATGATTTATAGCCTGGGCAGTGGCATAACTCTTCATGAAAATGGTGGTTAAACAACACTCCTTTCCTAAAATGATTGTCTCTAACAGGGACCCAATTTTTCTGAGTCGTTTTTGAAAAGCCTTGTTTCAATACAGTGGTACCACTCTGGCTACTTCTAGTGCGTATCATCCTCAAATCGACGGCTAAACGGAGGTCCTCAATAGATGTTTAAAACAATATTTAAGGAGTTTTGTGATGGACAAACCTTCAAAGTGGACCAAGTATCTAATATGGGCAGAATTATGTTATAATACATCCCTGTATTCTTCCATTGGAATGTCTCCATTTCAGGCTGTATATAGCAAACCACCACCGAATGTACCTTCTTACATCCCAGAGTCCTCTTCCAATGAAGCTGTCAATTTGTTTCTCTTAGATCGGGACTAGCTCCTTGCTTCATTAAAGACCAAGCTGCAGCAAGCTCAATTGAGAATGAAAATTTAGGCATATAAAAAACACATTGAAGTCCATTTGAACCAGGTCAGTGGTGCTACATCAAGCTACAACCTTACAAGCAAAAATCCCTCGCTGATACTTCCTACTCTAAACTCAGTAAGAAGTTCTATAGACCTTTTCAAATCCTCAAACGGGGCCTTAATTACTTATAAACTCTTGCTACCTGAAGGATGCCCGATTCACCCAGTATTCCATATATCAGTCTTGAAATTATGCCCCAACCCTACAACAGCTCCAACTTTTGCTCTGCCTCCCTCTGTTGTGGATAACCAGCCTCTAATCCTTACGCTAGCCATTCTGAACTCTCGCAACATCAAGATTGGTAATAGTTGGAGTCCTCAAATTCTAATTCAATGGACAAATTTGCTGTTGGAGGAAGCATCTTGGGAAAATCTGGACATCTTCAGAAAGATGTACCCGACATTCAAACTTGAGGACAAGGTTGCTCTTGATGGGGTGGCTAATGATAAGAATAAGACCAACATTGCAAACAGAAGGCTCATCCAAATCAGACACCAACCCAAGAAGTTAGATGACTATGTGCCCAATTAATGAATTGTTTTGTTAGATAGAGTTGTTTGAGGGTATTGTTGGAAACTTTACTTTGTAATTCTGTTATGACGTTGTAACTTGTGAAGGATTCGACAGATAATGATTTACAACACACTTTTCCCCTCTAGCTTCTCTCTCTATTGCTTCTTCTTCTTTTTCTTCTCATCTTTGTCTCTTTTATATCTTTTTTCATCGCATCTTTAAGGACGTTAGCCCCTTGAAGTGGCTTTTCTTATCAAACTCATTGTAATGTTATTATAGTTTTAACTATAATTAAAATTCTTTTTCATTTTCAATAAAAAAAGTAATATGAGAACAAAAAAAAAGAATAAGAAAATGCAACAGATTTGTGGATTTGGGTCTGAGCCTCCAGAAGGTGACGCTTATAATCACAACTTTTGCTTTTGTAACATTTTGTCTTCCAGCATGTTGGAAATCATGTCTCTTGTTGGTTCAAATGGAGTCCGAAGGCGGGAACACTGTCGAAACTTTGATCTAAAGTTATTTTTATTATTTCGAGTTAAAATGAACGTGTCAATAAAATTTTTTAACTTACTGCTGAAAAGAAATTGGGGTATTAATAAAAAGAGTGGAGTTCTCGTGACAGATGAAAATGAAACAGCAGTTTTAGTAAGTGCAGAAGAGAATAGCCGAAAAGCCAAACCCTCAAAGCCAGTAAGATGAGGAAGTTGGTGTCAAAGACGTTAACATGATGGGAAGAAAGAATTGGAAGTACAATTAGTTGTTCTAATTAAGTTAATGGTAGGGCACTCTTATGTTTGAAATTATCTTTAATTATAATTTAAAACATTGTTAAGTCTTTTTTAATTATATTCAAATAAAAATTTAAGTATTAAAATGTTTAAAAATAAAAATAAAAATAGTTTTAATATTAAATAAATAGCATTGAATAATTAAAGAATAAAATTTTGATATGTTTTCTATTTTGCTTGAACAAAATTATTTTATTGTTTTTTTGTTAAGTATATAAAAGTAGTAAATCTTAAATATTATTGTATTTGATTTAATATTTTTCCTTTTAATCATATATTTGTGGATAAGGGAACAGTAACCAAATTGATTTATGGCATGCAAAAAGACAAGAAGCAAGCATTGAGCTGTGAATCTATGTTGCAAGTAATGTGCTCTAGTCGATGATACTTTACGAGGATTTGTTAATTTTATTCTGCCCTTTGCCGAAATAGTATCAACAACGTACTAACTAGTTTATCATCCATTAAAATGATAATGCAAAGGTTATGACTTTTGCTGACTAAGGTTCAAAAAGGAAAAAAAGGATATAGGCGGTGCAATTTCGAATCCCCACCACAAAGGTTGTGTAGCCCATTTATCTATACGATCAAACATGGCCGACGGGCTGGGGATTGAGATATGAATTGTATATATTGGACTGAGAACTAATCGTACCAAATTGTTAAAACTGCTCACTTAATGCAACAGGAACCTGATGAATATTTGACAGCCCACTATAGTGTACGGGTCACAACTCACAATTCTTCTTCGTTTTCAACCAAATTCAACATCTCTCTCGACACTCGCTAGTCTCACACGACAAAAACGCATAGGACACTGCAATTTGGACAGCCCACTATAGTGTATGGTTCACAAACCACAATTCTTCTTCGTTTTCAACCAAATTCAACATCTCTCTCAACACTCGCTAGTCTCACACGACAAAAACGCCAAGGACACTGCAATTTGGCTATCTTGTACCTGGAACAAGATCCTCTGTTCAGTTTTATGGTATTTTATTGTGTCCAGTAAATCTCAGCCATTTATTTATGTGGATCCCATGTGAGCTCCACATAAATAAACGTAAAGCCCGTAAAAATAAATAGCTGATATTCACTAGACACAATAAGACACCATAAAAATTGAACAGATGATCTGGACTCTTTGTACCTACCGTCTCATCTCATCTCCGGAGTTGTTATGAGTGGCTCCCCAATCCACCCCCACCTTCAAATCTAAAGGAACTCAACAGAAATGCTTGGGATCGCCAAAACCCGCCATTGTTGTTAAGTAATTTTACAATAGAGTACTATAAAACAATCCTCGTAACTGTTTAAAATAATATGAATTAACCGCTGTTTTCTCTCGTAATTTTCTGTGGATGTGCCAACTTCGCAATCCAAGTCAGTCCACAATCAGATTTTAGAATTATGAATAGGGTAATGGGTATTTGGGTTGTTGGGTATGATTATGGCTCATTTAGATTGAGTCATAAGTATGCTTAGTTGACCACTGTTCTTTTACCCAACCGACTATATATTAGGAACAATAAAAATTTTATTAATTAACGAATAATAAAATTTTATTAATTAAATTAATAAATTATTAATAAAATTGATATTTTAAACTGAATTGTTAAAATTTTAAAAAGTTAATAACTTAATTTAAATTTTTTAAAAATTGAATGAAAAAATTTCAAAAAGTTACACGCATTAGAATTGATTATTCCGACAAAATGTTATGTTATTTACATAATCATCCATTAATACGATACGAAGTCATTTATTTGTACCTACTGTCTCTGCATTTCATCTATACTGATCATTACTTTCACAAAATAGTTTATGTAAACAGTTGACTAATCGCTTCATTTGCAACAATTTGCGTCAATGCAGACTCCCTGCTCCTTGGGCACCCACAGTTTGGAGCAATTTTCTCACGCCCCGGCTCTCCTTCATTTTCTGGTTAGCTATTCAAAATAAGCTATCGACTGCCGACCGTGTTCCTTATGTGCAAATGGATCCTTCATACCCAATGTGTTCCCTTCAGATGGAATCTTATTCTCATCTTTTCTTCGAGTGCCCATTTAACCATTCTATTTGGAGAGTCGTTTGTGACTTATATTGCTGGACGGATCCTGGGTCCGAAATTATGAATATCACTAGTTCTTTGTCTTCATCTACAGGTTTCAACAATCATGTACAAATTATTATCTTAGGGGTCTGTTTATACTCGTTTTAGCGAGAACGAAACTATCGACGCTTCCAGAGTACCTCTTCTACGAAAGAGAGTTTGATCTGCTTAATTATGTCTGACGTTCGGGCGATAGTTTTGACCAAGAAAGTTACTTGTAGCTCTAATGTTTGTCATGCCTTATGAATATAGCTGATCGATGGAGATTCTGTTTTAGGCTACCATTGCTGGCTCTCTACTTGTGTTGTATATAAAGGGTCTTCCCTTTTGATGACCTTGTAAATTTTATCTTCTTTAATTATACTTATTTCCTTTTTCAAAAAAATTTTAAAAGACTCTCACGTGCTTGTTTCAATATGTGGAGGAGTAATTGAACCATACTGGATACAAAACTAGATGTTGTTCTCATCTTCAGAAATAGAGTCCATAACACTATATTAATTAATGATGCATTGATGCCACTTAGATAGTTGATGCAACTAAATAACTCTTAGGTAAACATGACTAACCCTAGGTTGTATCGACATTGAGACATTTGATGCAGCTAAATAATTCGCTGATAAACATAATCATAGGTTGAGTGATGTTATGATCTTACTTTAAGCTCATAATGAGTTTGAAACGGTCGAAGTTGAATATTTGAAACTAGAAAAAGAACTTGTAAAATGCTTATATTAAAAAGAATGGCTGAACCAAGAAAGTATTTACTTTCCTAAGTAGCCATGCATTGATAATGTTCACGAATATATAAGGAATATGTCATCTATTTGCATCATTATCTTAATTTAGTTCATTCTACACCTTTCCTCTACCAACAAAGAGCAACGTGCAAATAATAGAAAACTTACAAAACGAACTTACTTCCTCGCTGGTTTCCAACGTTTTTGTAACAATGCTCTTATCCTTAAAATAATGAATATATATCATTCATTATAACACACATGATAGACAAAAATCTCACTTCATATACCTAAAGTAGTGTTAATATTTAAAATTATCTCCTAACTTGTTCTCCATCCAAGTGCACTTAAAATGTATCAATTGGTTGATCTCCCGATCTTTATCTAATTGTAACAATTAATAAAGCTCAACATAAAGTCTTTACAGAAAGAGCAATAAGTGATTATTTGAGTAGTACTTTTTTAGACTATTTATAAATAATAACAACAAAGAAGAGATTTAAAAAATAAGAATGTCTTGCAAGGTCAAATTATAATATAAAGTCAAAATCAAATATTTAGTAATTGATGCCCTACAACTCTTTGGTTAGCATTCCAATGTTTTACTTGGAAAATATATAAAAAATATTGTTAAAAATTTACAATTTTTTTTGAAAATGAAAGAAATTATATTAATCATAACAATAGCTATAACCACATTACAATGAATTGCATTATTAATCTACAGTCAACATATGCTAAGGTTACAATAAAGAGCTAAATGAACTAGGTAAAATTGAATTACAACATCCAGATGTTCTTCATTGCATTACTAAGTGAGTTGAGTTTGTTGTGAGCTATGAAAGTTGCTCAAACTCAGTTAACAATGTGTTCAACTATCTAATATTTGCCTTCCTCAATTCCCTTATATGATCTTCTATTTCTCTCCCTCCATATGGAGTAGATGGAGGCCATAAAAGTTGTTTTAATAAGAGTTTCATTCGGTTCTCCTGGCTTGGTCCTCACAATAATCATGTTAAGTGTCTCCCTCCAATCAGAAGTATACATGGGTAGTTGTAGCATATTCATTATACTGCTTCATATTGCCTTGGTGTAACTACATGCAAAAAAATAAATGATTCTGACTCTCTATTATATGTTTACAAAGAACACAAATTGAGTCATAGCTTCCAAACCATCTAGCCTTAGTTCTGAGTCTATTTTTAATTACCAACTAAGAGAAGATTGAAGCTTTTGGGTTTAATGACTGCCTCCCAAAAATATCAAACCACGGAACCAATTCAGTATCACATGCAAAAATCTTATGATAAGAACTATTAAGAAATGTACATTTTGGGTTGGGCATCCACATAATGTTATCTTCTCCCATTTCATTAGGAAGAGGAGGCAAGTAATCCTTGAGTAAGGAGAACTCTCTAAAATTGCGACCACAATCATAATTATGGATGAGTGAAGAGGCCCTCGCACTGAGTAGGATACAATTTCTGAGTTGTGCTACTTTTAATCTCTGGATAAGTGGACTATCGGAAGTCCAAGTATTGTACCAAAATCGAATGTTTTCACCATCCCCCAACTGATGCTTAATTTAAGGGTAGACCAAGCTCCTCAAGTCATGAATATAGTTGAAAGTCTAGGAAAACTCTTTAGAATTTCCAAGTTGCCAAAAAATTGATATATCATACTTCATTCTTAGGAATATTATAAAATCATATTTTTTAATATTTATGGATCTACATAATTGTTTTAGTATTCATATAAAAACCTTCTTTTCTCTGGATCCTCATTCTCTAAAATACTATATCAAAGTTTGGTTATGTGTAATATATGCTCTTTTATATTCCAGGGTTTGTCATATGCATAAGTAGTTGCATTCTTTGGTTGAACATAAACTTGGTTATAAGTAACGTATCTAAATCCATATGAGTTTCTTTATACTGGAATCTTATAATTGAATTTGATATAGAATGGTTGAATAAATGTATTCCCATCATCCTTTTTAACATTTATAGATTCACACAATTATGTTAATATCCATATTAAAACCTTCTTTTCTTTGGATCCTCATTCTTTGAAATATTGTATCATACTTTCGTTCAGCATAATATTTACTCTGATTCTATTCTAGGGCTTGTCACAGTGACACAAGTGATTGTAACCTTTAGTATAATATAAAATTGGTATATATATCTATTTTGATTTATCATTATGTTATTTGGAACCCAAATGGAATTTACTAATTTAATAAATGACTTAAAAAAATATAGCTATAGGGACAAAAGTTGAATGAATAATAAAAAATGATTTATTCAATACTTATAAGGAGAGAAGACTTCCATGAAATTTGTAAAAAATCAGCCGAGTTTATGTAATAGTCGATCTCCAAAACTACTGAGGGTTAAGGTGTTAAAATATTAAGTCACATTAATTACATCATTATAAAATTAATTTAGTGCATTTAGGCGATGATTTTATGATTTCATTCACATGCATAATATTAACATACACACATGAATTATGGTTTAGAAAAAAATGCAAAGATTTTATGTTCACTCAATTAACATGTTTCAGGATATGAAAGTTTCAAAATGATTGTGACATGATTGTACATTTCTAATTTCTTGTATTTTGATTTTCCAATAAAAAGAATTGATAGATTAAAATTAGTAATTTGGAGTTAATTGTCACAATTGGAAGATTGATAAATTAATATGTACATTTAGCCGAGGAAAAATTTCAAGTGACAAGACAAGATGAGATGTGAAAATTTAGGATGACTAAGCCTATCAAATGAGTAACAAATGACTTAGAGAATTAAGTGACAAATGATTTTGGAATTAAGTGACACTTAGCAGCTAAAAAGGAGGACACGTGGCTTCCTTAATTACATGACAAGTGTCTTTAAAGAAAGACCACTCATTTCAAACCATATATATACAAGTCATGTTCATTTTCCTTGCCTTTGAAATTTTAGCTACCGTATACTCTTTCCTTCTTCTCCCTCTTATTGCTGAAACCTTCATCTCACTCACACCCTTGAATTTTGAGCCTTAGTTCTGTCCATAACCACCCCAAAAACATGCAAAATCCTTCATAAAGAGAGCTAAAGATGCTAAACGTTGATACATATCTTGTTGTCAAAAATCTATCTTCATTTTCTGGTCATGGCCGAACCCATCATACTCTCTCAATGTTCTTGAATTGTTCTTGCATGCGAGGCTAAACAAGCTTGACATATGAGATGGCATTCAAGCTAATCAAGTAAGTGAAATAATGACCTATTATGGTTTATGTTAGCAGAATTTTATTATGGCTAATTGGGGATGGATTGAATGTGGTGTTGGTGTTAAAGTTGTGCTGAAAAATGAACAATGAATGGGCACTTTTCTATTATGTTTTTGAATGTACGAAAACAATAGTTTATAGGCTATTGTATGGATGATTTAAATTAGGATTAAAAGTATAATTGATGAGGAAGTCATGCTAAAATTACGTGTTATTAAGGTGTTTTCAAATATGAAAAATTAGATTTGCCAGTGTGTTTGTAAAAAGTGATTGTTAATAACATAAGTGAGTAGAATTTTATAAGCCTTAGTGTAACAAATATGAAAGTTATATTAACTTGATATGAAGTAATTTTAAAGAACATGAAATTTAGAAGATTTCAGGTGTTAGTAATGTCTTTAAGTTTGTAAAATTCGTGAAGTATTGAAGGTAGTACAGTTACACACATTAGTGATGTTGATGGCAAATTTTAGAATTTTAATTTCAGCCTTGTGTAAATGTTGAACTAACTGAGAAAATTCACTCTAAATTAGTATGTTTAGACTTGATTAAGTCTAGGAATGAGCCTATATTGTTGCTTGATTAATTGGTTAAGAGCTTGATAAGTTTATGTAGTTAATTGATGTCATAACCTAAAGTATGGATTATTTTGATATGGTTGTATTTAAAGCTGGAAATTATGATTTATTAAAGGAATAAATGTCTTCTTGTAATGCAAACATGATCTTAAGGACATGAGTAATGTTTATAAGGTATGGATGAATGAGAATTGAAGAACATGGGGTAATTATGAATGAGAATTAGGTAAATGTATGAATATATCTTGGTGGAAAAAGTTTGGTGTATGTATATATCTAACTTGCTAAAATTTCAGATTTAAAGTAACAATTGTGTGTGTGTTATAAGAGGCTTTTTTATTATGAAAATGTATAAGGATAAGTGTAATGTATGGTTGATAAATATGGAGTAAAAACTTAAAGGTGTAACCTGCTTCCAAAATGGTAATATACAAGCTATAATGTTTGAATAGTTTGAATAGTCAAGATCTATGCATAAGAATACATACTTGGAAAGTCAATGGAGCATACATTGAAACATGAAACATACACATGTGCATGAGTGTATATTGACATGATTAAAGAATTTAGTGATTTGTGAACTATGTGTGTATGTATTGCATGACGTTAGACGTGCAAGGTAATCGTCAACATCTAGACATTTCTGAAGTATACTGTGAGTCAACTTAGATGTGTAAACTCACTTATATATGCTTCTGTGTGAATTGTATGTTTAATATGAAATGCGTGTACAACTAATTGATAAATGCATAACTTAGGTCCGAGGAATTAGTTATATGACATAAGCACACCGAAATGAAAGGTAATAAAAACATATCATATGAAATGATACATCCCATCATATTGAAATGCATGATCAGATAAAGAAGTTATGACCAGAGTGACTGATGTGCAGAAAAGAGCTTGAGCTCAAAATCATAAAAAAGAGCCTTAGGCTTTGATGACATGGACTCGACATCTACAATGGGTACGGGCTAGTCATGAACTCGGTACCCACAACAGGTATAGGACAGCAAATTATGTTGATAGGCACTTAGTCACAACAAAATAAAATGAGAATTAAAACACATGTACATTTACATATGCATCCCTACATGCATCATATGATTAAATTGAAATGAATTACTGAATTACTTTGAAATAGTGAAATACAACTGAAGTCAATAAAGAATGTGTTGTGATATGCAATACTGGCTTATATGATATACTTGTTGAAGTGTAATAAATTGTGATATGACTTGTATGAATGCGTCGATGATGGTTTACTCACTGAGTTCACAAAATGATCAAAATTGTAACATTTTTTCAGATTTATGAAAGTTCTACTATTAAAACGATCTAGTATAATTTTAGTACTTACATTATGGGAAAGAAAATGACTCAAAGGTCCAATCAGATGAATCTGTAGAGTCTAGATAGAATCATTTGCATTAGCATCCCATATTATGATACACAATATCTCTAGTGTGTAACTTGTGTAATATATGTTTGTGCTGAGTTTGAACTCAAAACTGATGTGTGATGTCTATAATGGATTTTGATTTATGATGACGTATGTGACCTTATATGTTTGTGAAAGAAATGGGAAGAAATGAATATTTTGAATGCTTATGATATGTTCGATGTTTAAGATCTAGTTAATTTGATTGTCCTAATGTATCATTTTTATAAATTATGTCCTTGAAGATCCTTTGATATGTTCAGGATTATGCTCTATGGGAGTGGCATGTTACAGTTTAGAACGTAAAATTCATTGTCCATGCATATATTGCTTAAATTTTAACAATTAAAGTCAAGATATGGTTTATAATCACTTGTTAATATGAGGCATAGATAAATTCTATACTTGATGGATTTATCATTGTGAATATTATTAAGTTAGTAATGCTAAAAGTTTTGATATAGGTGATGAAATATGTGGAATTGATGATGGTGATAACAATAACAATGTAGATGTTGAAATTCAAAAAATGATGGAGGATGTAATGAATTATATGGAGACTATGGATGATAATACTATGTTTGATATATTTGGTATAATTACATAAGATAATTTTGATATATATGATTCGATCCGAGATCTTGGAACAAGTTATTAAAAGAATCTTAAGAAGAATTAAATATGGGGTGCTCCAATTTCTTATAACTATTTTTTGTTATGAAGTTTATACACTTGAAGTTGTATAATTAGTGGAGTAATAAATATTTTGACATGTTAATTGGCTTACTTAGAGATGTATTACCAATTGTCCAAATCTTGCTATGAAGTAAAAAATTTATTGATAGACCTACACACACACACACACATGTAAGTATGATTATTTCATCTTTTGGAAGGAGTTTAAAGATCTTCAAGAATGTTTATGGTATATCAAGATGGCTAATGGATGATGAAAAAAGGAAAAAGATATCTTATAAAACTTGAGATACTTCCCCTATTAAATCATGATGATAATGGTTGTTTATTTCAAAAAAATAGTTATAAATATGATGCGACATATATAGAAATGCGATGGTGATAATGTCTTACATCATACAACAGAATTCAAGCATAAGAAGACTTTAATGGTAAGTTTCAATGGTTTACAGAAGATTGCCATAATGTTCGACGTGTGATAGCCTCTGATGGATTTAATCCAATTGGTAATGTAAGTACTTATTACAATAAGTAGTCGATAATTCTTATGCCATATAATTATCCCCAACGGAAGTGCATGAAGGACTGCTTTTTTCTTATTATCTTTGCTTATTCTAAAGCCTATTTATCCTAGTAAAAAATATTGATATATACATGCATTAATTGATGATTAAAAAGATCTTTGAGAAATTGTGTAAGAAACTTATGATGCTATAGTCGATGAAAAATTTAAAATGCACAAGGTTGTTTTCTGGGCTATAAATGATTTTCTAGCCTATGACAATTTGTTTGGATGAAGTACTAAATAGTATATAATATGACTTGTGTGTACTCATCAAACTCATTCTATAAAGCTACGAAGGAAAGTATATTATATGGGACACTATTATTACTTGGCACATAGGCATAGAAGGAGGAGAAGCAAATTGTTTAATATCAAAGTAGAATATAAAAGCTCTTTCACACTTATTGGGAGATAATGTGCTAGATCAGTTATTATATTTGCAAGAGTTTACGTCTGTGAAATAGAAATGATGAAATGGGTCAAGATAGTGATGAAGTATATTAAGAGCTGAATCACAGGAGAATAATATAGCACTTAAAATTGAAGATAAGGATTTATTATCATTTTATATGATAGATGTTGATCCCAATATACTAGAAGCAGCAGAAGTACGAGACAATCTTATTATGAAAAGGGGTGAAGAATATCTTGAGGAAGAATTATGTGACAATGATGATACTTTAGCTTAATATAATAGCAATAAAGAGTTGAATCACAGTGCAATTAATGATGATAATTTTGAATATTTTGTTTATAATGATTGAATGTATCTTAAAAGTGCTCTTTCTATTATTTTACTATAATATTGGTAACACTTGTCTTACTAATGTTAATATTATGTTTTTCTTTATTCTATTTCATATATGTTATCTTTCTTACTGATGTTGGTTTTTCTTTATCCTATTTCATCTTTATTATATTTATTTTATAATATGATGTTTATATTTCTTATATACATCCAACATCATATCACCCAATAGAAATAAAGGAAAGAAAGTGGCGTTAGAAAAATTCCAAAACATAGCAATGTGTAACTTTAACCAGATCAATCAGCTAATGCCAGAAATTCAATTCCTAACTAATAGCAATATTCTTCCTAAAACAACAATAAAGCTAGTATTGCATGTTTGAAAATTCTCTGTGCCTTCAAGTTTACATATACTTTAATATATATCTTTATAATTTATACATATTTTGTATCATATCCATGGTATAATGCTACAACATTATGCCTTTAAGTCCTATACACCAATAATTCTTCCTCAAACAACAACGAAGCTAGTATTGCAAGTTTGTAATTTTTATGCCTTTAAGTATACATATGCTCTAATATATATTTTTATAGCTTAAACATTTTGTTATCATCCATTTGTTAATAGTTTCCAATGCTAATACTAAAAAAAGAGAGGTAAAGATAAGACTAGAGGTTGTGAATTGCAATGAAAAAATGTTGGAACGAATTTTAAGTTATCCATACATATTGACAATGAGCAAGGTCATCCTATAAATAAGGTCCAATATGCAAAATTATCAAATAAGTTAGGAATTATTGCAATAATAGAATTACCTTGTTTGAAACATGTTAAGGACTTGAAAGAAGAAAAGTTGCTTGAATCTACATTGGAAAAAGTTGTGGTAATTTTTCAAAATCTTTATATTTATGTAACATTGTTTAATGAATTTGAGATTAATTATATTTATACTTATTGTTCAAAGTTGAAATCGAATGTTATAGATATTGAGAACCTAAAAGTTTCAAATTGTCATACTTCATTATTGAAATAAAAGACTAGAGATCATCATTTCAAGTGTCATAAGTCTTTTGCTTTTGATATGAACGCGTAAAGCCACTTACTAGAAAGAATGATTAAACAAAATTAGAATAGTTTGTGTCACTATTGGTTTAATATAAAAATTTATGTTTGATTTTTTACCTTAATATTTCCCTGTATTAATCTGGTCAGATGAATTAATGACTAAATCTATTTAAAAACAATGTGAGAAGGTAAAGATGAGCAAATTAAAAATGAAATTACCTCATAATCAAAGGTCTAAGTCATTTGTAGTTATCTGAAATAAATCTATGAGATATACGTTTGTAAGTTATACTTTAATGAACAAGAATTAAATTATATATTGTGATTGATTTTTTATTTCATAAAATAGAGTGAGAAAGAACTAGACGGATAACAATATAATAGGATCACATTGTATAATCTCACTTACTATAAAGAAGGTAAATGATGAGTGTCACAAGAATTAGAAAGCAATTATGTAAATATAAAAGTATGCTTAATATTTTTGTTTATTTATTAATATAATAATAATAATAGGCCGATTGACTATGAGGTTTCTTTTTTATTTTATAATAAAATGCAAAAGAAGTTGAAAAAGTATAAATATGAGGGTTGACCTCAGTGCAGATGAGATTTATGATATAATATTTGGTACATATTTAGTGGTCCTAAGCCAAATGTTTTAACATCTACATATAAGATAATTATTGAATAGCTTCAAGAGGAAAACAATAACCTTAAGGTTACATTAGAGGCTAAAGTAATCAAAGGAGAAAAAACTCGAGCTAAATTAGCAATCCGAGCTTTGCTATGACCTAGCCTTGTTTTATCACTTCCTAGATATACTCTAATTTAATTTTAATATTTTTCAAATTACAGAATGGATGAAACTGATTAGTGACCATACTATGAATGGTAAAGTTATATTGTATTTGCTTTAATTTAAACCATATAATTAGTTTATCAATTTTCTCATAATAATTTTAGTTGATTTTAACCAAGTTTGTTATTTGTTACAGGTATATGAATTTGGATAATATTTTTGGCTGATCTTCGACAGTAAGTTCTGACATATTCCAATTTATGATATTTTCTCCATATTGTTTTGTTTACAAACTATACTGAATGCTCAAACTATTATTAATACTTTGGGTAGGAACAAAGAATCGCCTATTAATGTTATATTATATTTGTTGATACAATTTGATGATACGTATATAATGTTACTTATATAAGAAATGCTAATCATTTTTAATTAATACTGTTTCTTTATAATTTAATAATTATTCTCTTTATTTGACACTTAACTTAATATTGATATTAAACAAATTTAATGGTGAAGATCTAAAAATTATTTAGGATGGGGTAATTTGATAATAATAATCAAATAATTCATAGTGAAGATATGTTGAGATATTATATAGAAAATAATGCAAATTGCTTAATATTATGAATTACACAAAAAGTTGGAAAAGGTTTTTGGCAATATTTTCATACGCTTGTAGTTAAAAGACAATACTTACAGAATTACAAAAACATATCAAAACATTTATAGCTACGATATCGCGGCCAAATAATATTGCTTACTTTTTTTTGTTGATTATATGGTGTCAAATTTTTTTCTCGCCAACATTGATTTCTTCTCAATATTTGGTTATGTATTTATAGTGTTTTAGGTAAAAAAAATTGTAGCTGATAATTTATATTGTCTACGATTCAAGCAACTGTCGCCTAAAATTTTCTATATCAGGGAATTTGCAACAATTGTGGGGACGATTTAAAAATATCACTAATATAATGAACGACATTTTTTGACAAATTGACTACGTTTTTAATTGTTGTCTATAGCTAATTTATTATAGTGCTTAATTTTTTCAAAATTCTTTTTCCTAAAAATATACAGCAATAATCAAAACAATTGCCATTGGTCCAAATTGTAGTACGACGGAGCTAATTTATTTATTATTTACATACTTATTGAAGATTTTTTTGATAATTCAGAAGAATTTATAATTGAAAAATAAAGATATGTACAAAATAGTTCACGCACGAGTGTTTCGGAGGACACAACTAGCTATTATATAGTAGCTAGCCCACAATTCGAACCAAAACAAAAGCAATGCAAGAAAAGCAGCAACTTTGGATGGAGCATACCTACATCCACTCAACAACAAAACTCCTATACTCTAACCAGTACCATACCGAAGAAGCAATAACCAGAAGGGGAAACCTAAGCTAAACAATTTCTCAATCCCAGTAGAGGCAATACCAATGAAAATCAATCTGCACTTGAACATCCCTTACCCAATATGGCCTTCCATCGGTTGAAGTGGAAGTAGATTGTGTGGCCACGAAGAATGTCTGCCACTATGGAAGGCGAGTCATCTTAGTGAGTGACGGTGCTGTACCTAAGAATTAGTCATATCAAGCCCATCAGTAAGTAGTTGGATAGCCAACTAACTCTTGTCCGATCTTCCGATGGGGAACTCACTTGCTGTTTACCTAGAACCTGAACTATCAACCTGCAGAAAGCTAGTAAAGAAATAAAACAATATAATTACCTTCTCTCTGTGTATAAGTTGAGAAGTTTCTTAACTTTGGAGATTACTCCGAGATACATTCTCTCCACATCTTTGGTTTCATCTTTGAAAGTTCTGGCATTACGTTCAGTCCAAATATTATAAACAGTAACGGAAAGTAGTAAAGGGAAATGAATTGCGGCCGAGAACTTGGAATAGGAAGCAGTTCTAAACCAGGTACTTATTGAAGGTTGAGATGCCACAATAACGATTCTAGAGTCGTTTAAGGCCAATTTTGACAACTTTACACGAAAATGAACACACATGAAGTCACTGTAGCTTTCACAGTTATTCTTTGAATATTCTTTTCATTTTATTCTATTTTTGTTTCTGGTTCATTGAATATTCCTCAACCTAGTAGGACAGCAACATAATTAATATACAATTACAGGCCCGCCAATGATTTTTATTCTGTATGCAAGTTTCTTCATTAACTAAAGTGGGATAGACAATTCGCGCAAATGCACGTCTCTTTCTGATAGAAAAGGAATTTGTGGGAAGGATCAAAGATCATGAGAAGAAAGATGCAGTTTGGACCAGAAAAGCAGAAGCAAGTAAGTCCACTATTTCTGCTGTATTTCTCATATAAGCAACCAGAATATATGCATGAAGCTGTTGACTATTGGTGAAAGTATAGCGGAAGAGTTAGAAAAAGAAGAAGAAATGAGTGAGTGAGCTTAAAGTACTATTTGTGTTTGTGCTTACGCCAGGAACTTCTTGTAGAACGTTAACTATGAAATGGATGGCTTAAGGTAGATGTGGGCTACTTTGTAAAAGAAACTTTCAAAAGTAAAATATAATTTTTATGATTTTTATAACAAATTTAAATAAATTTGTTATATTTATAAGTTAATAAATACTGTTAATATCCGTCATAGGATATATTTTATTTAGACATAATTTAATAATAAACTGTCTAAAATTTTCTTAGAATATAAACAAATATTTATGATTATCTAATTATCCATTCAAAACATTTATTCTACCGTGACAAAATAAAATAACGATGGTTTGTAATTACCTTTTTGAATTTATATATTATATTGTTTTTTTTTTAATAAATGTTTTAAATTTTAAAAGTATTCAGTTACAAAATTACATGTTCTGTATTTTTTTTTTCAAGGGAAAAAGAATATCTAAACAGATGACCTTGGGTTAAAATCCCCGACATATCTTCAACAAGAAGAGGTAAAAATCCTGATGGAGGAGACCCAAGATGAGTAAACTCATAGCTAAAATTCCTAGTAAAAGAAGCTAACCAGTCAACACTCTGATTTTTCTCTCGAAAAATGTGTCAAAACCTAATTTCCCAAGATCTTTGTAATAACTCATGGATAGCCATCACCAGAGTGTTAGCAGAAGACATCACTCTCAGTGTTGACGAAAGAATATTGATAACGACTTGCAATGGAAGTCCATTGCAAGTTCAATTTTTCGATAACCCAAATTTCATGCAAGTGTCAAGGCCGAAAAATTCCTCAGAGCTCAGCATTAAGTGCTAAGCATGTCCTAATGTGATAAACAAAACCATCTATCTAAGAACCGACGTCATTACGAATAAGACCACCTGCGGAAGCATGCCTGGAACCAGGCTGCACAGCAGTATCGGTGTTCAAACGAATCCAACCCTCTTTTGGTCTGGTCCAGCCAATTAAATTGCAAGTAAAATTCTTGTATGCTAAACGAGGGTATTGTTAGTTCCTTATTGATAGTTATCCATGCAAGATAAATTATTGGATTAACTAAAAAAATTTAAACCTTATTTAATTTTATGATGATAGTTCAAAATTAAAAAATACCATTAAAATAAATATTAATTGGTATTTTTACAAATATTAATTGGTATTTTTACCACGTGGTTGTCACATATAAATTTTATTAGTTAATGAATTAAAAATATTAAAATAATTATACACTCCTTCGAATGTTTTACTTCATAATTATTTTAGTATGTTTAATATTTCTAATTAATTAAATAATAAAATTTATATATGACAAAAATACTAATTTGACGTGGCAAACATTAATGAAAATTTTAACATCAGACCAATTTTGCTAAACAATAAAAGTTTGAATATTTTAATACTAATTTTTATAGTTAACTGGTAATACAAAATTGACTAAAATTTATGATTTTTTATAATTAACGTATTAATTAATGGCTAGTTATCGGATTCAATGTTCCTAACTTAAAGCTAAAAGCACAACCATTTGTGAGAATGAAAAAATAGTTCGTTTGATTTATGAAAATGATCTTTAAATTATTTTAATCTGTAGAATAAGAAATTAGGTTGTTTGAAAAAAGCATTTAAAAGACACTCTTTTGCAAACTATTTATTTTTTTTACTTTGAAAAAGCATAAATATATATTTCTCATGAACAAGGAAGAATCGAATGCGTGTAATCCGCCCTAAACTAGTTGTCAGTTACACTTATCTATACATTAAAGCTAATGCAAGCGTTATAGAATGTCATATATAATGTAGGGTTCTGTTCAATTTATTATTTGGTAACATGATTGACGACTTATCATAAATGAACTGATTGTAAATTATTCTTTCCACTACTCGCACATATTTTTTTGTTTGTGGATGGGGGGAGGTGCTGCTGAAGCATGAGAGGCGGCAACTGGAGCAGGAATTGCCATGCTCGGGTCTAGCTTCGCCTTTATAGGAATCATATTCTTCCCAAAGTGGCCGACTTTGTACATTGCGACTGCACACTTGTGCACATCAAGGCCGTTCATTAGACTCAAATTGGTTAGAATGTGCCCCCCACAATCAAAGTTTTGTGTATCTTTTCAAGAGCTAATGAGATATTTCAGAATGGAAGCAGGAATATCCTATCAGAGTGCAAAATCTTAACGTTAGGTCATGTTAGGGATAGGAATTGTATGAACTAAAAACTGTTGAACATGAGCTTCCATAGTTGGATAGGCAGCAGTACCAGAACCAATGAGTGCTTAAAGAAGCAGTCACTTGTGACAGTGTCACATATACATGAAATAGACCTAAGAAGTCTCTAAACATGGCAATATTATCATCTCACCTTACAAGGACACAACAGTAATGACGAATGTCCAAGAGGCATCTAACTAAATATATATGCAAAAGGGGAAAAGATGGGTGGGAGGAACCCATTTTTAGTGGCCTTGGGTGGGGAGGAATAAATAAATTCTTGACTTGGGAATATGACTCATTGGCCTTACTTTGAGCTAAGATTCTGACATTCTCATTCTGTAGAATCTGTAACAGCTTTTCTTTTCTTCCTCTCTTAAAGCTTTTTTCCATGGGAATACATTCCGTGATCATTTCTCACTTTCTTCTAATTCATCCAATGCTCATATCGTAACCTTGGTCAACAAAATGCATACAGTCCACATCTAACACGTATAATCCCTTCCCCATGATTGACTAGGTCATGAATATGATTCTATTACTTAATTGTGTTTCTCCTTGCAAGGAAATTTATACTTGTAGAGAATCCACTAAAGCAAACGTAAGTACAAGGAAAGAACAAACGTCCAAGTCCTCTCTTCCAAAGTGGAGAATATCATCCATAGAGCAAGGAATAACAGTTAGATAACAGATAAAGAAAACTTTAAATATTCCCCTGTACAGTACAACCACAAGCGCCAGAGCAAGAAAGTGACGGAAAGAAAGACTCTTCATGCAGAAACACTTATAAGCAGATTTGGCAACATCAGTGTAAAGGTTAGTACTTTACATGTACTGTTATAGCTAGGAAAGTCCTTGAGACATGAAATAAAAGTTAATAATTCTGTGCTTATTCCATTTTCGGCCATTCTTCAACTCCTTATTAGACTATCTAATGATTATACAAATCAATACAAGAAGTACAGTCAAAGTTGTTATAGAATGATGAACTGTATTTGGTGAAGCAACCACTATATAATTAACTAATACGCATAGTGGAATTTGTATTTCTTCACCGATCGATTACTTATATTATCAAGAAAGAGGAATACAAAAAAGTTGGCAGGTTTTAACCACTAAGTTACACTCTCGGTTTCTCAATGCGCTGCGTTGATCATCATCGGATGCTCAACCAATGGATGGTGTTTCGGTAGCATCATCCATGCCTGTTATTCTAATAAAGTTGTACTGTCACAGTGTTTATGCAATGCTGAGTTACAGTCATTACAATGTCTTCCTTAGCAATTTATGACATCGCGCTGATCCTAGCCGAAACTCGAAAGAGGTAACACTGAGATTGCAGGTAATTTGTTCTTCTAACTTGCATGGTGCACAATCATATGCATCTTGTGCAATTTATTCCCATCCACATGCAACCTAACAGTTTAAGAATACCACTTTAGTACTTTACGTAAAAGCCTTTTCCACAGATTCTCACAAACTTAGAAAAAATATCCTCGCATATCAGAATCAAATGATCTTCCTAAAAAGGCCAATTGCAACTAATATGAAGATTCTGTTCAAGGAATAAAAAATTTTCATTTACAATTTGGTCAAATGACTTATCATAGTTTCTATGGAGTATGGGAATTAGTTGTTTTAGACCTCTCTATAGATGGGAATCAACATAGAAGATATGTCGTTAATGTTGTCTCTGGTGTGTGGTTTATTAATAAGTTGGCAGATTTATTCTCCATATAACTCAATATACGAGTTGCTGTTGATTATAGAGATATTATTCTTTGCATTTTTATATAGGTATAGCATAATTCTTGATGATCAACTCAAGAACAAATCCTTCATTTTGCATTGCAAAATAGAACAGCATAAGCATCAAGAACATGCAGTTGACACATATCTAGCTTTTACAAATGCAAATCCACAAAACAAATCCTATTATTTATATCATTCCAGTTATTAGTTAAAAAAATCGACTGAGGAGATGCAGAACGCTAACTGTTTTACTGCTAGAGGCTAAAGACAAAAATTAGTGACTGCACTTGTAGGAGCAGACATGAATTAACAACATATTTCTATTCCTTCAGAAAAACTGCTAATGTGTGTAACACTTGTAGGAGCAGACATGAATTAACAACATATTTCTATTCCTTCAGAAAAATGGCTAATGTGCGCAAGTGAATAAAGGACTATCTGCTTCTCCGATGCACATATATTCCATGTTATGTGCAAACTCAGATAAAATTGCAAAGCACAGCATGCAAGAGATAATCAGTTTTGTGCAATGGCCATGTAACAAGTTTATACGCTTACATGAAATAATAATAAATAAAGTAGTGCAAGTGTGTGGATTTATACAAAAGAATCTGAGTAAATATAGGAGTCAAGGGCAAGTGGCCATCTCCAGGGCAAGCCTTGTCGTGTCCTTCCTCCAAAGAGAAGTATGGAAACAAGTACAATCATCTTTTATAGGGTTTAAGGGGTCCCAGATGCTTAGGATTCATCTGTGAGTGGCCGGATGTCTTATGCCAATAGAAGAATGAGAAAGACTTGGGGCCCCTTCTTTGATTTTATATATATTGTGTGGGCTGAATAAGTTCCAAACTTACTGAAGGAGACAAAAGAGAATGTGTTCCTTATTCCATACCTTGCCTCCAAACAATGTCCAACGACAAGCATCTTTCCAACAGTAAATTGATATAATTCCAATGATTCCAGGTGCTCTGGTCAACAATCTTCTTCGTCCTCCAAAACTAGTTTGCTAAAACAATGTTTTTGGATCTCTATCAGCTCTCATTTTGTTGAATATAACATTCAGTTAAGTTCCATTTATAGCACCTTTACATTCACCATGCACTTTGACAACTGAAACAACCGATTCCCACAGGCCATGGTGATGGACCAGGATAGATATATATCCATAGATATAAGAAAGGATCTTCCATGAGAATGAGAGAGGGTGATCAAGAAGGTCTCAATACAACTGAGAAAGTGGATTCCCGAAACCCAAGTCAGAAAAATTCCTCTCATATCCTGGAATAAGATTCTTGCTTTTGCCAGACGAAAAAATACCATTGCACTCAACTTAAAAGAAAAAAGCTTTAGGTGGATCAATTCCAGTATCTAATGCAAGCGTAAGCATGTTTTGGAAGGGAAAATTTGCAGAGGAATTCAATTAGGTAGAAACTATCTTAGAATAGAAAGTGAAGTTAAGAGGAGAGACCCCACGGTTAAGAAAGTGGGAAGGACAATTTCTGTGTTGAAGTTACCGTGAATATTGGATTGGGTCAGGCAAACTCCTTGGCTCTGTTCAAGATTCTATGCCTCACGTATGACCACCCACCTGCCTGTGTATTCTTTATAAAAACCATGCTGCGGTCCTTTGATCTATGAGCATTTTCGAAGGCAAAACATCTATAGCAGTAGTAGTCATAGAAAAGTTTCTGCCTAGAAATATCAGGACGAGGATTTGTATCGAAGATTATTGCATTATCAAGTTTCAAGATTTTAGGGAGCAAAAGATTGGATCGAGGGGTAAAAGAAGGCATCAACTTGAACAGAAAAACACTGATTTTGATCACAATTAGGCGTTGTTAGGGCTTGTCCATCAGAAGTTGCATTTTTTCGGAGGAGACATGTTCCATCATCACCAACATCAAGCAAAGAACATACACTCTTCTTCCAGAATGTCAATCCCTCCTGAGAGGCATTTGTTCCTGCAAGGTGGGAGTGGCCCTGGTGATTCTGGACTCGTCCTCTCAACAGATGCAAAGCCTCGATTAAAATGGACGCCTGATCTTCATGAGAGATTTGTAGAAGCGGTCAATCAGCTTGGGGGAGCAGACAGTGAGTAGACAACACGCTTGAAGTATCATGCAACATAACAGCGCATGTAACGCTGAATCCATCATATATGCTTAACTATCTCTCTTTCACTTGCAGAGGCTACACCAAAAACTGTTATGAAGCTAATGGGAATTCATGGACTTACCTTGTACCACCTCAAGAGTCATCTTCAGGTAAATTCTGTTGTAGTTAAAGAGTGCTATAGAGTGGGTGTATTTTATGTCTCATATCAAAATTAATGCATGTAAAATGCTAACTCTAACTTTGGACTAGCAGAAATACAGGCTCAGCAAAAATCTTCATGGACAAGCTAACAGTGGAAGCAACAAAATTGGTACGAGAACCTTGCCATTTCCCTAAAGCTTTCATCTAATAGGAACAAGAATGATACACGTCATGTTACACAGGTACTGTAGCCGGGGCGGCTGATAGAATTTCAGAAGCAAATAGAACTCAGATGAACAATTTAAGCATTGGCTCCCCATCAAACAAGTACGGTGACTCCATATGCTTTACGTTCAATTCGAATATTTTCAAATTGCAGAATATTTATGCAATTATGTAACACTACGATGGATATTTTAAATCCAGAGGTTTACAGATAAGTGAAGCCCTACAGATTCAAATTGAAGTCCAGAGAAGGCTGCATGAGCAACTAGAGGTGCGTCAGAATTAAAATAATAATAATTATAATTAAAGAGTCCTCTTCTACATATATCATAGAAATTTGTCAATGTTAGCGCTAGTTCTTGCTCAACACTTCATCTACCACGTATTGACAAAGGTTTGAGTCACTTCTACTCTTTGCTTGGAGGAGAAATCCTCTAAAATGTCTAAAAGAAAACATAAATACCTAGTCAAAGCACATGGATCCTGCCTCTTTTGATGTTTCGTATCAAGTTGCATATCTAAAGATAAAAGAAATCCTTGTAGGTTGGTTCTGAAGTAGCAAATGTCTTCGCTATAAAAGAACAAGCTCACTGATTTGGTAAGTTGTGCAAGATAAAATGTCCAACATCAATAATATTCTTGAAATTTCAAGACAAACTCATAGACTTGATGTCGACAAAGTATTTCTTAGAAGGCTTGTTTGTGACGTAATGTGGTTGGTGATGTAAGGATTATAGATCTGATAATTTGTTTCAATTGTTCAAGGTCCAGCGGCATTTACAGCTGCGCATAGAGGTTCAGGGAAAGTATCTGCAGGCAGTACTAGAGAAGGCCCAAGAAACACTTGGAAGGCAAAACCTGGGTACAGTGGGGCTTGAAGCAGCTAAAGTTCAGCTCTCTGAGCTGGTGTCCAAGGTGTCCACTCAATGCCTGAATTCTACATTTTCCGAGTTGAAAGAACTGCAGGGTTTATGTCCCCAGCAGGCACAGACAAACCAACCCACCGACTGCTCAATGGACAGTTGCCTGACCTCTTGCGAAGGGTCTCAAAAGGAACAAGAAATACACACAACCGGAATGGGGTTGAGGCCGTACAATGGCAATCCATTCTTGGAGCCAAAAGAGATAACAGAACAGCACATACTTCAGCAGGCTGAACTCAAATGGGCTGAAGACTTGAAAGATGACAAAATGTTTCTTGCTCCAATAGGAAACAGTGCAGAAAGGAGAACGTATTTAGCAGAAAGAAATTGCAGTGATTTATCCATGAGTGTGGGACTCCATGCAGAAAGAGTGAACCAGAACAGTATCTTTCCTGAGGGAAGACTTCGTGGAATGAATGAGGATGGCAATTTCCAAGACCAGACGAACAAAAGGCCAGACTCAACGAAGCTAGAGGAAGGGTATAGGCTTCCTTTCTTTGCAACAAAACTAGACCTCAATTCACATGGAGAAATCGAAGCTGCGTCCAGTTGCAAACAGCTCGACTTGAATGGTTTTAGCTGGAACTGAAGATCGTTGATTTGTACTAGACAAACACCAAATTCAGGAGATTGGACATCTAATTACAAGTATACTTCCGAGGAGAAGGAACTGCCCCCTTGCTAAGGGCGTGTGCCCAAGGAACAATCGGTTCAACCTCAAAAGAATAAGTTGCATTGACAAATGTTAGCTTCCGTTAGAACTATGTATGTAAATCAATCTAAGAGGTGCACCTTTTGCTTATTTCTATGCCATTAGGATTTCATAAATTACGTGTCTAAAAAATGACAGAATTTCATCCAGCTGGGTGATTTTGAAAGCTTATTGCACTCCAAAATAAACTGAATTCCGTCACTAAAGATCCTGCTCGGTTCCACATATTGCCTGAAAAATATGTTATTTGTCCCTGGCATAGAATTACTGAGCAGTAAGTGTTGCAAATTTAGTTTACCAGAATAATAGGTATAGACTAGGATTGAAGTGTTATGAAAACAACCGGATTAGAGCAGATTCGCAGTTACATAGGACTGAGGGAATAATAATGAATACACAGATTTTATGTAGAACATCCCCAAATTAAGGTAAAAATTACGAGTAAGGATAGAAGACTTTTACTACTTAGAAAAACTGGAGAATTACAAGGAAAACTTAGACTAAAAAATACACAAAATATTTTTTGGTCTCTCTTTTTCTCTCTTTTCTCTCTCACCTCACTCTTTCTTTTTCTTTGCTCTTGCTTGTTGCTTGCTGTGTTCTTCTTGCTTCATCTCCTGCCTATTTATAGGCAAGAGATATGGGAGATAGCTGGCTATTCATTAGTCAACTTTGGAGGCTTCAACTTTGGTAGGCATCGTTTTCGGTGCTTATCATTGTTGACAATTTTTTCACTTGAAGATTTGATTAAGAGTCAATCAAATTTTCACACTATTCTTTCTACCTTATCACTTGATGTTGCTTGCGTCTCTATCAGGCCACACGTAATCGACACCACACAAACTTGTCACCATTGATTGCTTTTGTCATAAAATCTGTCAGGTTAACCATTGTATGAATTTTCTGCATGTCCACCGTTCCTTCTTCCACTTTCTTACAAACGAAGTGATACTGGACTCAACTTTGTTTTTGAATAAAATGCTGGATTCTTTGCAAGATACAAAGCACTCTGACAAAGTAATATTCTCTTGTTTATTCCCAATTTCTTCCAATAACATCTTCAACCACACTGCTTCTTTATTAGCTTGTGTAGCTATTACATATTCTGCTTCTATTGTTGACATAGTCATAACTGACTGCAGTTTTGAAACCCAACTCACAGCTCCTTTAGTTAGTGTAAACACATATCCTGTAGTGGATTTACTTTTATCAAGATCACCTGCATAATTAGCATTAACATATCCTTTGACAATAAAATCTGATCCTCCATAACATAACGCAACATCTAAGGTTCCTTTGATTTATATGAGAATCCTCTTAATAATATTCCAATACTCTCGACCAGGATTCACTATGTATCTACTAACTACTCCCACTGTATGTGCAATGTCTGGTCTTGTACAAATCATAGGGAACATTAGGCTCCCCACTGCTGATGTATACAGTACTCGAAACATCTCTATCATCTCTTCCTTATTGCTAGGACTCATACTTGAGGATAACTTGAAATTAATAAGAAGAGGGGTATAAATTGACTTACAATCTTGCATGTTGAATCGTCGCAAGATCTTCTTCAAATAATTCTTTTGAGAAAGCCAAATTTTTCTATTATTTCTGTCTCAGTGAATTTGCATCCCTAGAATCTTGTTTGCTAATCCTAAGTCCTTCATCTCAAATTCCCTAACCAACTGTCCCTTCAATTTTTTGAAGCGATCCTTATTGGTGCCTGTTACCAACACGTCGTCTACATACAATAGCAAGACTATAAAATCATTTTTCTCAAACCTCTTGAAATATATACAAGGGTCTGCATTCAATCTGCTATATCCAAAGCTCATAATGAAGGAATCAAATCTCTTATACCAACACCTCGGTGCCTGCTTTAAACCATATCGAGATTTGTTTAACCTGCAAACCAAGTTCTCTTTCCCTTTTTCTTCAAAACCTTCTAGTTAGAGTATATAAATTTCTTCTTCAAGATCTCCATGAAGAAATGCAGTTTTCACATTTAACTGCTCAAAATACAAGTCAAATATAGCACACATTGCTAGAACTACTCGAACTGTAGTGAGTCGAACCACAGGAAAAAATAATTCGTTAAAATCAAACCTTTCTTTCTGAGCATATCCTTTTACCACCAATCTAGCACGATATCGCTCCACTTGATCATCATCACTTCGCTTGATCCTATAAACCCATTTATTGCCAATAGACTTTCTTCCTTTTGGTAGCGATATTAGCTCCCATGTCTTGTTCTTATGTAGAGCTTCAACTTCTTCCTACATTACTGCCATCCACTGAGATACATCTGAACTATTCATTGCTTCTTGAAGAGTTGATAGCTCTCCGTACTCAGTTAAAAGGCAGTATGCAATATTACTCTCCATAATATAATTTGAGTGTCAGCTCGGTGCTTTTCTTATGCGAGTTGGTCTTCGAGTATCTGGAACATCATATTCAACTGGTTCTTGCTCCTCGTGTTCTGGTGTAACTTCAGAAGAATCATTTTAATTAGCTTCCCTATCCACTTTGCTATTGTAGTTTCTAGATTCTCTTGTACAGTGCCAGCATTTTCTGCTTGCTCTTGATCCTTATCTTTTATGAAGATAACATCCCTGCTGATAACAATCTTGTGGCAGTGGAATCCCACAGACGATACCCTTCACACCTTCAGCATACCCTAAAAAATGCTTCTTCTAGATTTTGGATCCAACTTTGCAGTTTCTTAGGCACTGAACATCACATAGGCTAGACTTTCAAATATATGGAGGTTGGAATAATCCACTAGTTTACCAGTCCACATCTCCATCGATGTTTTCAATTCAATTATAGTTGATAAAGCTCGATTCACCACATAACAGGCAGTATTGACTGCTTCTGCTTAGAATTTCTTATCTAAGCTTGCAGTTCTCAACATCGCTCTTGTTCTTTCCAACAGAGTTCTATTCATCCACTCAGCTACTCCTTTTTGTTGAGGAGTATATGCCGTCGTGAACTGTCTTTTGATGCCTTCTTGCTTGCAGAATTCATCAAATTCTTTCCCAGTATATTCACCTCCATTATCAGAGCGCAAACACTTGATTTTCTTACCAGATTTGAGTTTCACCCGCACTTTGTAAAATTTGAAAGTTGGAAATACATCTACCTTCCTCTTGATAGGAAACACCCAACATCTCCTTGAATAATCATCAATGAATGATACAAAGAAATTTGCTCCTCCTAAAGACGTAACTGGTGCTTGCCATACATCAGAGTGAATCAATTCTAAAATTTCTTTGCTTCTGAACTTTGATGTGTTGAACTTCAATCGATGCTACTTACTTACAATGCAATGCTCACAAAAGGGTAGTGTTACTTTTGTGAGTCTTGGAAGTAGATTATTTTTTGCAAGTATCTTCATTCCTTGTTCTGACATATGTCCAAGCTTCTTATGTCACGTCATTGAAGTTTTGTGGTCTGGACTAGTCACCGCAACGGATACCTCTCCTTCTTGCAAAGTTACTCCCTTCAGCCTGTTCAGATTTGCAACAATCTTTTCTACTTTTATAAATACTAGCGCTCCTTTAATCACTTTCATGATCTTGTTTTGAATCTCAAATCTAAAACTGAGATCATCCAGTTGTCTTACAGACATCAAATGCTTTTTCAGACCCTCCATATGTCGCACTTTTTCAATAGTCTGAGTTGTCCCATCATACATGTTTAGCTTCATGGTGCCTATACCAATGATCTTTAGAGCTTGATCATTACAGCTATACATAGATCCCTCAAAGACAGATTCATACTGATGGAACCATTTTCTTCGAGAGGTCATATGAAAAGTAGTTACCAAATCGAGAAGACATACATCAACAAATCTTCTCTTACCTCTAACAGTTGTTGCTGCTTCACAGACCATTGCACCTCCATCATCTGGAGTATTTGCTGCATTTCCTTGAGGAATAGAATCTTTCTTATTTAGATTCTAACAATCCTTATTCAGGTTCCCTTTCTTGCCACAATTGTAGCACTTGAAATTCTTCTTACTCTTGGATTTTGATCTACTTTGACTATGACTCCCACTTGGGCCATGTTCCATTGATCTTCCTCTCGTCACCACCAAAGCCTCCGCTTATTGCAAATTTGCCAGCCTGTCTTCCTTATTTTTGCGCCGACTCTCTTCTTCCAGAATAGCAGCTGCAATATTGTCGAAGACTAGAGTGTCTTTGTTGTTTGTTAAATTGATGACAAGTTGATCATACGAATCTAGTAGACTTTGGAGTAGAAGTTCTGCACGTTCACTTATCTCTATTATGTACCCCAATGATGTGAGTTGAAAAAATAGAGTATTTAAAGTATTTAAATGCTTCGTCACCGAAGTGATTCCACCATGCGTAAAGTATATAGTTTTCTCTTCAAAAAAATCTTGTTATTGAGTGATTTGACCTCGTATAATTTTGTGAAGTAATCCTATATTTCCTTTGCAGTCTTCTTTTCCTCTATGCTGGATAATACTCCATCAGCTAAAGCTAGGTGAAAATTTGCTCCAGTATTCCCATCCATCTTGTTTTATTTTTCATCTGTGACTCCAGCTGGTCGTATGACTGCCATACAATTATCTTTCCTCAAGATTGCCTTTATCTTCAACTTCCACAATGAGAAATTACTCCCATTGAACTTTCTAATCTCAAATTTTGCTGCCATTGCTTCTATCACGAATAGAATTTAGCTCCCACTATCTCACATATCGTATGTATGAATAGTGCTATATACGTGAATATTACCGTACACGTGAATAGTTTCATATGTATGAATAGTACTTTTGATTACTTTTCACCAACTTTCATTGTGCTTACCAAAACTCCTAACGGATTATGCCAAAAGATTTGTCGTAATTTTTTGACCTCGTTTTTATAACACTTGTTGTGAAAATCGACCAGATTAGAGCAGGTTTGCAGCTAAATATGACTAAAGGAATAATAATAAACACACAGATTTTACATAAAACTCCCAAATTATGGTAAAAACTGTAGGCAAGGATAGAAGACTTTTACTACTGAGAAAATTTGGAGAATTACAAGGAAAAACTAGACTAAAAATACACAAAATATTTTTTGGTCTCTCTTTTATCTCTCACCTCACTCTCTCTTTTTCTCTGCTCTTGCTTGTTGCTTGCTATATTCTTCTTGCTTCATCTTCTGCCTATTTATAGGCAAGAGATATGGGAGATAGCTGGCTAAATAGCCAGCTATCCTCTTTCATTAGTTAACTTTGGAGGCTTCAACTTTGGTAGGCACTGTTTTTGGTGCCTATCATGCCTACCATTGTTGACATGAAGAACAGGATAAAGGGGCAACAAACAATATAACTCTCCATTTCTTTCATCTTTCCATTAATCAAACTTGATATTCCTAAAAAGTAGAAGAGTTGTTGCATCGAGAATGCAAGAAAAGGGGAAAAAACCATAAAATGGTTGTCTACCACAACTTATAATTTAGGACCTACCTATGTTATTCCAAAATAATCCACACGTTTTAACCCTAATTTTCCCCTTCCTTTATGTAAGTTTTTATCTCTAACATTTTTTTCCAACTGATTATCTTATCCACCTATACGGCTCTATTCCTATAACACGACAGCAACCTTGTTCATGTCTTAAGTTTTAAAACCTTTTGTCTTGACTCATTGATTAGTGTGTATGTCACTATCATTCTATTTCATTTTCATCATCAATAATCAGATATGGAAAATTCAGGGACACTGAGAAGAGGCATATACCATTACGTTTAAGCATGCACTAGTTTTTTTTGTTCGGGTAAGCATTACATGAGGTTTCCGTCATGTTTAAACTGAGAAGAGGTGTTTTTGTTTTGTTTGTTTCATTTTTCTTTTATATTACATTGTTGCTTGTTGGTGTTTCCCATATATTATTGTTGTCTTCTGATCTTGCAATTTTTAAAGTGGTCCTACTCCTACATTCAATTCAAGAAAAATGTTTATGTATATACTATATTTGGTTTTTATAAATATAGGACACAAGTTATTGCTCTTCAATAAATAAATAAATAAATTATTTTATCTCTTTTTTTAACTGTATGTTCAGTTTAAAAGTTGATCTCTTCCTATATGGGGTACTGCTTACTGAAGTTTGGGGACGATTTATCCTCTATGCACTTTTTGGATTTGCATGTAGTTATTTAACCAAAAGGCTAACATTAATAATACACTTCAACAGAGAGTGTTTCAGTGACAAAATATAACATAACGTCACTGAAAGAAACAAAATAGTCACAAAAAGTATATACCAACGAAAAAAAATCATCAAACAAATGGTTGCAAAAGCCTGGTGGTAAAAAATTATCTACGACCTTTTAAAGGAATCGTTGCCCAAAAGATTTTGCTATGATTATCCCTTCATCGCTAATAAGAATAAGCGATAAGAGAAGAAATAGTTGCAAACCACTTATTGCCACGTTTAATTTTGGTAGGTAAAGGTAATTAGCTTTGTTAACATAGACGTAGGTAATAATGTTTACTAGCGATTTATTTTCATAGCAAAATATGTTTAACTACGAAAATTAAAGCGTAGCTAAATGTTATTAAAGACATTCTTAAAAGCGTAGGTAAAAAGATTTGGTGACGATTTTATAATTGTAGCTAAAGACTTTTGGTAACGAATATTTATTTTAAATTTAACTTCCCTATTACCAATTTAATATTTAATTATAATTATTAACAACATTTTTAATTCATGTTTTTTTAACATAGTTTGAATTATAATTTAGTCACTTGTAATTATTGTTGGTGACATATTGTTTAAATAATAATAAATAAAAAAATAAAAATGTTTCATAATTAAAAATGAAATGCATTTTATACAAAACATGTAATTAAAAGTTAATTACAAAACTTAAGAAAAAAATTATCGATAAACTAAGACCCCTCATCGGAGCTACTATTGACATACTATGACCCTTAATCATTTTTTTAAGCTTGGTCAATTCTCTTTCAGTACAGTCTATTATATTGTAATTTTTCTTGAGTACGATCTAACTTTTCTTCAATATATTGTAACTAAGTCTTAACTGAGTGGTTCTTCTCTTGAAGTGTCCTTACATATGCTGGTCGTGACCAGGGCCGTTCCTAACGTTTTATAGGCCATAGGCAAAGTAAAAAAGAAATCACCAATAAATTGGCAATATAGAAACATGTAAACTTTAAAAGGATATTTTTATTATTAAAATTTAATATTCATGCATAAGTGACCCAATTTATAAGTCTACATACTCAAAAAAAATATTAAATGATCATAGCATCAGCTAATAATATCTTGCAAATATTATCTTGTCAAGTGACTAGATAAAGGTCTAAATTATTAATTTTCAAACATGCAAGGACCCTTCTTGGGAATCCAGACATCGGGAACTCATTTACCTTTATTGACTCTCATGTCACTTGGAATCCAAAAAAAATTATATCATTGTCATTTATAGATCCAATTAGCTGGGCTCAGCTTTAAACTTAATTTATTCTTCTATCTGTAAGAATTTTTCAAACAACCTCTCTACTAGTTAGGGGTAAGGCTATGTACTATTGTCGTTATTATTGTTGTTGTTCTATGTCTGTAAGAATTTTTAAACTTATAGTTAAAAGTTTGTACTGCTTAACATATATCATTATATTATATTGCTATCATTTCCAAAATTTTTATAAATAATTATTTCACTGTTACTAAATATTAATGATTAAGACCAGCTAGTTGTTAACTTAAAATTAATATTTTTAGCATTGTTCAAATTTTACAATTTTGATTCACATATACTTTTACGTCCAAAATATATTTACTTTTCATATTTTAAATAACCTACCATATGTTTTTCAGCTATATATTTTTAAACATTGAAAACAACTTGACAACAAAATATACCTTCACTAGGATTATAAAAAGGTCAATTATAATTAACCTTAACTATGATTATTAAGTACACTTAGCATTAACAAACTATCTTCTAAATATTATTAATTTTAGCAATATTATCACATACAAAAATTTATCAAAATTCACCTAAAATGTATAAAAAATATTTAACATAAACATTTTGCGACGAAAATCATATTTGTCACAAAATGTTGTCACAATTGCAACAAATCTAACAAATAGTCGACATATATGGCACACCTGCAACGTTTTAAAATATCATCGCTAAAATTTTGCAAGGAACTAAATAAATCGTTGCATTAAGTACACATTTTGTGAAGGTTTCTAGGTGTCGTCACTCAATATTACGTTTCTATGTCCCTTGCGCAACGATTACTCCAATAGATGTAAAAAAGGAGATTATTAAAGACGGAATATATATTTTAGTTGCTATTTGCTCCAACCATTGGCGACACTTTTCCATAATCGATGCCAAGTACATTGATTTCCCCAATATATGGCGACAATACATATGTTTGTCACTAAACTCTTTCATTTTTGTGACGATATTGCTTAAATGTCGTTAAAACTTGATGTTATTCCTACAATATTCCTTAATTGTCATAAAATATGTTCACTTTTTCGATGTTTTGTTAAAAATGTCATAAGATGGTTTACTAAGACTTAAATCGTCACTAAATGTGTCTTTTAAATGTGATTTGATTGTGTGATTCTGGACAATGAAGGTCTGATGTTTCTCATGCTTGAATGTAATACAGAAGTGCTACTTGTATGTAAACATGATGAAATAAGTGTTCCTAAATGTGATTGAATGTCGTATGATCACCCTCACACACGTTCACCTCGTCTACTTGAGAGACCATTTTTTATGACTGCTAAGACTTTGATTAATTGTGATGATTGCACTTTGTCTATGTGGATTGATGATGAACATGTCTGAGTAAACTTATGATCACTTGAATTTAGAGGCAAGGTTAGGAACAATATATAAGATATATTTTGGCAAAAGTTGTCACCTAACGGATCTAGGAGTCACATAAGATGTGATAGACCTATCTGCCAGCTGAAGCAAAATAGTACTTGCTTCACTAATTTATTATGCATTAGACGTGAAGTTAAGATGAATTCATTTATCTGTTGATTCTTTAACTGGATGCTAACAAGTTATACATATTTATTTGCTTCCTTAATAATAAAAATGTATGATATTTGTAAGTAGAAAAATGGAAATGGATGGTTAGGATGGAAAATTAATTATGCTTTATGTTGAGAAGTTTGTCTATAAGGAAGATGTTGAATATGTGGGTGGACATGTTAAAATCTTGGGCATTGAAATTGATAGATTTTGTTATTAGGAAAGCAAACAAGTTTATGAATAGGGTTCCAGGAGGTAGTTAAAAAAAAGGTTGATAAAGGTAAGAAATACTATTAATTGTGTGATAGAGATATGTAAGCTAATTGGAGAATATAAGATGATAGAGATTTATTTTGATCATAAATCCAATTTTTCACATTTAGAACCAAATGTGGATAAGGAAGTTGGTGTTGAATGTTTTGATGATGATGATGATGATGATGTAGAGGTTATTACTAAGACTGCAAATGATGTCCCTTTCACTCATCCACTATTGTACAATCCACAAATGAAGGTGTAATTGAGGAAGAAGTTGTAGGTGTAAGTGACAGTGAAATTGATCTAACTAAACAAGAAGTGAATGTTTTTGTTGATGTAAGGATTAGAGACGAATTTGATTTTGGGATTGGATGATGAAGAGTTGGAATTATCTAGGGTTTAGTTGTTTCATTTATAAGTGGACAACTGGGAAAAAAAAGAATCAAGAGCAATGTTTGTAATATAAAACACAAAAGGGAAAGATGTAGAAAAAAGCACAACTAATGATAGAGATGGTAACGATGGCAATGATGTACAAAATGAAATTATGATATGTTACTTCGAGTTAAATGACAATTATAGTTTTGAAAAAGAAGGTGGTCGAATGTGGAATAAATCAAAACTTTGTAGATTCAACCCTTATAAGAAAAAGATTAAGATTGAATTTGGTATGTTTTTTTTATTATTCTAACCAATTAAAGGAAAGACTTCATAAGCTTGCTATTGATAAAAGAAGGGAGTTTGTTTTTATGAGGAACGTCAAACAATTTGTGAGAGATAAATATAAGGGCAAAAACTGTCAAATGGTACGTTTAAGCCAATTTGGTGAAAGATTTAAATAGTTTTCACGTAAGTATTTTCAATTTTCTGGTTATTTCAAATATAGGCATCATTGATATTATGGAATGACTACTCATATAGATTGTATACAGGTAAGATTTTTTAAGACAAGTACACATGCAATCCCATTTTCCATAATAAAAGTGTAGGTTTAAATTGACTTGCTAACAATTACTTGATGACCTCCTAAAACTTATTATATTAAAGCTAATAGACTTGAAGAAGTTTGCTAAGAAAGATTTGAAGGTCAGATATTGAGTATAATGTTTGTTATAGGGCTAGAAAGTTGGTGATAAAGGAAATGCAAAGGGGTATAAGTGCATAATATATACAAGCTATAGGATTATATATGAGAACTTTTAAGGTCAAATCCTAGTAGCATAATTGAATTGGTTGTTGAAAGACCATCATTTGGAGATTATTTACAACCATCATTTGATAGAATGTGTGTTTTGAATATTGCAAGAAGGGGTTCTTAGATGGTTGTAGAAGGTTGATATAACTAAATTGTTGCTTTCTCAAAGAGATTGTAAAAGGTTAGTTGGTGACAGCAGTAAAAAGAGATAACAATAATCAAATATTTCTTATGACATGGTTTATGGTTCATACTAAGATAACAAAAACTTGGAATTAGTTCTTAAGAGTTATTGAAGAAAGACTTGGATTTAAAAGATGGAGGTGAATGGGTAGTAATTTCTAATTAATTAAAGGTATATTATAAATGTTATAAGCTTTAATAACATATATTTTTGAGCTAAGGTTTTGTATAAGAAACTTGTTCACCAATTAGAGAAAGAGGAACCACAATAAACTTAAATTGGAAAGAATATTCTGGCAATGTTGTAAGTCATCTAATAGACCTGACTTATCTTTTTTATTTAAAAGAGTTAAAAGAGGTGTCAGAAAATGATCATAAACATATACTAAGAATTCCGAAGGAAAAATGTTCAAGATATATTTCAACACTTTATTGAAGTGTGTGATATTATAAGTAATAATCTTTTTGAAGCATTTAATGAAAGTATAATTAAATCTTGGATAAAGAACGTTATCAAGTGCTTGAGGAAATTATAGTACTTATTATGAAGTGATTAGTTAAAAATAGGAACATGACAAGTAAGTGGAGGGATGACATTGGTTAAATAATAAAGAACAAATTGGAAATTAATAAAGAGTTAATCATTGATTATAAACTTAAGAGTAATGGTGTTTTTGAATTTTAAGTAATTCACAAAATAGTTAAACATGTTGTGAACTTGAGGCATAAGATATGTCGTTATAAAACATGGGATGTGTCATGAATATCTTGTTCACATACCATTGCTACCATCGGATACAATAATAAAGAGCCTAAAAAATATGCATATAAAAGACAAATATTTATAGGCTTCTCAGTATATGACAGAATCAATTTAACGAGATAAATTATAGCCTTAAGCTGAACTTGAATCATTATTATCACCTCCACTTCGATAAAAGTCAAACAAGCCAAAAAAGAATAAGAGAAAGGAGAATTGGGAGAATTCAACCAAAGGTAATAAGATGTCAAAGAGAGGAATGAAAATAACTTTTCAAACATTCTTCCAACAAATGCATAACAAAAAATATGTCCAATGAAAGGTGTATCGTAGCAAGTTTCAATCGATACATATATAACACATTATATTTTTTTTAGTCTCTTATTTGTCTTGAATGTTGAACATTGTTTTTTTATTTTTACAATTATATTCTATTGATGTCTAAGTAAATTGTTTTACTATTAATTTTTTAAGTCAACCATCAAATAAAATAAAGAGATCAGTCCATATATATGAAGCTTTGTGGGGTGAGGAACCTCAACCACCATTAATATGACGAGTCATAACTTGGAAAAGATTACATATATTGAGCAATGACAAAGATTTATAGGTTTTTAATTAATTTTCACAATTGGATTATCTTTTGATTATTTGGATCTATTTTTGTTAAGATAAAACAAATTCAATAATAAAAAGTTTAAGATCAACATCATAAGGAAATATTACATAAAGTCTTAAGCTTTTGCTTAGAAAGATAGTTATTTTTTTGGAACTTTTTGATTTATACAAATTGGTGGGTCTTAATCATTTTCAACCAATAATTCTTGTTCACATATTAATGTACAAATAGAACATGCTTTTCAAAATATTGCATCTGTTGAATAGTTTAGCATGGGTTAATGTGGGGCACTATATAAACTATCAAACTGTGTATATAGATCATATATCATTTCATTGCATGTCCTAGATACCAAATCTTTTAAATAAAGTCACACGTTGTTATTTAAATCCTTGACATGAGGCTTTGAACGCTTATGATAGCAAAAGAGAGTTAATTTAAAGAGAAAATGATTCATTATTAGTAAACCTCAAATATATATATAATAAAGTCCAACTAATTTCAAAGTGAATCCAACTAACTTTAAAATGGTGGATGCCTTAATATTGATGAATGAAAATAACTAGTTTTATAATGAAATCATTAAGTCCTTAAAAAAAGAAACTTCAAGAAAATAATGAAGGAAAGAAATAACAAATTTAGTTGTTATTCTTATTTCCAAAGTTTATATGACAAATGAGCATTATATTTCATCATTGCTCCTTAACTGGAGTATGAATATACATATTCATAATCATACATGGACTGGACATTATGATGAATGCTTTGCACATAACTAGTCTAAATAAGATAAATTAGATGAGACATACATGTTGATAACAACAATACTAAAAAGTTCATAAAGTCCTACTTTCCTATACATTAGATGGCCAAAATATAAAGAGTCCGTAGGGACAATATACAAATAGGTTCACCCTTATCTTTAAAATCATTTCTTTTATTTCTACATCCACTAATAGCAATTTTTAATAAAAATTACTAACAATAAAATACTAATAATTTTTATTTTCAATTTTAGCATCTGTTTCCTTTTTTAGCTTGCTTGTCTTCTTCAATTGACCAAGGATAATGCCAGTGACGAAGCCAAGAATTTAAGATAGGAGAGCCCAAATAAAATATAGATTTCAAAAAAAATTTCAGATCAAAATTAAATAAAAAAATAAAGTTTTATTAAGAATATACAATAGTTAAAATTACAATGATCCTCGCCTACTTTTCATATATTGAAATCTTTTCATAACAAAATCATTGTCAATATTTGCAAATACATCTCTTTCAATGTAACACACTAAACAATCA
>JAOSBK010000002.1:10321325-10338346 GCA_027568895.1 Erythroxylum shatona
TAATTTTAAATAACATCACAAATGATTTATTTAACTACAATTACATAATATAAGACATATTTCTTACCTAATTTAGCTTCCAATTCTCCCAATCTTCAAAACTACCACAAAATCTCTAACTCCCACTAACATACACGATCATCATCATCTAGAGGGGTGAAAGGCTTAGGTTTTTAGTGAACCAAAAGAAGAGAAAGCAAGGCGAAAAAGAGTGTAAAAGATGGTCAAAATTTCAAGAAGAAGCAAGGAAGAAGGGAGGCTACGAAAATTGGTGGAGAACCTAACATAAATCACCAATGACCCTTTCTAAGGAGAAGCATCGAGAAAGATATACCAAAAGGGGAAAAGATTTTTACTTAAACAATGATAGTGGATTTAAGGCCATGTTTGGCTCCACAAATCCAATTCTTAACACCTAAGTCCAATTTATACACTAATCATCTCCCAATTTTCAATGGCTCAAATTAATAAATCCAAAAATCATTTATCTAAATTTTCAGTGCCATTGGACAGTAATTTCTACTACTGGTAAACAATTATTCTGCCATTTGGCATTTTTCCTAGTCCAGAAATTACCCCTAAATTTTAGAAAAACAATTTCTAAAATTCTCCAAAAATTCGAAAACCACAATGACCCTCTCCAACTCAATTTTTCATACACACAAATCACATTTATTAACAATTATACTAAGAAATGTCATGAATGCATGTATAGTCATTTTCTTGTGCAAAATTTACTATTTACGTTTATGTATATGCTGTATTATGCATGAACATGTAAACGCGTTTCTAAGCACTCATTAACCACTCCGAATTACTATTCTAACCTCCCCGTCGGTGATGGGATGTTACAACTGTCACAGAAATGATGACACTGGCTACCCGAGGACAGTGGCATGTTGACGACGCACGACGATATGACGATGACACGCAGTAGTACAATGAGGAGGCACAGTGGGACGACGACAACGGCGATAACAAATAAGAGAAGATAAATGGGGTTGCATGCGATGGATGAGGGGAAATGGGGGGAAGGAAGCAACGGTAGATTTAGGTTTAACGAAAACGATGTCGTTTGATATATCAATATCAAACGATGTCATTTTTGTTTTTTAAAAATGCTTAGCCAAAAGTAAACGAAGAACAAAAAGAAACAAATTGTCTTTTTTACTTTGTTCAGAGCCTATAAAATACCATAAATAGCCTGCTATTAAGCATGAAAATTAGTTGTAGCCATCTAGCAGATACCAAAAGTGTACGTAAGGTGCATTATGCAACTGATAGGACCAAACTCTGAAATTTAGAAATTCTTATATTTCAAAACCAATTTGTATCCTTTTCATAACTTGAGAAGGAGAAGTATGAACATAATTGGGGTATAACAAGGCCTTTATCCGGCCGGATTTGGAATTATTGTGACAGTTGAGCCATGTCCATACAAAGGAATCTGATCTGTGATCTTCTCTGAAAGAGACATTGTCACTTCCATTGACAAAGAGAGCTCTTCAATACAAATCTAGCCCCGAGTTCTCCTCTTCCAATTGCAATGCAACACCTTAAAACTTACAACTATCAGACTTTTTTATTATTAATATAATTCGTATGCTGTGTGTATCAAGTGAGATAAAGCTATGGTCTTGGGGAAAGTACCACCTTTACGTTAACTGAGAGATGATCGTACCTTATGCTTTCTGTCGGCCACCGACCCCAAACAAAAACTTAAAGAAAGCTAGCGGAGCATACGTATAGTATGTATACATATAATTATATTTTTTAATAAGTTAGTAATTTTAAAAGCAGTTATTCCAATCACTTCACTTTCAAAAGATATTTATTATATTCAAGTACTCGCATAATATTAAGAATATAAAATAAAAATATACAAATTAGTTGCATTGAACGGTTCAACATATTAAGCTACACTATACGTATCTAGGTTTTTTATTGGTCTCCTCTCTTCCATCCAATTATGATGACCATGATGTCTCGAGTATCCTCTTTCCTTAGTGGTGGGTAAAGTAAGATGGGCCTGTCTCAATGGAAGCCGCGTCATTGCAACGTAAGGATAGGATTATATTGTTATTATATGGACTTATCTTTCATCGTTTGATTAAACCCACTTAATCATAAGTCTCGAGTTCGAGTCTTGAAAATAAAGAAATTTATTTGGTCAACACTTTATTTTTTACGGGCTGACTCGGTGCGAGCAAGAATTAGTCTGAGTCTCTGAGAGTAGATGACTTAAAGGTATCTTCTCATAATTAAGATCTTTTTAAGACACATCGAGAACTAACTAAAAAAACCACTCGAATGAAAAAAAAAAACAAAGGTTCTGGTTCCGGGACTGGGACCGTTGCTTTTCCAATTCAAAATCTGGAAAACAGAGGAAATGCAGCTTTTTTTCTTTAATTCACGTTTTCCAACGTAACTTCCTATTTAATTAATACGTTAGTGCACAGATGATTTGGTCATTGCCTTTTCAAAACTACACATAACTCCCCCTTTTCAGGTTTCCTCTCAACTATAGACGTTAGGCTTTAAGAAATGGTATCTACTAATTAAAATCCGAGACTTGACAAAAACCTTCACGCAAAATCTGATTCTGTTTTTTAAACCCTCGGTTCCTTTACTTTCTAGTGGATTTGTCTTTTTATTTATCGCCTCTCCTAACTCTCTCACTCTTTCTCTCTCTCCAACTTTTCATTCTCTTTAAAGTTCTATCTTTTGTTGCATCCTTTCCATTGTTTGATTTGTAATTCCTTTTGGAAGGACTTCACCATTTGATTATCATCACCAAATCTGAAACTTTTGGGCCTTTCGGAGCATTTATTTGAATAGTGCTCTGTTTTCTCCTTTGGTCTTTCTTATAAAGCTTGTTATTTTTAGCATCTTCAGATGTTAACTGCTTTCTGGTTTTAATGTTCTGTTGACAACCCATTTCTTCTTTCGATCAAATCAGCGAATCTTGTGTGTTTCTGTTTCAAAGTTCATTCCTTTATTATTTCCCTATTCTCTTCTTCTTAATTCTTTTCATCCTACATTTTTTTAGGACGCTTGATTTACTTCCTTTTTATTCTTGAGATATCTCACGATCTCGAAAGCCCTCAATTTCGTGTCATTAAATCGCTGGATTTTCGCTGTTTCCGCGTACCCATCTACCGAAAACCGTTTCTTTCCCTATAAACGCAAAAAACAAAAAGAGGAAATACCAGAGTCTGGTAGCAAATAAATAAACCTTTACTTTATTACTACTTTCTACTCCCTCCAGCCCAATCTGCTTTTGTCATCCCAGAAATCCATACGCAAAACATGTACAGTTCTTGGTGTCTCCAATGGGTTCTATTTGTTGGCCTTTTGGGAACTTATGTTCATGGTCTGGGGGTCAACTGGGGAACTCAGGCTACTCACAAGTTGCCTCCTAAGACTGTTGTGCAGATGTTGAAGGATAATGGAATCACAAAAGTGAAACTTTTTGATGCAGACCAGAGCACCATGAGTGCCCTTGCTGGGAGTGACATTGAGGTCATGGTGGCTATTCCAAATGACCAGCTAGCTGTAATGGCTGATTATGATCGTGCCAAGAAGTGGGTCAGTAAGAATGTCACAGTTTACAACTTCAACGGAGGAGTTAAGATTAAGTAAGTTTCAACCTTTTTTGCTTCAATCTATTTTAGCCTTTTCTAGTTAATTCTCGGTGGGGGTTTAAAGTTTCTATTAGATGTTGTTGTTGGTCTGTTGATCTCTGTGAGGCGTTATTGGTCCAATCAGTTCCACATATATGATTTTATCTATGCAAATGAAGCAGGAATGAGGTGGTGAGGTTGAAGTTCTGTCGTCTGTCGATCCAAACTGTAATAACTTTGTTTATTTAATTGTGTAGTCGTCGTTAATGTGAAAAGTTATGGTTTTTCCTGCTCTCTTTCAATTGTTTCTTTTTATTGCTTCTTCTCATAAACCAGATTTCATGACCTGCTTTATCAGGATTGCAGTTGAGAAATCAATTATGTGAGTTCAAACAATAATGAAAATGTGTCTCTTTGGACTTTTATGATTATAATAAATATTGACCGAGTATATTTTGTGTTTATAAGTTACATGTTGACTTGCTGACTAAAAAAAATGAAAGAGAAAAGGGGACCTAGGAATCTTGTCAAGGACTCATGCTTTATGTCGATTGGCATACTCATGGCAACTCTATTTAGAGTTAAATCAATCCAGAGATTTTAATGCAGTTTGCAAAACTTGAACTATTTTCAAAGAGAATGTCCCATAGGGAAATATAAACCTGAAATGGTTTATTCTCTTATTGAGCATAAAGAAGTAACCTTTTAGTTTAGCTGCAGAAAGCATGTTTGTGGAATTCCAATTCTGAAGAGATATTTTACTTTTGTGGTGTCTGCCTTTTAACACCAGTAATGTCGTTTGATTGTAGGTGAATAGTTAAATCATTGTGTATACTCGTCTTTCTTCTATTTTCTTCTTTATCTCTGTTTTCATCAAAACTATTGTAACAATTTTCTTGGCACTATAATTTACATGTTTTAGCTTATCGAGCTCCTCTTGAAAGCAAACATAGAGGTTTTACTTTAGATGCAGTTCCTTATTGTACGTTAAGGAATACTCTTAAGAAATGACAAGATTTTTGATGTACAACTCCTACAATTGCAGATAACATTAGGCATTGAAGTTTTGGTAACAGATCCAAATTAAAAAAAAAAGGTTTGTGATTATTTTAGAATAATTGTATCTCACTTTGATTTATTTTATATAAAAAAAAGACATGCTCTAATTCTGCCCTTTTATCTGTGCTGAAAATTAGTATTTGGATAATTAACGAATTTTATTTATAAGGATAAGTTTATAATCAGATTCAATCATGAATCTACGATCAGTTTACGTAATGATCAGACACATTGCTTGAAAACATGTTTTATGTTACTTCGTTTAACTTAACGTTTAACTCTCTGAGTTTACTAGACTTGAGCATAGGATGTCTGAAGGCCTGAATTGCCTAACACTTTTGCTGTCTGTACAAAGGTATGTTGCAGTTGGGAATGAGCCTTTCCTCAAATCATACAATGGTTCGTTCATTAATGTCACCTTCCCAGCACTTCAGAATATCCAGAATGCCCTGAATGAAGCTGGTGCTGGAAACTCCATTAAGGCCACTGTACCTCTAAATGCTGATGTGTACAACTCTCCTGTAGGCCAGGAGTATCCATCTTCTGGAAGGTTTCGTACCGATATCAATGACCTCATGACTCAGATTGTCCAGTTCTTGAACAAGAACAATGCACCATTCACAGTGAACATCTACCCTTTCCTAAGTCTTTATGGAAATGACAACTTCCCGTTCGACTATGCTTTCTTTGATGGGGCACCTCAACCTGTTGTGGACAAAGGTACTGGGATACAGTACACCAATGTGTTTGATGCTAACTTTGACACCCTGGTTTCAGCCCTTAAAGCAGTGGGTCTTGGGGACATGGCCATAATAGTTGGGGAGGTAGGTTGGCCTACGGAGGGAGACAAGAATGCTAACATAGGCAATGCTTATAGATTCTACAACGGTCTATTACCACGTCTTGCATCTAACAGAGGGACACCACTCCGCTCTGGATACATAGAAGTTTACTTGTTTGGTCTTCTTGACGAGGATGCCAAGAGTATAGCTCCTGGAAACTTTGAGCGTCATTGGGGAATATTTCGTTATGATGGACAGCCTAAGTTTGCTCTAGATCTTTCTGGTCAGGGTCAAAACAAGTTCCTTACAGGTGCTCAGAATGTGGAATATCTTCCACAGAAGTGGTGTATGTTCGACCCCAATGCGAAGGACCTTAGCAAGCTTGCAGACAATATAAATTATGCTTGCTCTAACTCAGATTGCACCGCCCTTGGATATGGCTCTTCTTGTAATGGCTTGGATGCTAATGGAAATGCTTCATATGCATTCAATATGTACTTCCAAGTGCAAAACCAAGATGACTTGGCCTGTAATTTTCAAGGTTTGGCCATGGTTACTGCACAAAATATTTCACAAGCAAATTGCAATTTCACCATTCAAATAAAGGCATCATCCTCTTCCTCACTTGGCCTGACGCTGGTGGGTTCTGTATCAGTAATATTATTGACAATTCTGTTGTTATAGGCATATACTTGTAGATACCTGGACGCGTTGTTTGCCCATGTATTTTGTCGATTTCATGCTCATTTTACCTTTTTGGGATTCCGTCAGCCATTTATTTAATGAGATTCAGCTGAAACTTTGGATTTTTCATTTTTTGTTGCCCGAAATATAGTTCTGAATGTCAAGTCCCAGTGGATGTGAGGGTTCGTTTTTGCGGCCTTGCACTAAGTAGGAAGCTGTATGTGAGAAAATTTGCAAGAGCAGTCAGTTCATTTGCTATGATTGAGACGCAAACTGATGGCTTTAAAATTCTTTTCAACCCTTTGTATAGACTTACGAATTAGGCGGGTTTGAATTTAAATTTCAAATTTGATTATTCAAAATAAATTAGTCATTAAATTTAAATTTAGCAATTTTTAATTTTACTATAAGCGATTGAATTTGAGTTCTGATTACAAAATTTACCCTGGTCGGGTCTTCAAATTCATATCATTTGGTCAGTAGTTACTGCAAGGCTTCTTTTCACAGTATGCTGTCACAAATATTTTAAGATAAGAGATTTAAAGTTTAAAAGTTTTAACTGGTATTAGATTTTTATAAAATTGACTTAAGATTAAATAAAATTAAAGAATTTAAAATATGATCAAAAAAAATATTTTTATTTATCGAATAATTTAAAGTTTAATTAAAAAATATTAAACAATCATTAATTGTCTTGTTTTAATTTATAATAATTTATTAATTTACAAAATTGATTGATTAATTAATAAATTGGTTAAATTTTAACAATAAAAATTATTAAAATTAACAGAACTAGAAAATTAAAAATTGAACTAAAAACTTATACAATTCAAAATTTTTACAACTATACTAGTAAAATAAGTTGAATCTTTTTAATCATTGACAAAATTGAACTCACCAATCATCCAATTCAACGTGACAATAAGTTGTAGTTGACAAAAATTGAACTCACCAATCATCTCTCTCTCCCTGTTCCTACTTTTATTTGTCAGCATTCAAAGACACGATCTAGGAATTAGAGAAAAGAATCAAATTCAAATTCAAATTCAAGTTTGAATTAGAGGGAAAAATGAAACGTTCCACTAATTAAATTCACTGTCATCATCCTATTTCTAAAATTGACTAAGCACTTTACATCCCAATGGCACCATTTTTGACTTATCTTCTTCCCCCGTCCCTATTCTATCACCTGAAAGAATGAATTTAAAGCCGGCCTGAATTCTATACAGAGACGATAATCATTTTTTCTTATGATTAAATTGTCCGTTACGTGTCTAGATTTGGTCTTGTTGATTTAAATTGGCAGGGGGGGTTGCAATAGTGGAGATGGTTAATCATACTTAATCGTGAAAGTTAGGTCGGGCGAAGGGGGACCCATTTTATAAAGTGTGGTCTAGCAACTTACCAACCACCAACCACGACCAGGTGATATGTCGGTTAATCGATAAATATATGATTTATCTAAATTTTGTTTTTTGTCATTTGGGTAAATGTTGGTGGAATGTGACTATACAATGCAAAGATTGAAAATAGAAAGATGAGATTGGCCTTTATCTACCTTGCTGCTTGTCCTGCTACGACTACAATCTTAGGCACTTGAATATAATAAATTTATAACTCATACAAGACAAGGGTTATTATATCAAGATTAGCTCTTTATTTGAAGATACTTGATAAAATTAAGTGTTAAATATTAATTATTTAAGTATTAAATAACTTATAAGTACATGATTAACAAAAATTTATAAGAACATAAATATTATATCTTATTATTTCTTTAAATATTTTATGAGAAAATTAACATCATCATTTCAAAGTTAAAAGAAAGAATATATAATTTGATATTAATTCAATTTCAAAAACTAATATTAAAAATATTAAATTTAAATATTAAACTTATTAACTCTATCTCTTTAAGTAATTTATAATAACTTTTGGATATAATAGTCTTTTAATCTTTTAATTTTTCAGCCGCTGATGAATTAAGTTCAATTCGTCAACTCAATCAGCTGATTATCAAACATAATTACCAACGGTTTGACCTGATCAAACAACTTAAACCCTTCTGATAAGTTATTTATCAAATAAGGCCAAGATCAGAATTAACAGAAATAACGAAGAAAAACTTTTAAAAATTTTAAAAAAGAAGAGAGATGGATAGATTAGTACACGTAAAATAATAACAAAAGAGGAAAGAAGTTATGTGAGAATCAATTGGGTCAATAATATAAGTGAAATGAAAGTGGCCTTCGCTCGCTAGTTGCTTCGGTCCATCATCTTATCCTTTGTCAGGGATTGCCAAAATCTACGTAATGTTATTACATAAATTTCAAAGGGATATCATATGTCCCACGAATCATGTTATTTAATGAAAAATCTTAGTCGGCAAGAACTAATCACAACTAACCTAAATTTCAGAATCTGACATCCAACCTTTTCCTGTAGTTAGAGAAATAGCTTACTCTCCCGAGTTCTGAAAGACAAGAATTTCTTTTACTGCTATATCTATGACATTCACAAGCAAACTCTTTTCGTACATCAATGCCTCTTGTAGAAGAAGATGCGTTCAGTAGCAACTTCAGCTTCAGGTTAAGTTAGTATTATCACATCAAAACGGCCAAAATTCCCCACAGTTAATGAAAATTTAAAGGATATATTTTCTCATCTTTGTTTGGACTCGACAACTAGTTGGAATTGGCAAACGGACGTATTCGAAGAAACTACTCAGAATCATATTGGCAGGAATATCCAATAGGTACTATATATTGAACTAGCTTTGATAAAACAAGGAATCATCTACGTTGCTAGCTAAACTTTTCAACTCTCTAAGGAGTAGACTCAAATCTTTGCTACAATGAGATTCTTTCTGAAGCCATTCCTATCCTGATTAGGAATGGAAGACGGAAGAGCTATTAGCCATTCTCATTTCCATTACCTTCTTGTGAGAATTGGAGTGTAAATAGCTCACAAAAGTAGGACTTTTGGCTGGTCTATACTCTGGCAACAACCTGCCTGACTTGTACCTCACACCACATGCATTGCACAGCGTCTTTGGACCCAATGGTCCAGCCCTCCACTGTGGAGTCTTTTGCGTTAGGCAATGGGTGCATCTTCTTGGTTGCTGCCCATTATTATTTTCCAATGTGCCAATGTTGTCCTTGCTACCTCTACTCACTATTGTAGCCTTCTCTTCATCTTTCTCAACATCCATTTCCACTTTCCTCGTTCCTCCTTGCACTTCACTATCTTCTGCTCTGTTTCTATCTTCATTCCTGGGAATAATGAGTTCACTATCAGCTAACCAATATGTTTGCTGCAGCAAAGGAGGGTCTGAGCTTGGAAAGTTAACAGTTTGATTGTTGCCATAAGACCAACTGCTTAGGGGGTTTCTTGTCTTGGCATTTTTGACCCTTTTTCTCTTGCTTCTTGCCTTGCCTGGTATTATAAATTTCTCCAACGAAGGTGGATTCTGTTGAGAGGGTTTTGGTGTTGTGTCTGTGCTTTGAACAAAATTTGTATTGGGTAATGGTAGGCAATTTCCTGTGCTGGATAAGCAGTCCTCCACAAACATAGACAACCATTCCAACCGAACATCCACTTCCTGTATCAACCAAAGCCCAGATACATTAAGTCTACGGTAATGGGAGAGACAAAGTAAGTATTACATAGATAAGACCATAAAATCATTCTATTAAGCAAATATTATAAGGTCCAATGGGGTACAAAAGCTAGTTATGGCGAATGCAGCCAAAATTCTGGCAGACCAGAGAACAAGCAAAGATTAGAAGGATAAGGAACCAAGGAAAGAACCAGAAGAAGGCCCCACTTTGGTTGGAATGCAGAAGCATTAGAAACGAAAGGAAAGATAAGAAATTGATGGTGCCAGAAACCACTCAGTTAAGCCTTCAAATGGTAACAAGCACACAAGTGAAACATGAGTCCACACAATAGAAACCGAACGACAGGGCAAAACCAACCGTGTTTTGAGCAGAAAAAAGGTCATCAAGTGGACTAGTAGTGGCTGTCAAAGCAGCACCAAATTTAGAACATGGAGGAGGAGATGCAAGAAGCTGTTCTTGCTGGTGAGAGTAGTCAACTGGAAGTGTCACATTCCGGCAGAAGTCCATGGCACAGCTAGGACCAAAAACCCAACAAGGAAAACGAGAGAGATTGGGAGAAAAAGAAAGAAAGCAGAAGAAAATGTATACGTTGCTAGGCTATCTCGACTCTCAAGTGTGGCCCCTTATGGTCAGGGTTTCTGTCGGCAGATAAAGCTAAAGGAACAACCAAAGTTAATAATAGTCACCAATACAATTGCCTACAGCACTTGTATCACTCGCTTCTTTTTATCTGTCTAATAATCATTCTGCACTAATTACTGCAGCCTCGTGTATATACACAGCCTCGCTACCCATCTTTACTCCTCTCAACTAAGTATTTCATTGGTTTTGGTTTCGAGGAGTTGTCATTATCACTTGCAAAGTAAAATAGAATCAAGCACTGCATGTTCAAAAAAAAAAAGAAGAAGAAGAAAACGAGTTAGTAACGACAACAGAAACAAAAAATGATAACTTGGAGGAACGAGTTTACTTTGTCTTATAAAGGACCTTGTGAAAGTTTAAATGGAAAACGCGGGTTTTGAGTGCATATGTGTAGACCCGATGTCTTGGTTGTCGTCCACAACTTGTGCTAGCTCTCTTAGGCCTGTCAAAAGGACTACTCTCTTTCTGTCTCTCAGTCTATGTGGATCAAACTCTACTAATATTAGCTCTGTAGAAAACTGATAGATTCTTTCTGTAGATGAAAGTAAATTTATTCAGAGTAGTTTGATCAAGCTACTCAACCTTTTCAAGAAACGGATTCTGTTTAGACAAGGGAACAGTACTGACCAGCTTAAGTTAATTTCATCACAACACCACTGGAAAGGCAGGCATCACAATACATCGTTGCAGACTCAATACTTTCATGCTTCAAATGCCAGAGCAAATCGATTGATTTAACATTCCAAGGCAGTAAATATGAGTCTGTGTCTGGATACACACGCGCGCGTATACATGTCATTGATTGCCTGGTAAAACCATTTCTTGTTTAACTAATCTGGATTTTGGAATCTGTAACTCTGAATACTGGTATTATTCTGGTATGCTAGACACCAATGATGAAGCTTGAAGCCCGTACATATAATAGCCCCACACTGATAATTTTCATACAGCTTTGAGACTATGTCTATATCATAGCCCTCGTCATCATTTGCCCATCCCACAGTGGTAAACGTCACTGTCCAAATTGAACAAGGCTTGTGAACTCTTTGAAATCAGAAACTTTGCTCCCGTCGACATAGCTCTTTTCTAGCTCAATCTGCCTCATGTGGATTGCACACCGACGCTTGGCTCAATAAACAGTAACATTACATCATTCCGTTTTACTTGGGATCAAGTGATAAGGGAACGTTTAGGCGTATTTGGAACTTTTCATGACTTTTTAACTTGTCTTTTTCTTTCCCCTTTGGGTGTGAAATAGCTGTTTGTGAGTCATCAGATCACTCCTTCATGCATGAACTTTGGGAAAGAAACAGGGAAAACTAAAGAGTAAGGTGGAGCAAAATAGTTTCTCGTGAATTTTTCGCACCCGTTGTCGTCAACGTTGTTTAACAGGTCCTACTCTTGTAGCAAGCGATAACTCCTGGGGGTTATTTCCCAATCCCCACACAGGCAGCAATTAGTTTAATCTTTTGAAACCGAGTAAAAAGAACTCAAATTTGAATTTTCAACAAGAAAACTCATTCCCCAACAGGAACGAGATGGCAGGAACTCTGAATGAGTGGCTAAGAACGTTTATTATGTAAAATAACGGTACAGGTGACAGACATCCCAAGTGCCTATGCTGGTTTTTAAGAAGTAGGGCACGTTAAGCAATTATTGTAAGACAAAGGGTATCAATAATTGTGCTACAAGAAGAAAATGTGTCCTCAAGGATGAAGAATATGCACAACATTGTCTACATGCATGCCAAAATAGTCCACCCAGCACAAAGCCCTCAAGCTTCATCTCCATCCCTAAATTCAGGGTAGAAAAAAAATTGGTGGACCAAAGAAGTTGGGATAATCTTAATCTGTGCCGTTCTGTCATTTACATGTATCAAGTACCGCAAACTTACTAACATGAATGGATGATGCAAGACACAGCCAAAAAGACCAGTGGATGATTAATAATCAAGAGGTCAACATCTAGAATGAAGGCCAAAGGATGTGAATTAAAGAAAAAGCAGTACTTTTTTCTCATACCTCTAGTGAAGTCATGCCACTCCCAAACTCCAGATTTCTTCTGCTGAGGCTTAAAAATGGTAAGAACTCATCACGCAACTGAATCTGACACACTTTGCTGCTCACGGTCATGGGCCACCATTCATATTTCTCCCTCAATCTGTAGCAACTGAATGGGTCTATCATAACACACCATCAACTTTTCATACAATAAATTTTGGGTCTACCTATGCCAGCTATGGCAGGGGATGTCTATTCATTGTTATACCAATCAATCAAAGGCAGAATCACTCTGTTTTGCTCTTCCTCTAGTCTAATGCATCAAGCTCTATGAAAATATACAAAGAAAATTCACATTTAAGGGGCTTTTGGAGATTATATTTTGCATAACTTTCAAATATACATAGCTACTCCCATCCTAAAGAGTAACTAGGACAAATTCAGTCACGTTTGTATTGAAACATAACTTGAGTAAATTGACCCTTGAAGCATGACAAGAAGAGCATAGAATAGACCAATAATAAAATAATACGAGAGAATTTATACTATACACAGGTTGATCTAACCAAAGGGAGAAAAAAACTAACCACCCACATAGCTTACAAAAAGTTCAAAGTCCCATTAATCGTTCAATTGCCACCACAAGACTCGGGCCCTGAGACAAAATGTACCAGCATGATAATATACACATGCCATTGAAGTTGGATGTCACTCGGACAATAGATATTGACGCCACTCTTCAGGTGTACCATTTGTCCTCCTCAACATCCTTAGGGCTGAACTGGTTAGGGGTATGGCAAGTATCTCGTAGTCTTTTGGAGCCTGTGAAACCAACGTTAAGTTACACTTTTTAGCAAGACGTCTGACTGCATTCAACACATAATATGTTTTCACGTTCTTAGAGTTGATAATCATTTCCAGTCATGTTCCCTACTATTTGCTGCCAAATATATCTGTCAGCTCTTAAAGAGATCATACTGTGCCTCTTAAAAAGTTGATCTTTGGAAGATCAGAATATAAATTGAATGTACCTTGGGAACCTTTATCAGCTTCATATTTGCTTCCATCAGCGTTTTCTGACCCTTTTTCGAGTTGCATTTGGCACAAGCAGCAACCTATTTACGATTTACGATAACCAGCAATACTTAGAAGCTGCAACGGTTTGGAAGAAGGAAAGAGTTCATCATGTTATAGCTTTGTTACAGATTTAGTAACCTAGGCCCATGTCATTTCTCCCCAAATTTGGGAAGAAAACCTTCCTTCAAAGTTAATTCTTCCTTAATGCCTTTGTGGTACTAAGAGTAATGAACACTAGTGGGTTCTATAAAGACAAATTTCTAACGTCATTCTGTTCTAACCCAGAATTCAATGGAAATTGCAATTGTTCCATTTCTCAAGGTCACTATCTCTAGCAAGTCAAAATAATGGCTAACCCTTCTTTCACAATGAAAGCGAAGAGCAACATTATAACTTTTCCAAACACACGTTGGTTAAGTCTCACTTGATTCTTTTAGTGACCCCTTACCTTATTTTAGCCATCTTTAAAGCCATAAAAAAGGGTATAGATGTAGGAAAAAAATCTCTAAGGTCAATACAAACTTGATGGATCAATAAATGCACCAAAAACAGCAGAGGTACCTACGATGCTAGATGATTTGACAGAAAAGATTCAAAATTACTGATGATAAGCAATCAGTATCTCATAACTCCACTGAACAGTTCCAATAAGTTCACATGATTAAATAAAAGAACAAGTTATAATCCTGCAGTCAATTGGTTGAACACTTTTCTGCATATGATATGTTCTCAGAGAAATATCTTCTATATTTTACTAAAATAATTTCTTCTTCTCTGTACACCAGAAACAAACGGTAAATAGAATATAATACATAGCAAACCGGTCTCACCAGATTTTCCCATTTCCATTCTCCTCCTCGTGCAACTGGCAGCACATGATCAATGGTCAAATTCTCACGAGCATAACAATACCTATTGAGAAAGGAAAATTATCTTAAATAAAAAGAAAACAACAGCAATGAAGCACGTGAACCTGTAGCCATGAAAGCTTAATACTAAAACAGTAATCTTCTGAAGAGATCTCCACCACAACCAGGATTTAGATGCGGAAATAAAACTGGAAATGGACACAAAGGGGGGATCAAGTATTTCATTGACCTGATACATATCTTCATGTGCCCTACAAACCTTTCTGTTTGCTGCAGACAAATTATGGAATCTAGAGGACTTTTTCAAATCTAGATTATTGTACAACTTGAATAACACTAGCTCTATGCCTCCAACGTTCAATCCTATTTTTCTATCTTTTTCTTTTTGGTCTCTAGTTTTATTCTAGCCAGCTTCCATTTTAACATATGTCCATATGTGGCACAGGCATATCGAGATCCTTCCAGCCATCTAAAGTACCGTTAAGCTTCACAAATGATGCTCTTTTTTTGGAATTATGATGCACTCTGCGCACACCTCTTAATTGTTTTTGTTGCTTCGCATGAAAAATATATATTCCTTCCCGGAATGCTGGGAATGTAGAAACATAGATGACAAGAATATACAGAAAAAACGCAGAGAATGTTTGACAATTCATATCTTTCAATTGATTCAGGGAATAAGAATTACACCATAGGGGGATCACTTACTGACAAGTATAGTTGTCTCGATATAAGACATTCTTCCTACTCAGGTTGCTTTTAATTCGTCTTCTCTTAAAAACCTGCAGTAGATTTGGGACCTGAAATCAGAGAAGGAGAAGGTAAATTTAGGAATCAAGCAAAAATAAAACCAGCTATGTTGGAATTGCAAGTGGGACGTCCAGGAAAATATAGATAATCAAGGCTTCTCAATTACATACTCTTAACACAGCTGGTATGTAGAAGGATCCACTAGGGGATTTTACAGTCTGGTCATAATATTCCAGCACATCCGCCTGGAAAGGATCAAGAATTTCAGTAAGTACTGGGAAGATATAGAGTCAAAGTGATGCATCCAACAGAAAACAAGTAACAAGGTATAATTCTTTTTAAGGAATAATATTTAGTTAAAACTAATCACGATAACAAGCTTTCCAAGCGTTGAACACACGGTGCAAAATTACCATGAAGTGTGAATAAAGAAATGAGAGGCAAATATAAGCCTAAAGACATCGAAATACACATTGACATCTAAATTGATAAACAAGGAAAATTAACCTTCTCCATGAACTCCAAACATATTGCACGCTTCCAGCATACAACATTGACTGGCCTGGTGCAGGACAACAAGAATTAAATTTACAAACTATGTCTGTGAAAGTCTCAAATAAATGAAAAATCAAGCATTGAAAAGAAAATGGGTAGCCAGTTAAATATAACTCAAGGAACAAAAACATGGAAATTCGTACCCCTCTTTCCAAATAAAGGAGGCAGGTAATAGGGAAACCCAAATGCATCTTATGTTAGATGCATCCAACTGGCAAGACTTGGCAAAAAGAACCAAGCTGTTTCGTGAATACCATCTTTTTCACACGGAAATAGTTGAACCGCAAGTCATCTACAATGTCATCAGTATTCTCTTCTACCTATTCACCTCTATTTTGCTGAGATGGAAACTCAACTTTAATCAGCTGCACCCTAATACTGGCTTCCCAGGAGCTCTTCATCCTTATCTTTATCCTGATAATAATCTTTATTTCCATTCTTTGTTTACCATTATTTTTGTACATCTATTAACTCATTTGTGACTGACGAAGAGAGGGGGAAACACCTAAACTATCAAAGATATAAAACTTCTCACAGTACATCTGCAATTTGCAACTGATGATTTCACCTAATTTAGTGATTTGAGCTCATCCCAAATATTAATTCCAGCCGTATAAAACTACCACTGCTGTCTAGTATATCAGTCTTCATTGGTCTTCTGTACTCTAGCTCAAATCAATAACTTAAACCAAATATCTTTGTGCTGAGTGTTTGTCTCTTCTCACAACTGTCCATTTTCGCATACAACCTACTCTCAACTCCCACTCTACACTCACTTAAAAAACATAGATGTTGAATGAAAACAAAAAAGAAACAGAAATACCAAATGCATAAACTTTAGTAACCGTATGCTCCAGATAATACGATTATATACACCTGTTACTTCATAAATCTGACTGACGTATACCTTAACAAGCCAACTGTAGAAAATGATTTCATAATACTATCCAGAAACGCCCGGAGATCCCACTCAGAGAAGAAGCATAGAGCCGCGTGGCAGAACCAAAAAGGTCGAACTTTCCCTTGTGGAGAAGCTTAAATGATCTCGACCCACTGCCAAAAGCATTGCAAAGAAGCTTATAGTGGACTCCATCACTGTTAAGAAGCAACTTGGAGTGACCCTGTGCAATGAACATAGCCATCAACTTCGACTTTGGTCCTCCAAGTTAGTTACTGTATGTAGCATGTAGCGTTGGGTTTGGAGTCTGGAGTCTGGACTTTGTACGATTGTGTGCAAAGGCGATGTACATAAACAAAGAGAGTGTCTTTTACAGATGCAATTGAAGGAAAATATCAAGGGAAAAAATGGCTCAATGAAAAATCGTCGCCACATGTTATCGCTTCTTTTTCTTGGACTTCC
>JAOSBK010000002.1:10338446-10356338 GCA_027568895.1 Erythroxylum shatona
ATGATCTCGACCCACTGCCAAAAGCATTGCAAAGAAGCTTATAGTGGACTCCATCACTGTTAAGAAGCAACTTGGAGCGACCCTGTGCAATGAACAGAGCCATCAACTTCGGCTTTGGTCCTCCAAGTTAGTTACTGTATGTAGCATGTAGCGTTGGGTCTAGAGTCTTGAGTCCATGGGCGATGTGCATAAACGAAGGGAGTGTCTTTTACGGACGCAAAAGAAGAAAAATATCAAGGGAAAAAATGGCTCGTTGAATAATCGTTGCCACATGTTATCGCTTCTTTTTCTTGGACTTCCGAATATCTCTTTTCCGTGTTTGGTCGGAAGTTTTCAATTTTACAAACTTGCCATCGTCTATAATCTACCATCTTCATCGTTGTTATTAATATTATTATTAACATTATTATCAAGGAAAGTATCGTTGGCTTCTCTTTCTACCTATCCTCAGTTACATATGCTTTCCCTTGCGTATGATTTCTTCTATTTGTTTTACTCTCTTTTTGTTAAATATTGTGTTTCGTATGCATATTTGTGAGACTCCCTTCAAGGATACAGTTGGTAATTTCTTTCTTGCTTCTCGGTCACCTTCTCCACACCCCTTTAATGCTACTTCTTTACCCTGTTGATCTTCACATAAGCACTCGCAGTCGTCTGGTAATTGCAATCGGCAAGTAACTATAACAATTGACTATGGAAGCAACATTGTAACAGTGAAGGAATACACCCTGAGAGGCGAAGATCATCAACAAAATGAAAGTTGTTCTTTTCGTTATATAAAGAATTTGTTCAACATTCTTTACAAATAAGTACACCAATGACAGCTTCTTCAGTACATAATTAACTTGCCTATATTGTCCCCCCACTAGTTTCCGAAAAGGAGCAAATCTACTCAAGCTTGCTAGTTGGATGTCTGTTTATAACTTCAAAAAATCCATATTTAAAACAATACAATAAATATTACTGGCCAAAATTGGAGTAAGATCCATAACAGGAAAATAGTAGTCCAGAAGAAGTCTCCGCCACTTTTAAACAAGTGCATGCCTTGTGAACCATGTTCGTAAGTGTCATCGGCTTTCCCCACAACTTACAGAACATGACTAGTCATACACTGAATAAAAATTATTCCATTTCCATTAAAAACCCGAGGTGAAAGGATAAACAGATCTCACAATTTTCCCCAGGACACAAGAACACAGGATCAGAGACCCGCAATAAAATGCCAGCATGTCGTCAATATTCACATTCGACTCCACCTACTACGTGAAGACCCGCAACAGCTTTACCACCATTTTGATGGCATATCTGTAACCAACCACCAAATATATCAAATACCAAAAGCAAGATTTATGCACATCAATTTGACAGATGGAAATAATCACATTAGTAAGATAAAAGGGAAAAGAAAAGCAAAGGGTGTTTCTTTTTTCTATGATAAAGAAAAACGTACCACTGTTGAACCTTCCTGAACTCTGTAAGAACAGGGTATATGTTTTCAAACGCTGTGTATGTTTCATCTCTTACCTAAGATGTCAAACAAGAAACGTTCGTCAACTAGTTCAATCGACAACCACTATGCACTAGAAACATAAACAATAACTCACCTTGGCTCCAGTGATAACTATTTTTCCAGAGACAAATATAAGGAGTACAATCTTTGGCTGTTTCATGCGATATATCAGACCTGGAAACAGTTCAGGCTCATACTGCAAGAATAGAATCCACAAATAATAAAGATGTGATTAATGGGGTGATACTTACGGTCATACTGAGACTAACTTGAGTTAATGGCCAGTACTTACACTGGAAAAGGCACCGTGGGAGTAAGCAAGACCTTCAAGTCTTATAGGAAACTTAACATCACAGGAGCCCACTATGTTCTGAATCTTGAAGTCCTGTTTGTTAAAAGGAAAAGATATAAACAAAAAGATAAACCTAATTGGGCATTTATCTTCTTCTTTTTTTCTTTTTCTTTTAGTAGGGGAGTTGAAGGAGAGATTTGAAACCTTGAATTTGGCAGGAAAACCTAGCTTTTGAATTATTCGTGCATACTAGAAGAAAATAATCCCATGTCAGATAGATACATATCCATGAACAAGAGAAAGCAAAACATCCAAAAGTAGGTATTTACCTTTCTTGCTGCCAGCTTTGACTGCTGTTCACTTTTGGCACCAGTGCACACCTAAAACAACAACGAAACAAACTCTTTCAGGTAAACATCAAGTAAATAAACATAAATTTATTAAAAATAAATCCAAATCAAATTCAACCAGCACTCTTTCCCAGGAACTGCAATAAACATCACAAGGACTTACCATCTTGCCTGAGGCAAAAATCAAAGCTGTAGTTTTTGGCTCCCTTATCCTCATAATGACAGCAGCAAAACGCTGCAGTCACATTAAAAGCATGCTAAGAAATGACGTGAACATGGAAAAGAAGTGACTGTGTATGGGTGAACTTTTACATACCTTAGGATTGTATTCTGCATTACGGGCTTGCAATGCTATTTGCTTAAGATCGAGCTTGCAATCCAAGTTTACAGTTGATACAATGTTCCTAGAAGAATACAGCTCAGAAACCAATTAAGGATCGTACTCTGCAAACTCACATAGGTTATCCGAATTTCCTTATAGCATTTCTATGGAAGAACAGAAAAGAGAAATACATGATACAATTGGGTCGTGAAATGCAAAATTTTGACGTAGGCTTAAAGGGAAAAACAAATAACTTTCTTAGAGAAGAAGGTTAAGCAGATGGTTGTATGAAATGTCGTGCGTTACTAAACCTAAAGGTACACAAATTTCCAATAAAACAAAATTTGACTGAAATTTCATTTTCCCAGGCCACAAGTGAACGATATAAGACAGTATAATTTTCTAAGCTCATAATCCACAAAATCAAGAGGCTAAATTCATGTCGCCCAATTAAGATGAAACAAACCCTAAATTCCAAAATTGAAATAAACAAACCAAAGAAGAGAGAGAGAGACAAGAACCAACCAGGAAATGAAAGGAAAGCGAAGAATCGAAACGAAATCGCGGAGAAGAGAGACTTACTGAAGAGTGGGAATGATACCAGAAGGATGCTTGGACAGATCAACAGGTTGGCTACCCTCCGAGCCTGATTGTTCTGCCATATACAAGAAAGCCTGCAAATTGTAGGGATCGGGGTTTGAAATTAGGGCTTGCCTGAGGGCAATTTTGGAGGGGAAGAGGAAGAGTGGGACTTTAGATTTGAATACGAGGTTATTTTATATGAGGAAGAAAGCTGGTAAGAAAGGTTCTACATAAAGAGGTTCACACACAGGCTCAGACTCAGTTATTTTTTTTTCTTTTTCTTTTATTTTCTCCGAAACATTTTTAGAAACCACATCTACTTTGTCAAAAAAAAAAAAGGATAACAATAAAAAGAGAAGGGGTGGGCTAGGGCCAGCCCGATCATAGAGTGGGCTGCCTTTGACTCACTCATGACTTAGACTAGTTACTGGGCAGGTCGGGTTATACTCCTTTTTTTTAGTTATCCACGAAATTTTTTAAGAGGGTCTTAATTATAGGAAGGAATCTTTAAGTCATTCACATCTACATTAATCCCCGTTCGAACTAAGTAGATCTCTTGCGGGAGATAAAGCTCTGACTCCAAGTTTTAAACGGCTGCATAGACGAGGACGATTCGAACTTGTGACCTCACTTGAGTTAAGAGAGCCCCTTACCAACTTACCTGCGTCCTGAATTTTCGGGTTATACTTCTTTTTCAAAAAATTTAACGACCTCGTTTTACATGTTTTTTTTCCAGTCACGAGTCTAGTCGGACTAGTCAAGATTGTCATTTCTATCAAACAAAATGTATTTACAACTTAGAACTCGATTTCGATTTTTTCATGACGCAAGCTCAACAAGAATCAGAGTTGGTCCACTTGAAAATTAAAAATTCATTAACCAATAATAAACCTTCAGCAACCTTATAATGCAGAAAACACTTGGCTTACAACAACTCCACAAATCCGATAATTAAACAACTTATCCGACCAAATGTGCACTCTTCTTCACAAATTTCATCTGTATCTCATGTTGATACTTGCCCCTTCATAAGCTTTATGTACTTCCAGTATTTCCCTCGTCGTCAGCCCGCACGGGTAGCTTGGTTGGCCAACTAACAGGATCAATTGGAGCAGGGTCCTAGGTTCGACTCTTGATAACAGGAGACAGTGGACCGCTCTGTTAGGGGGCTGACCAAGATGATACCGTGATTCAATCCTCCAGCGGTGATCGGGCCTGCAACTGGGGGCCCTTGGAGTTGGGGACTCAACCTTTAGAGCAGTATTTCCCTCGTCCAACAAACGGGGTTTTGTTTTTTTTTAAAATCAAATAAATGCAGCGATTAAAGGTAGTTCTATATGAAATCCCTGTCCTACTTAACAAGTTTGATTTCTCAACCACCATATAAATTTATTCTCGTCCTCGTGATTATTAGGTCGGTACTTGGGTATACATTCAGCCAATATCTCTTCATCCCTTCAATTGAATTTCCAATATTGATCCTGTTTGACAACTAACGGATTCTATTGGCTATTAACTAATTCTATCAGTAATTAGTTGGCAACATATTAGTATAATTATTTTGGTTTACAGATAATATCAACTATTTATTTAAAAATATTTGGTAAAATTAACTGTTTAATATTGACTATTTATATATAAAATGAATTAAAAAATTATAAAGAAATAAGTACTATATTTTAATATTTCTTTGAATATTCTCATTAGAATTTATGCTTATATTTCGATTCATTTTAGTCAATCAGTCAAAATTAAATAAATTAAAACATATTTGTCTATGTTTAAAATAAAAATTAATTATTTAAATTAATATTATATTCTAAACTGAAAAAATATAATAATTAATGAGCATAAAACTTATTTTTAATTATATGAAAACGTAATCTCTTAATAAATTAGCCTTATCATATAACTAAAATTTAAAAAAGATTTTAATAATTTTATCTATTAAAATTAACATTACTATAATTTTTTAGACATAATAACTATTTGTAGAAACATTTTTATGTTTAAAAATATAATTACAAAATTTAATCCAAATATTTAAGTAGTAACTTGAAACTTTCCTGCCCAACCAATCTTTGAATCTAACATTATAGAAAATTTTGGTTAGTATAAAATAATTTGGTAGTTGTTTTTATATTGTACAATACCAAATCTAATGATAATTATTTTATTTAATTAAAAATAGAATAATTTAAAATAATAATAATACCGATATAAAACACAAAATTTTATTAAAGAAAAAAATTTAACTTGGTTTAATTTTTGAATAAACCATAGCATTTTTTTGACTGAATTCACACTTTATGTTTATTTATCTTCATCTCTTTCTCTCTTCTCTTTTCTCTTATAATTTGTAATAACTTTTGGGCACAATCCTCTTTTCGTCCCTTAATTTTTTAGCTATCGGAGTAAAATACTCCTCATAGGAATGTTTTCAAAAATAATAAATTGGATTTAATCAACTAATCCAATTAGTTAATTACTAAACATGATTATCAACGATTTGATGTGATCAAACAATCAAATACTGTTTAATCTGCTAAAAAATAGTTAGATCCATCATTTACCAACCAATTCCTTTGCATCACTGAATTCTTAATCTTGTGTTATGTCATGTTATCAGCCCAGAACCAAGGAGAATTCCTAATTTGATGATTGATGTAAGGAAAGATCAACTCTCATTTCCTCAACATTTGAACAAGACTCCAGAACTGTTGTCTCTTTCATTTAGTGCTGGTTGACCCATTTCATCCAAAAAGTTTCCCTGTCAATTACATTACTTGAGTTGCTTTAATTATCGTTAAATATTGGTAATTAGTATAATCTTAAATTTGTTCACAAGTCTAATCATTCACTTTCGAATTACTATAAAGGAAGCCTTATCATTGAAGTATAAATTATTTGTTCTCGTGAAAGAAAATGACTAACTTTAATTTCATTAAGTTATGTAGAACAAATACAAGATAGATAGTTTTATTTTTGGTACCATTTATTCCTCAATCAAACAGAGATAGAATATGAATATCCCAATAAGAACAAAAATCCATCAAACATAGCCTCCATTAACATTAATAGCCTGCCCATTAATCCACTCACCCGCGTCTGTAGCCAAGAACCCGACAAGAGGAGCCACATCCTTGGTCTCACCAAGCCTCCCAAACGGGCACTGTTCAGTCACTGCTTTAATATCCTCTTCTCTCCTATCAGTCAAGAACATTTTTGTAGCAGTAGGTCCCGGAGCCACGCAGTTTGCTGTGATGTTCGTCCCCTTCAGCTCCTTTGCCAGAATCTTCGTCAACGCCTCCACAGCTACTTTGGTCGCCGTGTATGTTGCCGTGTTGGGCTTCAGTGTACGTACCAGTGAGGAAGAGAGTAGTATGATTCTTCCTCCACCCCCTCGTTTTATACGATTCACCGCCTCTTTGCAGCATAAGAACGTTCCTCTGCAGTTCACACTGAAACGGCAGAAGCACATAGTTTAAGTATTAGCAAAAGTAACAAACATGGCAAACTAGTTTCTATGCATTTGCCTGAAAGTACGATCAAAATCCTCCAGAGAAGTATTGACTATGGATGTCTTGGCATCGGCTATGGCGGCAGAATTGACGAGCACATGAACCTGTGTTCCGAAAACTCTCTCAGCCTCATCAAAAAGTAGCTTAATATGAGCAGGTTCTGATATATGGGCCTGCACCACAATGGCTCGTGGGGTATTACCGTTTCCGTGGGAAGGGTATGTAGAGTTGATCTCGTTGGCCACAAGATCTGCTTGGTCCTTGTTTGAGATGTAATTGACCACTACTTTGGCACCAAGAGAAGCCAAGTGGATAACTATGGCTTTGCCGATGCCCCGAGAGGAGCCAGTGACTATGGCCACCCGGTCTTTCAATGGAAGAGGCATGTGACTTGGGTTGGCTGTGGTGTTTGTGGCCATTGTTGTTGTTGCAGAGAGTGGAAGTCCACAGATACTTTTCGGCTTTATCTGCCGGGCAGTTTACTATCAATTGACATCATCTATTACGTCAATACCTTTTGCCTTTCCTTTTTGATTTTTTTTCTGTATCTAATTCAGACGAATCCCGGAACAGAAATCGGCCTTCTTTTAGCGGAAGCTTCAAAACTGAAAATACACATGCCTATACATCTTGTCACTTTGCATTTACTACTGTTATGGCTTCTTTTCACCTGGATAGCACAAGTGTCGACAGAGTAAAGGTGAAAGTTAACACTGGGATACAAACATATGGTCATGTTTAGTATGATGGCTAGATTTTATCAGCTAATTTTTGATTAATTGATTATATTAGTTATTTTTTATTTGATGTTTAAAAAAATTAACTATTTAGTATTAATTTTTATGTATAAAATGACTTATAAAGATATACCTTTTAAAAAATAAGGATATAAATATTATATATCTTAGTATTTCGTTGAATATTCTTATAGAAATTTAAATTTTAGACATTTAATTATATAAAATTAAGTTTATAATCCTAAAAAAAAGTGAGTCACAAGTGTCAACACACAAAACTCTTAAACCATAATTTTACAAATAGTTCTCACAACATATCTTTAATTATCAAATTCTTCATTATTTCCAAAAAAAAGATGATTGTTTATTAAGTATATAATAATAAGGACGAACGGGATGAATGAACACGAGATTCTATCCTACCGTCAAATGATCCAACGGTTTTTTTTATTCACTGATATTTCTTCTCTCAATCTAACTGTCTAGATGATCCGACTGTCTATTTTTTTTATCCGATTATTTCTTGTGTGAATTGTGAATTGTAGTTATGAATTCCTTAATTAAACAGACATGATATATTTGAAGCTTTGAAGAGAGCAAATTTGCATAAAATAAGAAAGTTGATTATGAAATAATAGAGCAATTAACTAATCAGCGCATATTTTTTTGTAATGTTTATTTTTTGTCATTTTTAATTAAGTGTAATTTATATATAATTAATTTAACAATTAAATTATAATTAAAAGATTGATTACTTAACTAAGTATAGAGTGACCATTTTTTCATTGTTTAATTTAAATATACTTAAATTATAGTTAATTAATTAATTTTGATATAATTAGTAGTAGTGGTTAGAATATAATAAATTAATTGATTTATTAAAACATACTTTATTTGTAAATTAATTATTAAGTTTATTAAGATATAATTAATAATAATTAATATATAATTAATTAATTGATGTATCAAAATATAATCAATTGATTAAGTAGTACATATTAATATTTAGTATATATGTTACTGTACTTTTAATTGGTAATTATTATATAGTAATATTCAGTCTATATATATATATATATATATATAGCTAAGTAATCACTTTTGTAGCTTAATATTCACAGGTGTGACTCTGATGCTATTATGCCTTTATAATTTTATATCACTTTTTTATTAAATCATTGATTACTTAATTAAAATATTATTAATTAGTATTAATTAATTATAATATATTTAACACATATAAAATATAATTAGTTAATTAACTAATTAGCTAACTTTGATTTAACTACTGATGATTAAAATATAATAAATTTATTAAATTATAATTTGTTTGGAAATGAATTATTGATCGTTAACTATTAAGTTTATTCAGTTATAATTAATAATTATTATATAATTAATTAATTGATGTGTTTAATAAAATATAATTAATTGATTAATTAGTACATATTAATATTTAGTATGTATGTTACTCATGATAATGACTAATTAGCTCATATATTTTTTGTCATTTTTAATTAAATATATTTTATATTTAATTAATTTACTAATTAAATTGTAATTAATAGATTTATTACTTAACTAACTGTAGAGTGACTTTTCATTCTATAATTTAAATATACTTAAATCATAGTTAATTAATTAGTTTTGATATAATTAATAGTAATTAGAATATAATAAATTAATTGATTTATGAAAAATACTTTATTTATAAATTGATTATTAAGCTTATTTAGTTATAATTAATTAATTGATGTATTAAAATATAATTTATATATTATAATTTACTAATTAAAATATAATTAATAGATTGATTAGTTAACATTAATTAAGTATAGAGTGATAATTATTTCATTCTATAATTTAAATATGTTTAAATTATAGTTAATTTATTAATTCTGATATAATTAATAGTAATTAGAATATAATAACTTAATTGATTTATTAAAATATACTTTATTTATAAATTAATTATTAAATTTATTAAGTTATAATTAGTAATAATTAATATAAAATTAATTATATGTTATACATTATCATGCATTATTAATTTTTAATCGTTATTAATTATTATATAGTAATATTAATAGTCACGCCTGTTACTTAATAGTCAAAGGCGTGACTCCAATCCTATTATACCTATATAATTTTATCACATTTTTATTAAATATTGATTAATTAATAAAATATTATTGATTAGTATTAATTAATTATAATATATTTAACACATATAACAATTAATTTCTTATTTAAAATATAATTATGTAATTAACTAATTAACTAATTTCGATTTAACTGCTGATAATTATAATATAAATAAATAATTAATTTGTTAAATTATAATTTATTTATGAATTATTTATTTATCGTTAACTTTTAAGTTTATTCAGTTATAATTAATAATAATTAATATATAATTAACTAATTGATGTGTTAAATAAAATATAATTTATTGATTAATTAGTATGTATTAATATTTAGTATATGTGTTACTCATTATAATGACTAATTAGCACATATATTTTTTGTCATTTTTAATTAAGTGTAATTTATATATAGTTAATTTACTAATTAAATTATAATTAATTGATTGATTACTTAACTAACTATAGAGTGACTATTTTTTCATTCTATAGTTTAAATATACTTAAATCATAGTTAATTAATTAATTTTGATATAATTAATAGTAATTAGAATATAATAAATTAATTGATTTATTAAAATATACTTTATTTTTAAATTATTATTAAGTTTATTCAATTATAATTAATAATAATTAATATATAATTAATTAATTGATGTATTAGAATATAATTAATTGACTAAGTAGTACATATTAATATTTAGTATATATGTTACTGCATTATTAAGTGTTAATTATTATTAATTATTATATAGTAATATTCAGTGTATATATATATAGCCCTGTACGATTTTATAACATTTTTATTAAATCATTAATTAATTAATTAAGATGATTAATTATAACATAATTAATTGATTAATTAATTATAATATATTTAACACATATAAAAATGTAATTAATTAATTTTAATATCACTAATGATAATTAAAATATAATAAATTAATTGATTTATTAAAATAAGATTTATTTATAAATTAATTATTGATCATTAATTGTTATTTTTGTTCAGTTATAATTAATAGATAATTAATTAATTGATTAATTAAATAAAAATACAAATATTTGATTAAGTAGTACATATTAATATTAATTGTTAATTATTTTTAATTATTATATACTAATATTGAGGACATATATGGCTCTTCAGTGTGTGTGTATATATAACTAAGTTATCACGTCTGTGACTTAATAGTCAAAGGCTTGACCGCATGCATGGTTAAGTCATTGTTCAATATATAATTCTCAATTTTAAATCTTTGAATAACTCGATATAACTTGTAACCTTTGTATTCTTTTGCTACCAGTGATAACTCTTCCATCAAATGCTTACCAATTAATAACTATTCCATTAAATGCTCTCAATCACGTCAAAGGTTAATTTAATTAACACATATCTCTAGAAATTTCTGCCTTTAATGCACTCATCAAATCCTTTATCACATAATTAAATAGTTGGAAGAGTTGACAAGAGCTGGGGTTATACCTCCATTTCCTGCTTAAACTCGCGAAGGTTCCTCGGGTGAGGATTCTCAAACTCACAAAGGTTCCTCAGGTGAGGATTCTCAATTTAACGACCTTATTTGTTTTCTTTTAATTATTATTATTATTCGATTCTTATCTTTTCAACTGTGCATTATTATTAGAATCTAAGTGTTAAGTATATAGACAAACTATTTAGTGTTGTTTGTGCTTTCTTGCAGAGTCTAATTTCAAATAAAATCATGGATGGTAAGTAACCTTTTTTATTGCTTTATTACCGTTTGGTTTTTTGTCAATCCAAGGTTTATTGACCCTCTTATCATTTAGCAAATTTATGTAATGCATATGTACATATGTTCTCTGGCGCTTGACAAAATCCGAAAATAAAAACAAAGTGAATTAAAGGATTATCAAGAACATGAAAACATATTTTTTCACCTTGGATTGATATTGGAAAATAAATATGATAATTGATGATGGAAACAATACGTCAAATATCTACATAGAAAATGAACAAATTAAACTTGTTATGGTTTATAAGTCCTTGCTTTCCCATAAGTAATAAATATGTTGCATGTATCTGAACTCACGTCATTGTTTGTCTAAATCATTTGCCTTTTAGTTCTCTTTCTTGTACACATTCATATTTTGCTTCATTTTGACCAATTTCTAATGGTTTTTCAGTGAAGGATTTGTTCATTGAAGTGCAAGCTTTTTGCATCGAATTCTCACAAATCAGCAAAGCAGCTAGTCTATTCAAGCTCCTAAAATTTTTTGAATAAATGACCCTGATAGACTCGTGCTCATTTGTCTTTTGCCCTTATTTTGCTATGGATTTCAATGCCTTTGAGTTTCTGCCTAATAGACTTATGCTCATTTGTGTTTCGTCCTTATTCTGCCATGCATTTAAGTACCTTTAGTTTTTGCCTTAGTGCCCGTAGAATCATATATTTGCAACCCTTTCCAATTTGTAGCTTTGTGTTTTGCTTCATAAGGATATAACAGTTACATTATTTTAACAGAAAGTATAGTCATCTTTGGAAGGAGAATTGAAGTCGATGGTGTTATCCCAAGTCATTGGATACTAAAATGCTTCTATCAAGGTACGTTTCTAATTGAGTTTCTCATACTTCAATCTAATTTTCCTAAATTTATACGCTTGAATATAATCTACCATATTCTTTGATGATACAGATAACAAATCTCGAAGGAGCACAAATTTAAAAATGGGCATGTCATCTAGTGAGGAAAATGAGGTTAGTATATTATGGACTTAAATATGGTATAATGGCATGTAATTACTTGTGGTGGAATATGCCATGGAATGTGTTATGGTCAATTACTTTATAAATAAAACATAAACAGTTAAATTAAGAAACACTAAATAACTACCTGATTTCTCTTTTACCTTATCAAAGAACATTTTAAACTTCTTAATGTCTTAAGTTTTTACTTTGACAGATATTAGCTAATAATTTCTCTTCCAATAATTGGATATAGAGGTAAAAGAAAGATATTGTTTTCGCTGCTAGCTTTAGTATTTATCTCAAAAGGTTATCAAATTTTACGACAAGATCAAAAAAATCATTTCATTTAAGTGAAATTAAGTTATGCGAAGTCGTGAGAACAAAAAAGAATCGTTATTACAAATTCAAGAGAGGGTTCATGTCGATGTTCTTTTGCTATTAATCACGTTTTTGTTCTTTGTTTTAATGTGTTTAATTTTGTTCATAGTAATTAACTTCAAATGTAGGTTTCATGATTTAAAAATACTTAAATTATAGTTAATTAATTAATTGTAATTAGAATATAATAAATTAATTGATGTATTAAAATATAATTAATTGATTGAGTATAACATATTAATATTCATCATATATGTTAGTAATCAGTTGTTAATTATTATTATTAATTATTATATAGTAATATTTAGGTAAGTAGTCACACTTGTGACTTAATAAGTCATAGGCGTGACTCTCATGTGCATTTTATTTTGTTTTTCTTGTTATCAACACCTATAATATAATTAAATTAAAATATTATTAATTAGTTAATTAACTATATAGTAAATAATTTATTGATTAATTATAACTTATTATATTCTAATTACTATTAATTATATGAAAATTAATTAATTAACTATGATTTAAGTGTATTTAAATTATATAATAAAAATAGTCACTCGATACTTAGTTAAGTAATCAATCTATTAATTATAATTTAATTAGTAAATTAATTATATAAAAATTACACTTAATTAAAATGACAAAAAACATATGAGCTCATTAGTCAATAATGCGGGCTCATTAATCAATAATGCAAGTCATAAGTAACATATATACTAAATATTAATACGTACTAATTAATCAATTAATTATATTTTATTTAACACTTCAATTAATTAATTATATATTAATTATAACAAAATAAATTTAACAGTTAACAATCAATAATTAATTTATAAATAAGTTATAGTTTAATAAATAAATAATATTATAATTATCAACAGTTAAATCAGAATTAGCTAATTAGTTAATTGATTAATTATATTTTAAATATGTAATTATATTTTTATATGTGTTGAATATATTATAATTAATTATATTTTAATTAATTAATCAATGATTTAATAAAAATATGATAAAATTATATAGGCATAGTAAATAGTCACAGGCATGACTACTTAGCTATTGATTATTACTATATAATAATTAATAATGCAAGATAATGAATAACATATATACTAAATATTAATATATACTGCTTAATCAATTAATTATTTTTAATTAACGTGACATCATAATTATTTCTTTACTTAATCAATCAAACAAAGTATAATTTCATTTCTAATAGTCTCATATTCTAAATTGGAAATGATAATAACTATTGCAATTTGGGTCGACTTTTGAATGTATAAGGTATTAATCAGTTAAATCTTGATCTCCATTGCAATGCAAAGGTTAAGTTATAATTAATTGTGAATGTCTCTTAAACTGCTTCACTAATTATAGATCAACTTTTAAATTATGTTACTCTCAATGTTGTTTATGTTAAAAATATTGACCACCTTTAAAATTATTATCAAACTGATTAAACTTTTTTTTGAAATGTTTATTTTGGTATTCAAATTTCGTCGTTATAGAAATGATTACATAATTATTTTATAGTTATAAGGATAAATCATGTTTAATATATATCAACATTTCGTTTCATTTCATGTATATTAAATTTTCATTTAATTTTTTAAAGATACGATTAATAAAAATTGAGAGCCCTGTTTATCATTTAAAAATGCCATTTAAGTTACGGCCGTGAGAGCGTGACTAGAATTTAAGAATGGTTTCGTCTATTCCAAGTGTTCGGTTAATGACAATAATACTTTAATACTGTCATACGCTTCTTCATAAACCTTTATCACTAATGAAGCTCAACTTTATTCATGTAAGTGGCATGTACTGTATATTAAGCACAGGAATAAGGATGATGATAATAAAATGGTCTAACATTTATTTCAAAATTTTTAATCACACACCTGTGACTAAGGTGTGTTTAGGCCCGCCTCGATGATTGTTTTGTGAATTATATCAATTCAATAAGCAAGCATAAATTGTATTTGAACCATTTATAAAAAATACATCAAAATGTAGATTTCCTAAATTATTTTATTTTTCATTCCAAATATTTACCTATTTAATCATAACTAAATTATTCAATTGATTGCAAAATTAATAATTGAACGATGATATAATTTTTTACTTTTTAATTATATTTTTAATATTTGTATTTACTTTCTATATTTTATCCATTTATAACAAATAAATTACACTTTACATTTCCTTTTTTTTAATTTTTCATTCAAAAATTTTACAACCTAATTTTAGTAATTCATTTTTAATACTCTAACTTATATATTTTTAATATTTCTATCATAATTCCTTTCTTAGTATACATTTAAATTTTTTAAAATTTATAATTTGATTACAAATTTTTAAATTACACAATATTCATTTATATATTAAATAATATCACATGTTAGGCTTTTTTTCATTATCTTAGTTAACTGAAATAACTAAATATAATTAACTTTTGTTTCATTCACGAGACTAATGATATTAGTTTTTTTACTTATATATTATAATATTTGTATTTATTTACATTAAATATTTATAATTTTATCACAACATTTTAAATTACGCAAAATTAATATAACATGTGACTTTTTAAACCTTAATTAACTACATTATTTAATTCATAACAAAATATTTTACATTTTTTATTTTTCAGTCACATACCTAATTTTACTAATCCATTTTTGTCATTCTAACTTATATATTTTTAATAATTGTATAGCTTGAATTATCATATTTCATTTCCTAATTTTTTCATTCCAAATTTTTACTGACTAATTTTACTTGTTCATTTTTAATATTCAAATTTATATATTTTTAATAATTCTATCATAATTCTTTTTCTTATTATATATTTCAAAATTTAAATACTAATAATTTTATCAGAAAATTTTAAATTACACAATACTTATTTATTTTTAACTTATTTTGTTTGAGTTTTTTTAATTTAGTTTATATATTTTATACATTTATAACAAATACATTACACTATACATTTCCTTAATTTTTTATTTTTCATCACAAATTTTTACTAATTAATTTTATTTATTCATTTATAATATTCTAACTTATATATTTTTAATATAACAAATTTTAACCTTTTTAATAAATATACATTTCAAAATTTAAATATTTATAATTTGATTATAAAGTTTTAAATTACCTGATATTTATTTATACATTAAAATTATATAATAATATAACATGGTAGAATAAATAATGGTAGAATTAAATAAAGTAGGCATTATATTACCGTGCATTTGCACAGTATCTATCTGCTACTCATATACAAAAGCATTCTACATGACATAACTACCAGAGTTGTCACATTAAAATATATATACAATTAAAAACTTTACGCAATTAAATTGTTGGCCTCACCTATTCTCCATTTTGTCGATCACGTACACTAAGGTTATTGGTAATCACTAGATCTTCTAAAAAAATAATAGCAAGGGGTGAGCCACCAACGTAGTGAGGATAATCGATTTTACTCTTTAAACCAAGTAACTCAATTATTAATTGTAATACTTAGTCAACCGATTAAATCATACATACAGTACGTATATACGCAACAGTCTTCAGTCTAATCTAAATAGTTAACAAACATCTAAAATTTTTTGCCAAATTATGATTAACACAAATATTAATTTTAACTGCCATTTATGTTTTGTTCCAATATTTAACTGAATTTTCTAGGCCCAGCTTAACCTAGTAGGTGTACATCCAATAGTTTGTCAGCTCATTTCATCATAATCTTTCATCAGTAGAAACGTAATTAAATGTATAAATATTGGTACATGGTACCTCAATTTTTCAATCTTCACCCCGATACTACTCCAGTACCTAGCTATCGATACAAGATATTCCAGGGACTTAAGATATCTCGGTATCACTCCGATACATAGTCATCAGCATAGGGCATCCCTAAGATTCAAGATGCCTCGATATCTGCTTAACGGACAGATACCTAGCCACCATTAACTCATATTAACTTAACCTACCCACCTAAGACCTTCGAATATAGCCTATCTAAGGCAAGCTACCGATTCCCAGTTTTCACCAATTATTCACAATTTATTATCCACCGGTCTCTATTTAATTAACACATTTCTCGTTAATTTAACAAGCAACACATCTAATAAAATGTCACAAAATATAACAATGAAACATCTTATACTACATTAATTATTTGATAATTAAATTAACTATAATTCATGTATGTAATTATTAATCATTAATTAAATTAATGACTAATTCAAAATAAAATTTATCAATAACAAAATGATACTTAATTTTAAAAGTAAAGTCTAAGGTTATCCTTACCTCAATTTCAGACTCAACTAATTGATAATCTCAATTTCTCCTTAATCAGACTTTCGAACCTAGAGTTTGCAAAATTTTATTAGACTAATTTGCCAAGAATTTCTTACCCAATTACACTAATAATCCAACATTATTCTCTCTTCCAATTTATCTTAATTATAAAAATAATATCTTTACTAACCTAACCCCCCCAAATTACTAAAATACTCTTAACTAATTAAAAGTCCATTTTACCCTCCTCTATTTCAATTAATACCAAAAGCGCCCTTCTTACAACAAAATTCCGTGTTTACCCTTAACTTTCTGCACTTCCCATTCTGCCCCTACATGCAACTTAAATTTTCAAAACAATGTCATCATCTTCACCCTCCCATCTTCTTCTCTCTTTTCTTCTTTCATCATTTTTTAGCCCCATTTTCTCCTTTTTTCTCCCTTCATGCAACTTCCAAAAATTATCCTAAACAACCATAACATATAATCTAACTACAAACTAGATGGTTAAAATCACACAAAAAGACATAAAAATGGTTGTTGGAATTTTACCTAAACGTTAAGACTTTTGATGTTGTTAACCACCGCAACTTTTCCTAAATTTGCTGCAAAACAAACAAAATGAGGAAGCTTGTGAGGAAAGAGTTACATGCAAAACAAAGTGATGCATTTTGACACACTTACCAGCTGGAAATGAAGAGAAAAGATGAGGAAGATGGTGGTTTCGTTGGTTGCCATTATCTTTGCAACTGTTGGAATTTTTATAGGTGTTTAGTAAAATATGGGCTGGGCTGTTGGTAAGTTTATATTTAATAAATAGGCTTTACAACAAGAATCAATCTTTTTTATCCGAGTTCATCAAACAATCTATGGAAAGTAGGGGTGAGCATTATTCGGGCCGGTCTGATTACCCGACCCGACCCGAATTAGTTCGGGTAAAAAAATTTCAAATTTCGGGTAATTCGGGTATTACCCGAATTATTTTCGGGCTGGGGTCGGGTAATTCC
>JAOSBK010000002.1:10356438-10373909 GCA_027568895.1 Erythroxylum shatona
TGTTTTGCAGGGATCTCAACGTCGAAGTTACTACAAAAGGCAGTCCATCCATGGATCCAAACGGTAACGTTCCGTTCTGCCAAAATCCGGCAGAACCAGCCTCCATTAAGGCTATATAAGGAGGCATATATTTAAGATTTTACATATCTTAAAAATCTCTTTCTCGGAACCTTGTCTATAATTTTTGGTGTGGATTGTGAGATTTTTTTTTGGTAAATATGGATTGTGAGATTTTTCTCTTGTAATATTTGCTTTCCATAGTGGAAAATTTTTTATTTTTGCCTGTGATTTTTTCTCATATTCGTTAAGGGGTTTTTCACATTAAATCTTGTATGTCTCTTTTATCTCTATTTTTTTATTGGTATGTTTGCTCTATCCAGTAGAATCCATCTCCTATAAGTGGTATCAGAGCCTAAGGGTTGCTTAAGTATTCTCTATAGTTGCAGCATAGTCTGATCTTCCACATCAAAAAACAAGTTTTTCTTTGATGTTCTTGTGGGCTAAGGGTGATTCTATTATCGAGTTCTTATTGTCATTTTTTGGGCATTTTTCGCTGGTATTTGAGGTGATTGAGTGCATGTCTAGGAAAGCTCTATCTAAGGAGACTGAGTTTTAAGTAGGACTATTTGTGACCCCTCCAGCCTTTCCTGGTAATTTTCCTGGTATACTACAGTCTTATTACATACTAAGTGGAGGTAACTCAAGGCAAATTCTTTTTTTAACGTGAGAGAGTGGGAGTAAATTCTTAGGATAGAAGTAACGTCGACCAAATTTGATATTACAAAATTTGATGGGACAAAGTTGTCGTTATGGAAATTGAAGATGAAGATAGTATTAGTAAAAAATAACTGCTCAGAGGTCATTAGTGCTAGGCCTATGGATTTGACAGATGACGTCAAATGGAAATAAATAGATGCCTTGGCCATTTCAGATTTGCATCTCGGTCTATTGGATGATATCTTACAAGGTGTAGAGGAAAAGAAAACAGCCAAGAAGAGATCATCTCACAAAGTTATATGAAGCTAAGCGTCTTCACAACAAAATTTTTTTGAAGAGGAGGTTTTACATATTTCGAATTTCTGAATCTACTTCGAATTTCTGAATCTACTTCAGTGACAGTACTTTGACCTCTCTATGATCTCAACTTTCAAAGTTGGGACATAATGTAAATTCAACAAAACATGCGAAAATTTTACTTCAAAGTCTTCCAGATTCATATGACCAACTCATCATTAATTTAACTAGTAAAATGCTCACGGATACTTTGGTATTTGATGATATTATTGCTTTAGTTCTTAAAGAAGAAAGCAGACGCATCAATAAGGAAGAAAGGCTGACAAGTTCAAATCAAGCGGAAGCCTTATTGATGACAAGAGGACGGTCAATCAAACATGATTCCACTGGGAGCCACAAACAAGGAAGGTCGAAATCTAAAAGTAAGAAAAATCTCAAGTGTTACAACTGTGGTAAGAGATGACACTTTAAAAGTGAATGTCTATTCAGGAAAGGTAGAGATAAGGCATCTGAAGCATCAACTTCTCAGAGATGTGTTGCCAATAGAGAAATCTTATACAGTGAAGTAGGAATGATATTCAAGGACGGAGGGCTCATTGATGCTTGGATAATAAATTTAGGAGCAACGTGGCATATGAATCCTTGTAGAGTTTGGTTTCACACTTATAAATCTATCTCTACAGGATTTGTGTACATGGGAAATGATCATGCCTTGGAGATTGCTGGGATTAGCACCATCAAGATGAAGATGTATGATGGTACAGTTCACACTATTCAAAATGTGCGACATGTGAAGGACTTGAAGAAGAATTTATTGTCTTTGGGACAATTGGATGAAATTGGGTGTAAGACTTCCATTCAAAATAAAGTCGTGAAGGTGATCAAAGGAGCGCTTATAGTCATGAAGGCAGAAAGGATAGTTGCAAACTTATACAAGCTTACGAGATAGACATATATAGAAGCAAATGCATCGGTTGCATCTGTTAACTCTGCAGGAAATGTAACAAAATTGTGGCACTGTAAACTTGGTCACATTTCAAAATAAAGATTGAAGATTCTTACTGAGCAGAAACTACTCCCTGGTCTCACGAAGGTATCATTACCCTTCTATGAGCATTGCGTTACAAGTAAGCACTGATTCTAGAATTGATTCATTATGATGTATGGCAAGCACCGATTATGTCTCTGGGTGGAGTAAGGTACTTTGTGAACTTTATTGATGATTAATCTAGAAGATATTGGGTGTATTCTGTTAAGAGAAAAGGAGATGTATTTCCAACATTCATAACATTTAAAGCATAACTTAAGTTAGAGACGGGAAGAAAATCAAGTGTCTCAGGACTGTTAATGGTATAGAATATACTGGTGATAAGTTCACTGATTTTTATAATCGAGAGGCATCAAACGTCAATTCACAGTGCTTCGAACTCCTCAACAAAATTGAGTGGCAAAGCGAATGAACATAACTGATTAAAAGGACTAGAGCTATGTTGCGAACTGCAAGTATGACAAAGTCTTTCTGGGCAGAAGCAGTGAAGATCGCTTGCTATGTGATTAATCGATCACCAACAAGATCGATTGATCTGAAGACATCGATGGAGATGTGGACCAATAAACCATCAGATTATTTTCAGTTATACACATTTGGAAGTCCTATGTTCGTGATGTATAAAATCCAAGATATCATAAAACTAGATCCAAAATTCAGAAAATGTAGATTTATAGAAGGCAATATTGCATATTGTCTCCTAACAAAAGTTGGAGAACCATCAATATTTCGAGAAGCAACAAATAGTCAGATGCATCACTTTAGATGGCAACGATGCAGAAAGAAATAGAAGTTCTTTATAAGAATAAGACATGGAAGCTTGTGCCACTATCAAAAAGGAGAAAGTCCATTGGCAACAAATGAGTGTACAAGATCAAGCATAACAGTGATGATCAAGTGAAGCAGTATCATGCAAGGTTGGTGGTAAAAGGATATGCTCAAAAAGAAGGTGTCGACTTTATTGAAAAATTTTTAGCTGTAGTTTGTCTCAATACAATTCAGATTGTCCTTGCTATGTATACTACATTTGATTTATATTTAGAGCACTTAGATGTAAAAACTGTGTTTTTTAATGAAGATCTTGAAGAAGAAATTTATATGCATCAACCAAAAAGTTTTGAAGAATCAATGAAAGAGAATTTGGTTTGCAGGTTGAACAAATCGTTGTCCGGTTTAAAATAGGCACCAAGATGTTGGTAAAAAAGATTTGATTCCTTCATAATAAGCCATGGATTCAACAGATTTAATGTAGACCTTTGTGCATATATCAAGAGGTTTGATAATAATGATTTCATTGTATTATTGTTATATGTTGACGACATGTTGGTTACTAGCTCCAACAAAGGTCGTATTTAAGATTTAAAGGCTTAGCTAGCTGGAGAGTTTGAAATGAAGGATTTAGGACTAGCAAACAAGATTATAGAGATGCAAATTTACCGAGATAGAAATAATAGGAAGATTTGGCTTTCTCAGAAGAATTACTTGAAGAAAATTTTGCAGAGCTTTAATATGCAAAATTGTAAGTCAATTTTTACCCCTCTTCCTGTTAATTTTAAGTTGTCCCAAAGGAAAAATGCTAGCAATGAAGTAGAGAGGAAGGAGATGTCTCAAGTACCATATGCATCAGTTGTGGGAAGTTTAATGTTTGCTATGATATGTACAAGACTAGACATTGTACATGCAGTGGGTGGGAGTGGTTAGTCATTACATGGCAAATTTTGGTCGAGAGCACTGGTGGGTGGTAAAGAGGATCCTCAGATATATTAAATGGACCTCAAATGTTGCTTTATGTTATGAAGGATCTGAATTTATTGTCAAATGGTATGTTGATTGTGATTTTGCAGACGATCTTGATAAAAGAAAATTCACTATAAGCTATGTGTTTACTATTGTAGGAGGAGCTGCGAGCTAGGTATCTATACTACAGACAGTTGTAGTATTATCTACAACAGAAGCTATGTATATGGTAGCTAAACAAGTTTACAAGGAATCGATCTGGATAAAAAGGTTTTTGGAAGAGCTTGGGCACAGATAAGAGAAAATCTCTTTGTATTATGATAGTCAAAGCGTCTTGCATATTGCAAAAAATCAAGCTTTTCATTCCATAACTAAACATATAGGAGTTCAATATCACTTTGTTCTTGAAGTAGTGGAAGATGGAAGTGTGGACATGCATAAAATTCACATAAAAGAGAACTTAGCAGACGCATTAACAAAGCCAATCAACACTAATAAATTCATATGGTGTGGATCCTTGTATGGCTTGGCAGAGACGTAGACAACAGAGAAATATCAATATAGAAATAATGATATGGAGATTGATTGGTTCTTAATCAAATCTCCAAGTTAGAGATTGTTAGCTTAAATCCCATATTAGTAAAGAGAGAACATAATAGCCTCCATTAAGGCTATATAAGGAGGCATATGTTTAAGGTTTTACAAATACCAAAAATCTCTTTCCCATAACCTTGTGTATAATTCTTGATGTGGATTGTGAGATCTTCCTCTTATAATATTTGTTTTTCATAATGGAAATTTTCTATTCTTGGTCGTGGTTTTTCCCCATATTCGTTAAGGGGTTTTCCATGTTAAATCTTGTGTGTCTCTTTTACCTTAATTTCTTTTATTGGTGTATGTGCTCTATCAGGTGGAGTTCATCTCCTATCACATATTACCGTAAGTTGCTTGGTTATCAATGGAGGTATTGATGAGTTGTTCCTAGCATCAAGCATGGAGCCCCCGAATATGAAAAGGGCTACACGTTCTTCACTTGCTTTCCGCCTTTCATGGATTGCCAAGTGAACCAGTAAAGCAAAGAAGATGGAGCTCCTGAAACCTGTCATGATTGACCTGATAAAACTTCTTGAGATTAGGTTGATAGGTCTCCATGAGCACGATATGGGGGATCAAACCAGGTTAGAATATTTCATACCATCTTATTCCAAGGCAATACTTATTATACTAGGATTAAGAATTCTCATATCGGTGGATTAGTTATAGTATTTTCCATCACGTTTACTATTTCTGCTACTATTTTTGGAGAAAAAAATGATAATTCATGATAATCATATTGATAGAGTTTACATGTTAAAACAATTATGTTTGATTGACAGTAAAGACACGTTAAAATTTACAATATTAAGTTGTTTTAGTTGGAATAGTTGAATGTTTTACTCACTCAATTGTAAGTTAATTGACTCTTCAACTATTTTAGATACATGTGCAACACATTCCTTTATTCAAAATGTACGAATCTACAAAGGAAAAGAGTTGAATAATAACAATTAGCATGAAAATCATGAACAAACTAAACTTCTTTTAGGCAATACCAACATGTTTAATCTTTAGTCTTAAATCTTAATAGTAGCGAAATGTTGCGTCTAAGGAAGGAGATTAAAAAATTAAATGGCTTGTAAGTAATGGAGTTTATTCCTTATAGAGGACACAACCTCTATGTATGTCATGGAGGAGGAATGAAAATGTTGACAAAAAATTGTTGCAGATCACTGCAATATTAAAAATAAGATTTTTATATTTTTTGTTCCTTAATTCTTTATTTGTTTTATTAGTAGGTTGGAACATCCTGTTTTCGATACTTTATCTGTTTTATTAGTGGGTTGGAGTATCCTATTATTGTTAAGGTGTTCCAACCCTGTCCCACTTAATCTGGTCTACATATTTATGTAGATTCCACATAAACGTATGGATGAGATTTAATGAAACAAAATAAGAACTGATTAAAGAATTGATCCCTTTATTAGTTAGATCAAACTAGACATAATCTTAGTTTAGATTATTTCGTCACTAGTTAGATTACTAGATAAGTTGAGCAAAATTCTCCATCGACTTGCCCTTATTTAACTAACCATTGGCAAGTGGAGTCCCCTACCTTAGTAATTATTCGGCTAGCTAAGACATTTTCAGGTTCCACAACATCATCCAACTCCACATCCATTCCATCAGGCAAAGCTGTCTCTACAGAGTAGTTCCCCACAACCCTTTTTAGTTGAGACACATAAAACACTAGATGGACTCTAGGATGTAGGGGTAGTTTGAGCTTATATGGGACTACTCCATATTTTTTCAGAATTTGAAAAGGCCGAAAGTATCTTGTTGCTACCTTTTGATTAATAGGTCGGGCCACCATTAGCTATTTCTAGGGACGGAGCTTAAGAAAAACTCATTCTCCCACCTAGAAAGAAAGAGGAGTTCGTTTTCTATCAATATACTTTTTCATCTGATCTTGCGCCCTATTCATATTGTATTTTAGCTGACACAATGCCTCATCTTTGTCCATTAACTTTCTAGTCACTGCCTCCACTTTAGTTTCTCCTTGTAAATACCAAACCAAAGTTGAGGGCTTTCTACCATAAACCACTTCAAAGGGAGTTGAACCCGTAGAGATATAGAAAGTGGTATTGTACCACAGTTTTGCCCATAAAATCTAATACGACCAATGCCTAGGTTGTTTAGAAGCAAAATACCTCAAATAAGTTTCTAAACACCTATTGAGAACTTCTGTTTGTCCATCCATTTCTGGATGATAAAAGGAGCTCATTTTAAGCATAGTATCCTATGGACGAAATAACTCCCTCCAAAAATGACTAGCAAACAAAGGATCGCAAGCACTTATGATCGATTGTGGCACTTTATGTAGGCATACTACCTCTTTAGCAAACACCTCAGCCATACTTTTAACAGCGTAAGGGTGCTTCAATAGGATAAAATGGCCATATTTAGATAGTTGATCCACCACGACCAACACTACTTCATACCTTTTGTTAGAAATCAACAGAACAAAACATAACCACCAAGATTATGTTAAACACAGGATCATTTTATATGCATAGAAACGAAAAACACATACTTGGTTAATCGTTGTTCTTCCACCAGTTAAAGCACTTTCTGTTTCTTGTTTTTCCACTGCAGAATTCTCTCCCGTATGAAACCAATACACTCAAAAGATATATCTTTATGTTTCATACGTTGCCTTTATATATCTTTCGGTGAATAACTACCGTTGGTAGTTATTCATGCATGATGACTATTAGACCCATCATGGGTGTAACAAAGTCATCACCTTTTAGATCTAGGAAGTCCCGTAATGAAATCTATTGAAATGTCTTTCTAAATCTGATTGGGAATCGATAAAGGTTGCAGAGACCCCTAAGAGATATGGCAGCATATTTCTGCCTTTAACATGTATCACAAGACTTGACAAAGTCTTGAATGGACTTCTTCATACCAATCCAATAAAGATTGCTCGCAATTCTCCAATAAGTGCGCAGATAACCTAACTAGCCTCCGATATGGGATGAATGAAACTCTTTTAGGAGTAATGAAATAAAAATAGATTGAGCTGAAATCGCCAACCTTCCCTTGTACAAAAGAATCATTGATGCCATAAAAACCCAGTTCTAAAGATTGGATCCTGTTGCAGATCCCTTATAATGCCACTCAATATAGGGTCTTGGCGCACCTCCTGCTGGAGGATTCGACCATCAGCCCACAACGAGTAAGAAATGATGCTTTTCAGCTCTCTTTCTTCATACACCCGTGACAACGCATCAACAGCTTTGTTTTCTGGTCCCGGTTTGTAAATGACCTCAAAATGATAACCCAAAAACTTAGCAATCCAGCATTGTTGATCCGTAGTAGACACCCTCTGTTGCAACAAATGAAGAAGGCTTTTCTAGTATGAATACACCACAAATGATCTGCCCAACAAATAGTGACACCAATGATGCATCGTCAACACCAATGCCATTAGTTCCTTCTCATAAACAGACTTGGAAATATTTCTCTCTGAAGAAGCCTTACTGAAGTAAGCTATCAGTCTCCTATTTTGCATCAAAACCGCACTTACCCCCTTGCCCGAAGCATCACATTCAACTTCAAAAAATTGGGAAATTTTTGTAGAGCTAATACCAGAGAAGTAGTCAACGCCTTTTTTAAGGCCTCAAAGGACTCTAAAGCTACTGAGTTCCTATGAAACCACCCTTCCTTCTTTGTTAGTTAGATGAGTGGTTTTGTTATTTTACCATAGTTCATAATGAACTTTCAGTAATATCCAGCAACCCAAGAAATCGCCTTACCCCTTTAACATTTCGAGGAATAGGCCAATTCGCAACACTTAAAAACTTTGCTGGATCTACCACTGTTTGCCTTCCAAAACTGCACTTCTATTTGCTAACCACAAACTGATTCCTTTTTAAGACCTCCAAGACACTTGCTAAGTGCAAAAGATGAGTGTTCCAATCAACACTATATACCATAATGTTATAAAAAGCAACCAGAACAAACCTTCTAAGGAAGGGTTTGAAAATATCATTCTGGACTGAAACGTAGCTAGTGCGTTGGCCAATCCAAATGACATTACTAGGAACTCATAGTGATCATCATGTGTTCGAAAAGTCATTTTGTGGATGTCCTCATTCTTGACCCTAATTTGGTTAGAGAAGAAACAAGCATCCTACAACTCATCTAAAAGTTCATCCACCATCGGAATAGGATACTTTTATGGTATTGTGACCCTATTTAGGGCTCTATAATCTACACATATTCGTCATGAAGCATCTTTCTTCTTGAGTAAAATTACCGGACTGGAATAAGCACTGGAACTGGGACGTATGATGCCTATTTGCAACATTTGCTAAACCTTTTTTTAAATCTCATCTTTATGATGGTGTGGGTATCTATACGATCTCACACTAATTAGACTTTGTCCTTGCTGTAAAACAATATAATGAGAGTGGTTTTTTTGGGGAGGTAACCCCTGAATCTCTTTGAACACCTCCGAAAATTGGTTCAACACCAGGTTTAGCTCGTGTTCGTTCAGCTCGTGCTCTTCTTTTTTGCCTCTGTTATAGCCATTCCTTCAACTTATTGGAAATTACCACTTAAGGTTGTTAAAAGACTGTGTAAGGATGTTGAATCCTCAGGGTACACACTTCCTTTTCTCTATATTGCCTTTGTTTCTGCTTTGCCACACAACTCCACCTTTTGTCCTTCTTGTTGGAATGGCTTGATCATCTCCTTCTAGTCTACGATGACCTTTCCCAATGTCTATAACCAAGCAACCCCTAAAATCACATCCATTCCTCCTAAATCCAGTATATAAGCATCAATCTTCCGGTCCAATTCATCCAACCAAATTAGAACCCCTATACACCTTCCTTTAGTAATTATCTTATGGCCACTAGGTAATTTAGGCGAAATAAAATTGTGGCTTGCCCCACTATCCACCAAAATCACAATGGGAATCTCGTGCAATTTCCCTTCTAGTCTCATGGTTTTAGTTTCAGATACCATTGTTTCATTAACCTAAACACTCCTATAGTTTTGCATACTAAAGCTACATCGCCTTCCTCGTCAATATCTGCCTCCATAGCTATTATTTCCCCATCTTCATTCATTTTTTAATTGTCATCTAAAACCAGTAACTTTAGTTGTCTCTTCGAACATTGATGTAGTGGATGGAATTAGGGGTGAGCATTATTCGGGCCGGCCCGATTACTCGGCCCGGCCCGAATTAGTTCGGGTAAAAAAATTTCAAATTTCGGATAATTCGGGTAATTCGGGTATTACCCGAATTATTTTCGGGCTGGGGTCGGGTATTTCCAAAAAACTTCGGGCCGGCCCAATTACCCGAACTAAGTTATAAAAATACAAAATTTCGGGTTTTTAAAAAAAAAATTATAAAAAAAACCAACTTCGGGTAATTCGGGTAAAGCCGAACAAAATTTCGGGTAATTCGGGTCGGGTAAGTTCGGGTAAGAAAAAGTTCGGGTTCGGGCCGGGTAAGATAAAAAAAATTCGGGTAATTCGAGCTGGGTCCGAACAGTAAAATTTTGGCCCGAATTACCCGAATGCTCACCCCTAAAAGAAAGGAAGCCAGCAGAAAAATATGAATTTAAAAAATCAATTGAAGTCGTTTAAGAAAATAGAGGTACGAATCACTCTCATTACATTCAGCATTTTGTAATCAGTAAAATCTCTGCCCTTTAATCAGTGGTTGGGAGGGCATCGTAATTCGCCTACCTTCATTTTTGCTTCATTTATTTGAGCCCCACCTTCATGTAAAATTCTTCATCTTTCAACAACCTCACCTAACTTTAGAAACTGCTAATACCATGTGTTCATCCATAGTTATATTTTACATGGGGCATGTAACTAGGGCCTTACTATAGTAACATAGACCCTCTGCAAAATTGCAAATACAATTTGTTGTAAATAAACAGATGAAAATGAACTTTGAGTGAAACTTCTAGCTTCAAGAATCTTTTGATCTTCAGCCAGAGAAGCAAAAACAAGTGAAATGCCATTTTTATGTGCACTGTTAGTAGCTGGGAGAGACGTCGTTTTATGCTAAAAAGAAAATATATTTTTAGTTAAAAAGAACTCTAGATCTTTAAAGTCCTTTTTGAATAACTCTAAATGTGATTGAGTGTGTTAAATTCAATTTTTATTAAATAGTTAAAGTTTAAACTTTGGAAATTTAAAGTTTTTTATTTTTTCAACTAGTTTGTAAGTATTAGACTTTTGTTTCTATCAATAACTTTTGTTCTTAGTAGACATAAATAAGGGTTATGAATATAAATAAGTCATAAATGAGTTGTCAAAATTATCTTTTGTATATTAAAGAATTTACATAATTTATTCAAAGAGTTTAACCATATTTATATTTATATGAGCATTACATGAAGGTGATAATTCTCTAATATAAACTTGGAGAGAAAAAATAGGTTAATGATTATTGAATTGAATTACCATAAATTGATTTTTATATACTCCTTCCTTAACTTTTTCATACTTATTTTACTTGGTAATTGTCATTTTTATGTTACCAATTTATCTATTTAGTTATTACATCATTGGATATGTTCACTAGATGACATTCAGATATACGATCAATTCGCCTCACTTTTATGTGTCATCCAGAGATCAATACTTATTTTAGTTACCAGTTGAAGGTACATTTTAATCTCTAAGATTTACGTCACAATTTAAGTTAGACTCTAACATTAACAATATTTAAAAAAGGTCCTAACATTTTACAAAGCATGTAATTTAGCCCTCAACCTAACTAAACTTCAAATTTTCATAAAGGTTTTTTTAAGGCATACTTAGGAGACACGTTTAAGGTCCACATTAGCTATGTAAGTGATTATCGTGGATCCCAATTATCCAAAATCACAAATTATGTTTTGGGAAACCCTAAATCCCTAAAACATATTATGGAGTTTCAAATTAAACATGACTACTCTCTTCGTCTCTAGTCTCAGTTGTTAACTATCCTCGCCATTTATATGTTATTGGTCCTTCACTACATTTCTGGCAAGGTAGTTTATAATTATTGTGTTTCATTTTGTTGATAGTCATCTCTCCATTTTTTAGCTTAAATAGAACGGTATTAACTATTTTAAGATGTCTACTATAAATTATTTAATTAGAGTCTTAGCTTTCATTGAGTTGGTACATCACAAAATTAACACAAATATTTAAGTTTCTATTCTTTAATATGTTTAAAAGCATAATTGTCTCTTGTTATTTGTATACTTGAACTTTTGAGTTTTCTTGGTTAGTCATACCTTATGCTTTAAAATGGTTGTACCTAACCTTTGGATGGTTGAACATTATTCTAAATTACTATGTATTATGCTTAGATGGAAGCTAGATTGTCTTGTTAAGTAGTTTTGCCATTTCAATCTCATCTTAGGAAGCTAGGCTTGGAGAACTTCTTCTATGTAATTGGTTTATGTTCTATTAGAGGTGCTCTAATTTTATGGTTTACTTAACCTTCATTCTCAAGAATGATCTTATCTTTAAAGATACGTTAATAAAATTATTCAATTGCTTCAATTGTAACTGAAATATGCCCTTTTGTTGCTAGTTAAAGGATGTTTACATTCTTGCAATGTTCAGACTAATGTTGTGAGATTGTATATGGATTATACTTTTTCACCTAGAAATACATCAACTAAAGGTTTAGAAAGTGTCGTATGTTATTATAAGTTAACTGAGAATTTCATGGAATGACCAAATCCAAGTAGGAGGTTTTTTGGTTGTCAGTATTATCTAGTTCAACAATTACTTATTAACTGAAATTTTATATATGAATTAAAGTTTTTATATTATTAATTGGTGATTCATCTCTTTGTAAGTTAACAACAAGATTTCTTAGAATGGTACGATGAGAAGTTTCTACAAAGAATTGTTGGCGCAATTCACAAACTAAGAAAAAAAAGATGTTTTAGAAAAAGAAGGTTGAAATAAAGGTAAGTAAAATATCTAATGAGAATGAATAAGAATAAAAGAACGTGAAGGTTGGCATTGCTTTGTTGTTGAAAGAGACTAAAGAATTGAACGTTATTAACTAAATGTTAATAAATATTGCTATATGAGCTGTCACTATTATTATGAGTGTACTCGTGGATTATGTTGTAAAAAAATAGTTATAAGCTTTCAATTATCTTGTTTTGATAGTGTTTTATGATCTATTAATAAACACAATTGGTTACTAATCATCTTATTTTAATGATGTTATATGCTTCTATACTTTCTTTAAATTTAAATGAAGTACACATAGTGACCAATATCATTAGACTGAATATGAAACATTGATATATCCTACAACAAAAACTCAAAAGATAGTTAAATAAATATCATAATGTATGTATTTAGTTACAACACTAATATATCCTACCAAAAAACTCAAAACATAGTTGAACTTAGTTATCATAGTTTATCATCTAATTACAACACCAATATTTCTTGCTAGTCACTAATTGCTTGGTTGTTCCACGCACGATTATGAAAGTTATTCTTGTGATGATTGAGCAACTCTCCATTGTCCTCTTCTTGCTCGTTTTAGTATGTAATTGTCTAGATGTTATACCTTATTTAATTATAAATCTTAAAGCATGTTAATATTATTTTATAGCGGTTTTCTAGTTTTCTATTTGAGCTAGGACTAACTATAGGGTTAAATTCTAATATGATTACGATTCTTTATTAAATGAAGTATCTGAATTGAAGTAGGATTCCTATAGTCCTAGTTAAAGTAGTATTATTAGTTAGTATTTTTGTTACACTTGATAAGGAATTGTTCTATTAAGACTTTAGTTTTCTTTTCCTTTTAGGATTGTAGTTCTTAATAAGTTTGTAAGTATAAAAGGTTATCTTGTTGATATAAGTAATTAATGGACCATCAATCCAGAAATCAAATTGAGGGTTTTCTTCACTTTGTAAGAAATTTCTATTTATTTTAATAAAAAATTAATATAATTTTATCAAGACAACTTATGGCAATAAAAATCTTTATAACTTACGGGTTTGGTTAGGATCAAGCTTCCTTGCTTGATCTAAAGACGATCCTAAAGTTCTAATTCTTTATGATTCAGGTTGTAGGTGGTTTCAGCCTAAGTTTCACGTTAAACTATCTATCCCAAATATTTGACTCAAATGTCTCCCCTTTTTATATCTTCAATATGTATGTACATTTTTGAATTAGAGGATCAATGACTCATGATTCTATACAACTGAAGCTCCATAGTTGAACCATTATTTTTAATTTTCAACTCATGTACATATCTTCATATCTTTGAATATTCATTTGCATATTCTTTTGTTCTGTCTTCTCTTAATTTCCTTTTAGTAGATCGACACAAGCTCAATTCGATTAACATGTTAAGCTTCTCCTTCACCATCTTGGCTGTTGTAATGTTCGACTTTCTTCAATATTTTGTTCTTGAAATGCCTTATAAGAAACTACTTAGAAATTATTTTTGCCTTGTTTGTGGTGAAGCAACTATGCTTTGCCTTACAGGTTTAAACTTTGAAGTACCTATCATTATTGTCGTATGGAACATACAACTGCCATTTGCATCCTTCTACCCCAATACTCTTTAGTTAAGGTTTAATCCGATAGTCATTACACAATTTAACGACTACATCTTTAAGTTCATTAACATTACCAAACTTCATACCAAAAGTTCATTGACATTGTTCACTATTTGGTTGATGCTTGAAACTCTTAGATGGTCTCTTTAGTGGTTCACCAAGTTCTTTACCACTAATGGTAGTCATCATTGAAATTTTTTTCATAATCTATTGAATCTATTTCCAATGGTTGATGATCATCTGGAATAGAGACATTGAGATCACGCGGGCATCTCCATATTGTGCCTCTTATTCTCCAGCTTCATCACTAATTTCAATCACTTTTATGTTCAATCTCTTCATTATTTTGAATTTTATCCACCTTAATATTACTGATTTTTTTTTCGTCTTAGTTGTCTCCATCAGTAATTACTACATCCTTATAAATAATCTCAACTTCATGATGACCACTTTCATCCTCCGCATCATAACTACAAGTTTCTTGTCCAGCATCACCATCACGTCTCTCTTGACCTATTTATAATATTTAGGTCAACATTCAACTCATCACTTACATTTTTTCAATAAGTTATTTGCGGTGTTTTAGGAGTTAACATCAGTTCATCTAATTTATATATCACATAAATATCCACCATTCTATGCTTAGCCTTATATAACTGTCATTTGATTCAGTCTCAGTGACTCGTCAGAATTAAAACTAAAAACTCTACAAAGGCATCTTTTCTGGGTACCAAAATCGCAGACAGCTGTCAGGAATTGTTGGCTAGAGCAGACAAAATTCTCCAAGAGATCATGACAAAGAAGAAGAAATAAGAAAGTGATTCATTTGTTTAATCCATAAATCGAAAAGTGGTGATCAAATCAGCGTGAATACAGCCAAGAAATCTTATCATTGTTAGTAGAGGAAGACATTTTGATTCTCCGCTGCTAGCAAGTCACAACATAATTAATAGTTGTAGAAATTGAAAGTCACTTTAAAACACTTAATATATATAATCTATTACTCCCAGATTGCGGACCGAACACTCAATATAGTCCGTGTCATTGGATGCAACTACCACAGTTCTATGTCTACACATAGCCACCATTGGCACGTATCACTTGGCCATTAATCCACTCACCAGCATCAGTAGCCAAGAACCCAACAACAGGGGCAATATCCTTGGTCTCTCCAAGCCTGCTAAGTGGGCTCTCCTCTATGTTTTTCTTAATCTGCTCTTCTGTTTTCCCTGCAAAATACATCTCTGTTGCAATGGGCCCTGGAGCCACACAGTTTGCAGTAATTCCAGTTCCCTTTAGTTCCTTTGCCAATATCTTGGTCATTGCCTCCACTGCAGCCTTTGAAGCCGCATATGCTCCAAATCCAGGCCTCAATGCGCCCACCATTGACGACGATAACAGGATGATTCGGCCTCCACCACCTTGTTTGATCCGGTTTGCTGCTTCCTTGCAACACAGAAATGCACCTCTAGTATTCACGCTGAAAATGTAGACAAAGGCAAAGATTTTCATATTATGAAATTACCAACAAAATAATAGTAACTAGTTTCCAAATGCTCTGGAATATTAGCTACTCTATGTCATTTTACGTCAAATAAAAAGCCTAGCAAACAAGCCATTCGGATCAGCTTTTCCCAACTAAAAGAATTCCGCTATTCCTCTCCTTTAATACGGGGCAAAGCAAATTACCAATCCAGCTTATGCTGCCATGCAACCGACACTTTCTGCAGATTACGCTTTTCCACATTAAATTCACCACTCCAATCCAAAATCAGCCTTCATGTTACTCATTTGATCATTGTGAATGCAACATATACTATACAGCTCTTGCAAAAGATCAGTCACAAATTTTGCAGATTTGAAATTGAAAGAAATAAGGGGGCGGTTGGTTAGTTTGAGGGAATGGTAATAGGAATGGAAATGAATATAGTGAAAAATGAGAATGAATATTATCATTATAATTATGATGGTTGGTTAAGAGGAATGAATGATTACTATTATCATTGATAGTGGTTGGTTTGTAAAAAATATTATAATTATTTAATTACCAAATGAATTATATTTTAATTAATTACAATATTTTAATTAATTAATTAATTATAATATTTAATTAATTATTTAATTAATTAATTACTCTCATTCTTTTCATTCCTCTTTCTCATTCCTTTAGATTATGAGAGGAATGGAAGATTATCCAAAACTAAATAATGAAACTCTTAGGTCTTCAATGATAAGTTCATACTAAACATCAATTTCCATTCCATACCCATACCTCTTTTCCCATACCCTCAAACAAGCACCTCTTTAAGTTAAAAAAAAAACTCAATTGTTGACAAGTGGATGAACGCAAACTCATGTACCAGTAACGATAGAACAACTAATTAGTCTAACCACACATTCCTCTAACTCTCACGAGTTGTACAACTAACGAACTACAATTGTTGCCAGCCTTTTCGGCCAATAATTAAGACCAAAATAAAACCCCTGTTTATGCACAAAACATTGAATTCACCATAAGTTAAGCTAACATGAATATAGATAAACAAGGTATAAAGGACTTTGATTGGCCCATTTCAACAAGCAAATTCCGAATCACAAGAGTTACCTGAAAGTTCGATCAAAATCCTCCAAGGAAGTATTAGCAATAGAGGGGTACTTGGCATCCAGAACTCCAGCTGAGTTTACCAAGATGTGAACTTGCGACCCAAATTCCCTCTCAGCCTCATCAAAAAGAGACTTGACTTGGGCTGCATCGGAGACGTCCGCTTGGGCCGCGATAGCTCTGGTTGCCCTACTGCCACTAGTACCAAGATAAAGAGAGTTGATTTCATTGGCGACAAGATCAGCATGGTACTTGCTTGAAGTGAAGTTGATGACAATTCTAGCACCCAGTGAAGCCAAGTGGAGTGCTATGGCTTTGCCTATGCCACGAGATGCGCCGGTGACGATGGCCACACGGTCTTGGAGGGGCTGCGTTAACGGGGTCGTTATAGTAGTCATCGTTCCAGCAACTACGGAGAGAGAGAAAGAGTGGCAGAATCTTTCAAAGAAGTGTTCGATTTTTCTACCTCATTCAAAAGCTTCGTTCGTTTCCATATAATTTAGCGTCATTTGAATTTACTTTTGTTTTCTTTTGTACGTTTTTAATTTTATTTTAAATAAAAATAAAAAACTTGGATAAAGTTTAATAATTATATACTATATAAAATTTAAAAATAAATTATTTTATAAGTTAACTAATTAATTAAATGAGTTTTATTTTAATTTCTGATATAATATTTATTAAAATTTTCAATGAAATTATTATATTATACTAAAATAAATAATTTAAATTTTATTTATAAATTAATACTTTTTAATATATTCTTATTATTAAATAAATTTTATTTACAATTTTATATTTTTTAAAGATATTTTAAATTTAAATTATATTTATTAAATTTAACGTAAATTATCTTATAAAAAGAAATAGATTTTAGTAATTTAGTACTTAGCCATGAATGCTGCC
>JAOSBK010000002.1:10374009-10385077 GCA_027568895.1 Erythroxylum shatona
TTGGTAGATATTTCTTGAAGTGTGAACACGGTATATTAGTTAAAGGTGAAAATTATTACATATGACAGATGTGTACGGGTGTAATCTTGAAAGTGTTTCAGAAAGAGTACTCACGTAGTCAAGTGTTTAAGTGGAAGTTATTAGGTTAACATGACATGAGATATGAGCATGAATTAGGCGCTTTATGCCCGCGCGGGTAACTCAGTTAGTTATTGGGAAAGAAAGTGAGTCCAAGGTCTTAGATTTGAGTTTCGGCAGTAGCAATGTGGGAGTTCATCCAATGTGGTGACTCATTGTGCGCACTGAGCACTGGGCCGCCTTTCCGAGAAGCTAGCTGGGATCAAACCATGATTTACCTCCCTTGCACAATATCGGGCCGAAGTGTGGGGCCGCCTAAGATGGGCGTTCCACCTTTTGTGAGTCCAATGAATTAGGCACGTTACTTTCTGAAAATCTAATAGCCCTAAAAGACAACCTTATTTGAAAATGCAATTTTTGGCGGACTTTAAACTCTGTAAATATTCTAGAATCAAGATGAAGTTATGTTAGGATTAGTAACGAGACAAATTGTATTGAACTACATTAGCTAGAGTTATAATAACTATCTTATATAAACTTACTCTATATATAGGGGGATCAGTAGTCTTCAAGTGAGTCATTCTTGGCTCATGAAGATGTGGGCATACGCAATTGGCTTAATTTTGTTAAAAAATATTCCTATTGGTTTTTGTTTGTTTGTTTCTTTTTATAAAAATCTATTATTATTGCACACACCATCCAAAATAGAGTTGTCAATAGTCTCTACCAAAATTTTCCAACAAAGAACTCAAAACGAACATTGTTTGTAATTCATTATCAAAGATAATCTTCATAGTAGTCAACTTATTGATGGTGTCTTGAAAATTGTTGAGATGCTCCAACTACGATTTCTCATCACTCAATTTCAGGCTTACAAGCTTTTTAATCAATGACGCCTTGTTGTGAGTAATTTTCCTATTGTAAAGACCCTTTAACTTCTTAATAGCTTTAAAAGATCAATATCTTGGGATACATGATTGAAGGTACTAATATCAATTCACTATTTAATAGTTCCTAAAGTTTTCTACTTCATCTTCTCTTGCCTTTTACTTATCATCTTCTTTGGTTTAGACAGGATTTCGACTTTTACATTTTTCTCTACATTAATTGGATCATAGAGATCCATGTAATACAGGAGATCTTCCATTATTGATCTTTATATCCAATTGTTGGTCGACTTCAACTTCATCATAACTCTATTGTCACTCTCTTTACCTAATGCTCTAATATTACATGGTGGGCCTCCAAGCAATAATGTGCAATAATACTCACAAAATTTTCAACTTCACTTAACTAATAACAAATTACTCACACAATAAAGAAGACTAAAAGATAACGAACACATGATTTTAAAGTAGAAAACTCTCTAATATAGAGGTAAAAATCACAGGACAAACCAACAATAAAATTCACTAAATCAAATAGCAGGATACAAATAATAAAATTTTTTAGCTCTCTTACTCAAGAATACATCACAAGACAACTATAACTATTATATATCTTTCAGCTTTTTCTAAAGCTCTCTTAAAAGACTCCTACTAACTACCTCTAAAATTGAGTACAAATTGATAAATAGTTGATGAAATTTATTTTGTGTGTGTGTGTGTGTGAGTGTATATATATAGTTGATGAAATACACACACACACACACACACACATACCAATACTACTCATAAATAAATTGTAGAAATCAAAATCTAATAAAAATATAGTTAATGAAAGTTATTTGGACTCTAAAGCCTTTCTATCGTCACGTGGTTTGTATCTTATACAACTTCTTAAATTTCAAAATGATAAGATTTTATACCATAGATGGTCATTCACAACTTATTCCTTTTGGTATATAAAGATAGAGAACACTTCTAAAGTCCAAAGTTAGTGGTTTTTGTCAAACTAACATCCATAAAATAGGGATGGACCACAACAATTGTATATTACATTGTTTCTTTTCATAATGAAACATATGCACACTTATATTCTTTAAACTGTGAACTCTTTCCATAAAGAATTGTTTAGATACAGTTAACTTCATAATCTTATAAATCCTCACATCATTCGCTATAACATCCATTTATTTATCCTTCTCTTGATTATCCACATTTGTTAAAAGAATAGTCGGATACTTGTTAATGGTGGAAATGTATACAAGAATGAGTCTTTCTAATCAATATATTTGGTGGCATAATAGTGCGTCTCGCTCTATCTGTGACTCATTATAATGTTTCTCTTCTCCTCACATTGTTGTTCTATCTCTTGAACTAGAATTTTAAACCTCGGTAGCATTTGCTCTAGGCTATTCTTGTTCTACTTGTATTGCTTTTGAATGAATATTGATCTTTATTGACCTTAACACATTCTCTTTATGTGTTCTCTTTAGCATATATTGCTCTTCAACCTACATTCTTGAATGTTAACCTATATTGTTTACCAGGCACACAAAACTTGTAAAAATATAACTTGTAACATTTGACAATCTTTAAGATTCCCTCATCCTTGGTCACTAAGATGATCTAGCCACATGTGTTACAATGTAGAACTATCTTCCTCTAATTCAACTGCAATAACTTCTCCACCTACAATTATACTTCCTATTAGTTTACAAATGTTTATTGTCAATCTTGAACCTGCTATTATGCTCATAACACCCTTAACCACTTATTATTGACCATTTACATGTAAAATATCCAAAGAGAAAATGTAACCACCTTAATGTTGACCATTCACATGTAAAGTATCCAGAGAGATAGTGGTCTTCCTCAAATTTAATATATGTCAAGCTTTACACAACATTCTAACAATTATATCAAAAATCTTGGCTTTGATCTTTCATGTTCCACATGATTTACAACGTTTATCATCTCCCAACCTAATAATACCAAACTTTTATGACACAAATCAATCCTTATTTCATGTGATTTTAGTATCATCTATCTAGAATTCACAAGCCCCATAATTGATTGGTTAAAATGTAGGACACATCTCTATCATTGCAACCCAAATCTTTGCTCTACATAACATTAACAAACCTTGACGAATTATCAATTTTCTTTTCTTCACCTTGCCTCTTCTTATTTAGACAATCCCTATTGATGTCCAGTTTTCACATGTTAGTAGCACTAAATTACCTTTGTACTTTTGAATTTTGACTTATAATTCCTCTTAGATAACTAATTTTACTTTGTTTTCTTCCAAGTTCCTGATTGTTCGTCATGTACAGTCCTTCTCCTTAAGAGCTTTTACTAGTGTTTTGTCTCTACTGATTATAAACCAATAACACATTTATTATATCTTCTACACATTGTCTCCGCACTTAATGTAAGCAATAATTACCATATGTTTATAAGAAGGACACAAAAAACAAAACAAAATCATTGTTTTTATTTTTGTCCATAGTGACCACCTTAAGCTTAAAAGATCACTAACTATTTGGTTGAGAGTATTGTTATGTTGTTCTAAATATGTTCTCTCATACATTTTCAATTTGTATGGTCCATTCTTCATATACAACTTATCGGTGAAAGACTTTGGTATATATTCTCTTAACTTCTTTCAACCTCAACATAAAATTCAATATTCATAATATGGTATTGTCCAACATTCTCCCCCTTGAATAAGCATTAATTGCAGTTTTGACTCTAGTTAAAAACAATTTACAAAATCGGATAAGCCATGCTACTGAATTAGTTGACTAGGTATAAAAACAAAACATGTGATCCAAAGATTAAAAAAAAGTCCATCATTTCGTCCTGCAAGGCTTTCAATACCGAAAAATTTCAAATGCATGTGTCATGTGTGACATAGATTCAATACAATCACGTATACTTAATACCTCATTAACATGAATGGGAAAATAGAATGCGGCAAACTAGTATGATACCTTTATGATCTAAATTATATCATCTTCATTTGTAGATCTCGATTTCTCCAACTTTATTCTAAACCGCCTATGCTAACTGCATTAGAGAAATCATATTTTCTCGCACTGAATGTTAAACAACATTAGAGAAAACTTGTTTCCTCGCACCAAATGCTAAACTACATTAGAAAAAACCTTTATAATCTTCAACTGAATGCTAAACTATATTAGAGAACCTTTATGGTATTGTAAACTTATATCCCCTTATGTTGTGTTAAATTTATGAATATTTGTACTAAACTGTATATGTCAAAATGACATAAGCTTAAGGTCAATCTGTATATATGCCCAATGACCTTTAAATGCTTAAGATCGACACAAATCTTAAGACTTTTATATGTATTATGACAATATACGATAACACGTATTATTGAGGATAAACGATGATCATCTTTATTGATGAACCATCATACCATCTAATACATCAAATGTATAAACGTACATGGAGAAAACATAACGATCTCCTAACAATAGTGTATAAAGACGTCAAAACACTCTTACTGTATACTTGTATTTCAAACACAAGTGGCTGAAGTCCTTTAGTTAAAGGATCGACTTACAGTTCCTCAGTTTTTAAATACTCCAAACCTTAATGTTATCTTTTCATATCAACTCCTTTATAGCCAAATAATTGACCTTTAAATGCTAAGGCCTTGTGATATTCTTTGTTTTTATTAAACAACATAATAACAAGATTATCATAGTATAACTGAATAAGTATAGCCATTAAATCAACTACAGAGAACTCAAAAATCAAATTTTTGAGCTAAACTGTCTGTGAAGCCTCCTCATACCATGCACTTTGAAGGAAGTTACCTATGTCTACTTGACACACTTTCACAACATTGTACCATTTACAAACTTAAAACTGTAATCTTAAGTGGACTTTCGATCATCCGAACATATAATAAAAATTTGAATCTAAATTCCCTACGAGATTTAGTCTGTTGACTTTTTTATATGTCAACATATAATCCTTAATTCCCTTTAGTATCTTAACACTCGCTTGACTGTATTCTAATGGTCTACACCTGGGTTAACCAGATATTAACCAAACAGTCAAATGGTGAATGCAATGTCCTGCCTAGTACATAATTGATTATACATCAGGCTATCAATCGTACTAGAATACGAAACATTCCTCATAACCTCTCTCTTTACTTTATTGTTTGGATATTGTGCCAAAAATTATCTTTTATTGTGAGAGATAGGTGCTACGACAGGTTTACTATTAACCGTATTAAACCTTTATAAGATATACTTAATGTATACATTCTGTTAGAGGTTTGACGAGTGTTGAGATCTATCCTGGTAAATATGAATACTTAAGACAAAAGATGCTACGCCAAGGTCCTTCATGTCAACGTTCTTGACCAAAAGTTGCTTAACCTCATACAATATGATCAAGTAATTTAACGTGAGCAATATATCATCCATATGCAATAATAGAAAGACTTTGCTCCCCCTAACTTCATAGTACAAGCATCTTTTTAACTTTATTTTCCATGAAGCCGGAAGAGGCCAAACCTTATCAAATGTAAGGTATCACTTTTAGGAGATTTGATATAAACTATATATTGATCTACTTAATGTGCAAACCATGTCAGCTCTATCTGGATCTTGAAATCCTTCAGGTTGTACTATATAGACCACTTCATAAAGGTCTTTATTCAGGAAACCGATTTTGACAACCATATAATGAACTCTATATCATCATGAGCTACAATTGCTTTAATCACTCAAAATATATCTTATGAGGATAAGAGAAAAGGTAATATAAAGTCATCTAAGTGAACTATTAGGCAACTGAGTGAGCCCACAAACCGCTAAACTTTATCTCAAAATCCTTTAAAACTAATCTTCATTTACAACTGATGTGTTTACAATTCTGATGCAAATCAACTAACTCCCAGACCATACTATACTTCATGGCTTGCATCTCATCAGTCATCGTAACTCACCACAAATCTGCATTAGGTCCAAAAATAACTTTTGTAAAAGTAACTAGATCCATAGCATGTCTAATATCATAGTCTTGTACACCTAATGGACTATTTAATCAGATGAGATAGCTGGTCATCTCACTCTTGTGGATTTACCTAACTACATTAGATCTTGCACCCTAGAAACTACTGTGTGTATAGGTATGGATTCTTGTTCCTATTTAGGCATGGTACAGAGACCTATATCTATCGGATCTAACTATATGAGTAGCAAGTATATGATAACTGTAGTATCGACCCTATTATTATCCGAAGGGTCAACGGGCCCACCATCATCATAGACATTGTATTTCAAAAACTTAATTGTTTGTGATTTTACTATTCTGTCTCTCATTCTCTATAGCAAAATTTCTAGCCCTAAAATCGTCGAGATATCTTAGAAAATAGCAATGGTGGAACGAGTATGCAATCTTTCTCTATAAAGATTATACTACCTCAGTAGGGCAGCCCTATACACAAATATGTGCAAGGCTAAGTTTCCACACTTTTAAATAATTAGGTAGATTAGTCATGTTCTGCATTGACTTCTTCAAGTCTTTTAGGGTGCGTTATGCCTTGTTGTAACACACTATTTTGCTCAGAACAACTCGGCATAGTGAATTAAGTCACTATTTCAACTGATTCCAAATATCTGGTAAATGGACTTTTTCAAGTCCTAAAACACCATGTTTGCTATGATGTTCTCCTCCACTGTCAAATCTGACTATCTTGATAAAATTTCCCAATCGGTTCTCAACCTTCAACCTTTAAGCAAGAATATATAACTGTAATGGGAATAATCATCAATAAATGTCATAATACAGTTAGAATTGTACAATGCAACTGTATAAGGTCTACCAATATCCTTATGTATTGGGCTTAACAAGTCAAAAGCACAAGTTGACCCTTCTATACTTATTAGTCAACTTAAAGTTGACCTTATTGGTTAACTTGTCCATGTAACAGTTAGCACATATTCCCAGATCATCATAATCTAGAATTGAGAAATGCCTTTCTTGATCAATCTCTAAACCCTAGCTCTGGAAATGTGACTTAAACTTTTATGCCACATTATGTTTGACTCCTCATTTATTACGGTTCTTCATTTCATAACTTGTTTAGCAAGATACGAAGAATCATATATCTAATTTGGGGTAAGACACATTCTATACAAATAATATGACAAGAAAGTTGTATATGTTTTGCATTAAACAACAACTATTCAATAGAAGCATTAAATACAAAATGTCAACCTTCTTTGTCCCAATTTGATATAAAGATCACATATAAAATGTGTTGTGTAAAAACCAAAATAAACTTTACTGAGGTTCAGTACATACATTCCCCATACATATTACTTATAATTCTTCATTGCTGTAAACTATCAGTTTCTCCTTCCCTTTATTTGGTTTTATCCTATATATGAACCCCTGCATCGTGGAAGCATCTTGATCAGACGCTCCACTATATAGCCACCAAGTACTTAATGCAACTATCATAAATTAGATTCATAAATTGATAAGCCAAGGAGTTACTTGATGGTCACATTCTTTCCTTTTAGGCCTCATACTACTGATTTCTTTATGTATTGCAGACCTTCACCAGCACTGGTTTAACCAACATCAGTATGTAGAGAAGATTTAGTGTTTCTATCTTTAATCTTAGCAGGTTTCATCTTTGCTTCCCCTTTAGTTGCTTCGAGGTTTGTAGGAGTAGCAAACTTGAGTTTCTTATCCTCAGCAACGCAATGGGCAATCAAAGCATTGAAGCCCCATTTCTTGTCCTGTGAATAATATGTCATCACTAGATTACTAAACTCTAGAAGGAGTGTATTCAAAGTCTAGTGAACTATGATGACATTAGGAAGAGGAATGTTCAACATCTTCAGTCTATTGTGAAGATGGATCATTCTCGATATGTACTCCATCATTTTCCTTTCTCCCATATACTTTATGGAGAATAATTCTTTCATCAAGGCATTTGTCTCAACATTAAGTGAGACTGTGTACTTTTGGGAGACATTACTAAGAAACTCCTTCGTTTAGGTCTGTGTCCAGAAGTCCACTAAGCAGATGGTCATGAATGGATCTCTTAATGGTCATTAGACATAATCTATTAGACTGATCTCGTGCTTCATAGGTTGCTTTACAAGCTTTCGAGCACATGGATATAGGTGGAGATGGCATATCCGTCTGTATAACTATGTCAACCTTAACTATCTCCATAACATTCAATATATCCTCTGTCCACTTCTTCATATTGAAACTAGATAGGGTTTTAACGGTGACACTGATTTTATTGACCAAAAAGGTGACTATAAAATGATAATATTTAAATTGGCACAAATGTAGGACAACAATGATACTCAAAGCTATTAAATAGTATCTTTTCTGAAAATCTGGTCACATAATATTATGAAACACCTGTGGGCTGAAGACATAATATATGCAACTAGACTTCCACGTAAAAGCGATCATAGTACAAATCATTAACTCTTATGACACTATTACCTGTGGGCGAATAGTTCATTTAAGCAACGACTTTCCTCTATCAAATGCTTTCATGTACATATCAAAATCTCATATAAGGCCAATACTTGTAGGCAGAATAACTAAATATGAGACCAGAGATATCCCCTAACGTGTAAGTGGAACGATTCAAAATACTAACTCAAAAGGCTACTGTGGTGACTTCATCGTCATCAGCACTCAAAAAATTCAAAAACACAAGGGATATATCTTTATATTATCCTCACATTCTTTATGGGCATATGGTATGTGCAATGTAACATCAATGAATGTAAAAAATCGATTGCACAGTCTCATTGTCACACACTCGTGCTGAATACATTCTCTAAAACTTCATTTGAGACTTTCGTAAAAAAAACTCTTAGTAGAGTGACTATCGTGCATCACCGGACACTGAACCAGTTATCTGAGAACAAGAACCTTATGTATCTCCATTATGGCAAGTTCGTTACATAAAAAATCACTAAAAAATGACTTCAGAATCTCAATTCCTTTTTCAAGTAATTATCATGGATCCCGAACACTGAACATGAGTCCCGAGAATAAAAACTTGAAGTATCTCCCTCATGTGATGTTCAAAGCATGAAAATTCACTTAAAATTGGATTTAGAATGCCCTAATTCCTTTTTTTGGATTTAAACTTTAATTTATTACTAATGTAATAAATCTGGAAAATGAAAAAAACTCACTTTATGAATTTCTAGCGAGTTTCAGGTCGATTTTTCGCACTCCCAGCCTCGTTTTCACCTTGTTTCTCAAGGATAAACATATATATACTACTTTCATGCTTTAAAAAGCAAGAAAAAACTGAGAAACAAAAGTTAAATCTCTAAAAACATTATGGAGAGAAAATCGAAAAATCTTCATTTTTAACTACCCGATCATGTCACCACTCTTATCATAATCACACCTAGTCTAAAGTTTCGCAGTAAAGTAGGGTCCAGGGAGGTCTGATAGTATGCAGACTTACTCTTACATAGTAGAGAGGCTGTTTCCGGTAGACCCATATACAGATGAGACAATATAAGAGTGATGCAGGTTACAATAAAAATTGGTAAAACTAACATGCTAAATTATTATACAAATAAAATTATAATAAATACATAAATGGAAGAAAATAAAAATAAAAGGATAGACCTGGTGGAGTCTAGAATTGCAAGTACCTCATAAGCTGCATAGTTTGACTCTTCTTGTCTCTAATTTGGTTAGGAGTTTATGCTCAGAGACCCTGAAGGTATAACAATCCTACTTTCCCTATACACCTGTCCTGAGAAGCCAAGTTGTATGCTTGTAGGCCTTGTCCGAGACTTACACTTAAAAAGGGGAGAAAGGACGTTGGGTTAAACTTCCTACACGATAATCTGTATACCGTGAGTAAACATCTCCTAATAATACTATACTGTTTTGGTGAACTTTACAGGTTAATTCTTTACCTTTATTCGATCACGTCATGCTTTTCTATTTCTAGCCACTGGAGGGAAGTGATTAAGAATTAGTTATGTATCTCGGATCGAACGTAAAAGGGCAATGAAAGAAAAATGTGAAAATACCTAATTCGGTCTCTGAAACTTCAAACAAGCTTTTCAAAGCTAAAATTAGCACAAATTCATCACTACCTTCACGGGAACTGCTCTCTGTGACTCGGACAAGGTCTTTCTAGAGTTTTCTCAAAACTTAAGCTCTTTTAATAGATCAGAGAATCCTTATGCTTACGATTGATATATGAGCAACTACAAGAGACCTTAACCTTTGTATATAACATCTATATCGGGCTACTCTATTACAAGATCGATATGGGTCCGGTCTATACTGATTGAGATCTATTTTTCACACAGACTTTGACCAATTGTTTTAGATCATTTATTGAGTCACTTTATTATTTTTATCTGAATCAAATTATGTAACTTAACCGATAATTTATTAAAAAAATAAAAAATACAATTAATAGTTATCCAACTTTATAAGAAATGACAAAATTATCCAACCAATACATGACCTCACTTGTCAGACATAGTTGAATAGTTCCATTGTTTGTACTTGTAATTCCTCCCAATCGAGCTCACCGATATCTTCTAACTTATTGCTATGTAACTCTTTTAATATGGCTTGTTGTATCAACAAGTTCTTCACTCTCTATTGATACAGTCTGAAATTTTTAGTTTCGTTTAACTTATTCGCTTCGAATTTTGCAACCAAATTTATTGTTATCTTAGGGGCCGTTTGGTTCTACTTCTGTTTTTCTGTTGTTGTTTTTGGTTTCTGTTTCCTGTTTTTGGTTTCTGTTTTTTTCCTTAGAAAAACGAAAACCTGTTTGGTTGAGATTTATAATATAAAAACTGAAAATAAAAACCTGTTTGGTTGAGATTTCTAATAAAAAACTGAAAATAAAAACATGTTTGGTTTTATTATCATTTTTCTATTTTTTTAATTATACTATTATGTGTAATAATTATAATCTAATACATTATATTTTAAATTAATTAATTGTCATTATAGTTAAAATTAAATATATACTAATCAAATATTATTAAAAAATTACACATTAATTGTATATAATAAAATTA
>JAOSBK010000002.1:10387339-10404309 GCA_027568895.1 Erythroxylum shatona
ATTCAGTGAATATTTTGGTATTTATAGCATTACAAATCCTCTGTGCCATCATTTAGTAGCGTCCTTTCCACCATTATTAGTATTATAAGTTTGAAAATTGTGCTTTTTTTAATTAAGGGACCAAATTCTACTGTGTCATCATTTTTTAGCTATTGTCAGATCCTTATTGAACAATTATGATGATACAGCTTTATGCTTTTTGAGGGGAAGTACAGGTTACATAATTGATTGCATCCAATGAAAATCTACTATTCAAGGGACCCATCACCAGAGAAATGTGGAACATAACTGTCCACACCCCCACAAAGTCAGCAAAGCTCTGAAAACCTCCACAAAACAAAGCCGAGAAATCGGGCACAGGGTGGCTGTATCTGTACCCCCGTCCATTTCAAACATAGGAATTGATCCCCGAGAAACCCGCCCTCAAATCTTCTGTGCCAGCATCGCTGGCCCTATTATGTGTCAGTCCATCCTAGCTACTTATTTATATGGATCTTACATAAATGGATAGCTAGGATGGACTGACACAGGGTAGGGCCAGCGTTGCTGGCACAGAAGATCAGATCCCGAGAAACCCACATGTACTAATATGGGAATTTATACTTTCTTCTTACTCGGGTGGCGAGCAGTGATGGAGTTAATAATTTAAGATAGAAGGACTCAAATAAAATATAAATTTTATAATAATTTTCATATCAAAACCATATAAAAAATCCAGTTTTATTAAAAATATAAAATAATTAAAATTACAATGATATTCACCTATTTTTCATATATTGAAATCTTTTCATAATGAGATCATTGTCAATATTTGCAAATGCATCTCTTTCAATGTAATACGCTAAACAATCATTCAATAGGTAATCTCTCATTTTAGTACGAAGTAAACTCTTGATAATTTTCATTACGGAGAAAACTCTTTTTACTATGGCATAAATATTATAAAACTTGTCAATATAAAAAAACAGACGTGACGGAAGAACAAAAAGTCAAGAAAAACGGTCAAACATGCCAACTTTGCCTTATCTTCTTGTGTTGATTGTTACTTACTACTGTACAAAGCTGCCATTGAAGGTGATTGGACCACCGTTTTTAACTTTTTTAACGCAGATCCCAATTCAATAACTGTTGATGTCACTGAAAAGCTCATGACTGCTCTCCATGTCGCTATTGGTACTGGTATATTTTTTAAATTTCTTCAAAACCTTATGAGGTTAATGTCTAATCACCTCCATATGAAAGAAAAATTTTAGAACACCCCTCTTCATACAATCTTTCACAAATTATATTGATGACGACAGAGCAACACACTTCAAGAGAAAGTCTTGTTCAGTTATTAAAAATTTTGATATATATATTAAAAATTAAAAATATTTAATTTTTTTAAATATTGAAAAACCCAGTATATTATTAGGTTCTAAATAACTCCGTCAGTAGTAACGAGTAGACCGGCAACTAGACGATGTATGAGGTGTTGATTTCCACTAAAGGATAGAGCGTATGGGTCCCTTATTATATTCTGTATTTATTCCATGCACTACTTTTCTAAAACAACGATAAGACAAAACCAAGAGCTATCTTTCATTTGGGGAAAGTGGTTGACTAAAAAACCATGCTCCTCAAAAGTTGTGTGACAAAACCAAGAGCTATCTTTCATTGGTGAAAGTGGTTGACTAAAAAACCATGCTCCTCAACTCGCAACCACTGTGTTTCATTAAATCCAAAGTAGAAATATAGAAATTAAAAGAAGTGATTCTAATTCGCAACCACTGAAGAAGTTATTTGGAACCTAATAATATGTTAGAATTTTCAAGATTTAAAAAAATTAAATGTTTTTAAATTTTTAATATATATATATATATATATACCATGCTCCTCAAAAGTTGTGTTTCATTAAATCCAAAGTAGAAATATAAAAATTAAAAGAAATGATTCTAACTCGCAACTATCAACGGAGTTATTTGAGACCTAATAATATACTGGGCTTCTCAAAATTTAAAAAAATTAAATATTTTTAATTTTTAATATATATATACATATATACGGTCCGGGCATATTATATTTAAATTTGATACTATTAACGATAAGTAATAAACAAAAAGAAAAAGCAGGAAACGGTTGCTAATACTTACTCCCAAAGCATAGATGCAGTTGTACTTCATTGTACTTTTTTCTTTCTGCAGGACAAGGAGATTAAAATATATTAATATTATACATATATTACTATTATATATATATTCTATATATAATATCTATATATATATATTTCTATTCTATAGATTTTAATATTAGATTTGAATATTCTATTTTCTATTTTTAATATTAAAAATTAAAAATATTTTTTTAAATCTTAATAAGCCTAGTATATTATTAGGTTCCAAATAACTCCGTCGGTAGTTGCGAGTTAGAATCATTTTTTTTACAGGGTGTTTGGAAATCTTCGAATTGAATTCATTAACGAATTGGATTTAATTACATTAATGAGATTAAATTGAATTCAATTTACATTGTTTGGAACAAACCCAATAATACTAGAATTGAATTGAATTATATTGTTTAGAATATAACCAAAATGAATTCAATTATTTTATATGACAGTTTTACCCTTAACTAAAAAATAATCTTATTAAATAATAAACATTCATACTTACATAGAGTAAGTTATAAACATAAATTTCATTATAAGTGATATCATAAAAAAAAACTTTATTATTAAAACGAAAAAAAAAATTAATTGCAAATGATATTAGGCTAAACCGAACTATGAAGACAATAAAAAACTATTATAATTTGGAAGCTTAAAAATGCATGAACGAGCAGTGTCAAAAAGTTTTCATATATATACACATGATAACCAAATCCCTTTCTTATATATATACACACATGGGAATCGAACTTTTATCCTATATACAAACGCACATGGCAATCAGACATTTTTTCTTTATATATAAACATATAGTCACAAAACTTTTTTTGTAATATATAGACATATGCCAACCAAATTTTATTCCTATATATATACACACACATGTTGATAACTTTTTTCCTATAAGTATACTCGCATGGGCATTGAGCTTTTATCCTATGTAAATACACACATAGCCATACATGAATACTGAGCTTTTATCTTGTTTATACACACACATATGGGCACCAAGCTTTTATCTTATATACACATACGACCGTTACATATATGCACACACACACATGGCCACTAAACGTCCAGTAGCAACAGCCAAGAGCAACACCAAAGCCAAGAGATTGGAGAAGAGTGGCTACAGTTGTGTGAGTATTATTGCTTGCGTTGAAGAGTATTGCATGGGTATTATTGGAAGACTCATTTTTAACGTTTAAAAATAAGAGTTAGCAGTCGTCTGTAATTCAATTTACGAGGGTTTGTAGCTGAATTGAATTTATAAAGAATAATGGGTTTCAATTATATATGTGAATTAAATTCATATTATTTTTTTGTTATAAACAGGTAAATTAAATTTAATATTATAATTGAATTTAATTCATTTGTTATAAATAGGGTGTTAATTTTTATATTTCTACTTTGGATTTAATGAAACAACTTTTGAGGAGCATGGTTTTTTAGTCAACCACTTTCACCAATGAAAGATAGCTCTTGGTTTTGTCTTATCGTTGTTTTAGAAAAGTAGTGGATGGAATAAATACAGAATATAATAAGGGACCTATACGCTCTATCCTTTAGTGGAAGTCAACACCTTATACATCGTCTAGTCACCGGTCTCGTCATCTCGTACTCTTTTTTTTTTTTTCTATTTAAGAAAAACTGTAGGTGCAAATTATAAAATAAATTTGGAAAAATAGATCCGACTTATCTTTGAAGAGGAAATGTTAACATGTGTAATATCAAAATAAGTTACACCAAAAGTACATTTACTCAGTAGAGGATTAAGTTTTGATAATATTGATAATGGTTAATAATGGGTATTATTTTAAGTAATTATTTAGATTTATAAAATAATTTTAAAATTTTTAAAATTACAAAATAATTTATTATTATATTATATAGTTGTATTGTATATTTTTATTCATATTTTTAAAAATTATAATAATAAAAATTTTATGGAGCTGGGGGCCGGCAGGCATCAGATCGTCTGTCCCACAAATTATGTACCTATTCTGTGCCAAAACTAAAACGTCGACGTTTTAATTAAAACTAACGTCTCCTGCGTAAGCCAAGCCAGCGTCTCCTCTTTCTTTTGATTTTGCTTCCCGCTGTATTTCTTCCATCTTCCTCTTAGACGCGTCTTCTGTCTTTGTTCTATTACAACCGCCCCTTTCGATCACACAAAGGCACTCTTTCTCTCCATCAACAACTCACGTACTCTGAACAAGGTAAGCTTATTTCATACCTATGTTATACCTTAAACCCTCTTCGCCAACGCCGAAAGGCCCGAAACACACCCCTATTCAATAATTTTACTACAACATCCAACAAATCTGCCAAAGATTCAATCTTTTATTGACCTTCCAAATTCTTTTCTTTTTCTTGATTCCGCGGCAAGAAAGACAAGGAAGAAGGTATTAGGAGCATTTCAAAGAAGAAGACGACGACCAAGCATTAGAGGTTTTAAACTGGTGGGATGTGTGTGATTGGGCTACTTTGATTTTGATTTTTGTTCCTCTTTTCTTTTTCTATTTGAATGCATGTATTTAGTGTTCGTGAGTCATATCCGAGTTGCCATGTACTGCTTTTACTGTTTTTGGTTAGATACTTCTACGCGTAAAGAAAATTTTCGTCCTTTGCAAATGTCCTTTCTTTCGGATTTACTTGGTTGATGTACTTCAGCTTTTGGCTTTGTTATCGTTTAATTTTGTCTTCAAGGAGCTTGCTTGTGTGTTCCGAGTTTCTGATGCGTTAACATAAGAGGAAAAAGAATGGCTTTCGAGTTTATCGTATTGCATTTTGAATTTGATTTGAATACTTGAATTTACGAGTTCAATAGCTGATAAATATAATCCCACCTGCTTGAATTCCCTTTTTACTTATGGGCATAACCATGAAATAGTCCCTTTCTCATGTTCATTCCTGAGAAGCTGTTGCAAAGAAAAAGAAATTTTACATGTTGAAACCGGAACTTCATAGTTATTGTACTTGAGAAAGCCTCCTGTTATAATGATTAGTCGGGGAAAGTATTAGTTATAGCAGAGAATTGAGAAATGTGTTGCGTAGACTGTCTGATTTGTATTTTGGACAGAGAGTCAATCGAACTGTAATCTTTTTGTAACCCATTAGATTTGGTTGATTGCAGGTCAATAATGGGAAGAAATCTCAGTCCAGTATTGCGGAGGGAATTGGCAAATCTTGACAAGGATGCTGATAGTCGTAAATCCGCAATGAAAGCCCTCAAATCATATGTAAAAGGTCTAGATTCCAAGGCGATCCCTTTATTTCTTGCTCAAGTGTCTGAAACCAAGGAAACAGGTTCTTTATCAGGGGAATACACAATATCACTCTATGAAGTTCTCGCCCGAGTCCATGGAGTTAACATCGTTCCCCAGATTGATAGCATCATGGCTACCGTTATCAAGACTTTAACTTCAAGTGCTGGTTCCTTCCCTCTTCAGCAAGCATGCTCAAAAGTTGTACCAGCAATTGCAAGATATGGAATTGATCCACCAACTCTGGAGGACAAGAAGAGGCATATAATTCATTCCCTTTGCAAGCCTCTTTCAGATGCTCTCTTAGATTCTCAAGAGTGTCTTACTTCAGGGGCTGCCCTTTGCCTTAAAGCTCTCGTGGACTCGGATAACTGGCGGTTCGCCTCAGATGAGATGGTGAATAGGGTGTGCCAGAATGTGGCTGTGGTTTTGGAGAAGTCCACTCAAAGTAATTCACATATGGCATTGGTTATGTCTCTTGCCAAGCATAATGCTTTAATTGTTGAAGCATATGCAAGATTGTTGATACAATCTGGACTGCGCATCTTAAATGCTGGGGTTGTGGAGGGAAATTCTCAAAAACGGTTATCAGCCATTCAAATGGTTAACTTCTTGATGAAGTCTTTGGATCCAAGGAGCATTTTCTCAGAGCTTGATTTGATTGTGGAGGAGATGGAGAACTGCCAATCTGATCAGATGGCATATGTGAGTGGAGCGGCTTTTGAAGCTTTACAGACTGCAAAGAAATTAGCTACAGAGAAGGGATCGAAATTTGAGAAGAGTTCTGGTTCGGTTACCGGTTCAAACTTTCATAGGAGAGGTAGGAGAAATTTGTCCAGTCCAAGAAATCAGTCTCTGGCTTCTTTGTCACCTGAGTCGCATACACTTAATTCCTTTATGGAATATGACTCTTTCATTGAGTCACCTGTTTCTACAACCCAGATTTCTCGAAATCTGGAGTATGATTGTAGGAGTGTAAATCGAAAGCTTTGGAGCTACGAGAATGGAGGAGTAGATATTTCACTTAAAGATGGCTTATTTTCAGAGATAGGTCACAGGACCCCCATCAATGAAGCATTTTCTGATCGATCGGGCGATTATGAGTTTACTGAAAATGGAGGAGGTTGCTCAGGAGAATTTGCAGGTTTTTTGCATAGAATCTCTAGAAATAGACAACTTAGAAGTGCCACCCCAAGTCCCCAGGTATATCGGGTTGCATTTTCTCATAATTTTTGATTTGTGGGTCACTCGTACCGAATCAAAGGAGCTGAGTTGCACAAAACCAGTTTGTTCGAGCATAAACTGAACTCATCATTTGAACAAGAAAACTAGAGCGGCAGTAGGATATCAAAATCATCATATGTTTCTCTCATAAACAAATGTTTCGAAATAGTTTTTCCTTCCAGCATTGTTTCTGTATTTCTGTAGTAGAATAATTAGAGGAAGCATTTCAACTCAAAATGGGCCCAAACAATTTTATGAAACCAAGATGTTGACTAGGAAATAGCTAGTGATTGTTTTGATGCCTTTACCTGTATTATCAGGCAGTTACAAAACATGCACTGTTCGTAAGATTAGCTGTAGGTTCTCATCAACGACAGCTGCCTATGTTGAAAGTGGTTGGCATTAGGGGTCAAAGCTGCCTCTTCTTGGTGACAAAACAAACTATAGTCCCTTCCCTATATTATGTCACTGTTGATATGTCTTGTCCTGTTTCTGATGTTAGTTGAAGAATGAGGTGAAATCTGTTCTGCATGTCCATATTACTTATCTGTGGACTAACTCAAATTTCATTGATGCAATTTTCATGTGTGCTTCAGAAATCACGCTCTTGTGTTGACACTGACAAAGTTAACATCTTCACAACCCCAAGGAAACTTATGCGCTCTCTTCAGGATTCCCATGACATGAATTCTGACTTTTCAGAGAATCAGAGTACAATGCACAATAGTCCTTTCTCTAAATGTGGTTATAGCCCCAGTATGAAGTTTGAACTTAATGGCTTTCAGCTTGGTGTTGGTTGTGAGGTCAGAGATAACAAAAGCTCAGATGAATATGCCACCGAATCAGTATCATCAACAGATGATACTCTAGCGAACAATGACGTTCAGGTGTCTCCTCAGCTAGTTCCTGGGAACAACACTGACGTGCAAAAGTCATGCACAAAAAAGAGCAAACTGAAGACTCCTAGGTTGATTGTTGGGTTCCTTTTTATTCTGCTGGTTTTCACGTTATTGATGTGGAATAATGATGCAAGTGATGGCATCTATGTCGTTCCAACTTAGTCCACTTACTATCCATTCACATGTCAAAGGTTAGCAAAAGAATTATGTGGTTTCTCGGTAGCAATACGTACTCTGCTACTCCAACTACGAGTTGGGAGCTTCTTATAGTCAGTTGAAACTCTGTGCAATTTGGTTTAATATGCTTTTGAGTACTATTGTTGCTTCTTGACGCCGCTGTCTTCTTTTGAAGCGATTTACTGTTTACTATATTTGCTACAAATGGTTTGAGCCATGTATCTTTAAAGGGGACAGGATGACATTAGTTACTCCCTGCTACTAACATGAATAATTTAACTGTCAGACTTTTATGATAAACTAAACACAAGCTTCAGTACTAGTCTTATGCTTTGAGTTTCATTGGTTTAGTTCATCAAGAGAAACATGCAGACATGTGCTCCCTTGTAGATTTGGATCTGCAAGCGTTGACGTCCTGTCACAACTTTCTTAATTTGATACTGGATTGGACATGTATAATTCACCGAACCCTTCTTGGCGTTTAAGTTTCGTCTTCCCTGTTTGGTGATGACCGACAATGAGAGAACGCATCTCTCAGCATATTGGGAGCATATGAAAGCTAGATCAATGTAAACTTAAATGAGAGGTATATTATTTACCAGGGTAAATGGGCAAGATAAATTTAAATCAAAGGATATTATTGTTATGTTTGGACTTAAGCAATAAGGCTCACATTATTTTTGAGATATCAATTTATTTGCACAATAAAAATGATTGAAAGATAATGAATATAGGATTTTAATATGAAAATTTTTCAATGTAAAAGTGAAAATTATGAGATAAATCGATAAAAAATTTAATATGATAAAGGTTTTGAATTCTCTAACTCAAGTAGACTTTACAAGACAATTATAACTAATTTAACTCTTTTAATTTTTTAAAGTTTTCACAAAAACCTCTAAGATTGAATGTATATATATATATATATCAATACTACTTCCAATTATATATAACATATAGATCAAATTTCAATAAAATTGTAGTTGATAAATGCTATTTGGACTTGTATTATTCTTTTGTTGAGTGCTTATGTCTTACGTAATTAGAGATGACAATGGGTCAAGCTGAGTTCGGGTCAATCCCTGCAATGTCTAGCCCAAGCCTAGGATTGCCTAGCTCAAGTCCGAGTCCTGACCAGACCTGGTCAAGGGCGATTCAAGCCCAAGGTTAGATTTAAAAAATTAGACTCTTGACTTCAAGTCTGCCTGAGCCCAAGCCCTACTGCCAACCCTATATATAACTTCTTTCTCACAAACTCATCTTTAAATTTCAAAATGATAAGATTTTGTATTGTAGGTGGTCATCTATATGGCCATGTACAATAATCGTGTTCGACCTTTAAATTACAAAACTCGAGGTTAATACACATTTATAATGAATTACATAGTTAGTAAATACGATCGTGTTCTCCATTTACACAGTCGTGTCTGACTCCACACAAGCATAAATGTCACCTTTTAACTTGTACACATTTACAGAAGTTTATGCAATCATGCTCACGACACGAGCATGTGCCTTCCAGACATTAGCATGTTCTTCAAAAACAACACTAAGCTATGTTGTTTAATTATGTTTAATCTTTAATTAAACGATGTAGTTTAGTTAAACTTAATTAGTTAATCTAACATGTATTAAATGATGTACTTTAGTTAGGATTTTTGGAATATATAACAAGTCACGTCAACAAACTTAACGAAGATACTAACGTTAAAAAAATTAAAAATTTGAGTATTTAATTGCTACTTTTAAAAATTTAGGTTATAATTACAAAATTGAGTAAAGTTTGATAGTTAATTATATCCAATCTTCTTTAACGTCATTAATTGCCATATAAGATAACCAATGATATCTCACATCAATGTCCTTATTGTAGAAATTATATATATAATTTTTGCTCAAATTCATAGTGCTTTGATTGTCATATAAAAGCATGTACTCGTCTCATTTCACGCCCAATTTTTGAAGAAATTGTTTCAATCAAAACATCTCCTTTTCAGCTTTTACAACTGTAACATATTATACATCAATAGTACACAAAGCTATACACTTTTACAACTTAGATTGTCAAGAAGTAGCTTCCACCCACAAATTTGAACAAATAGTGAAACATTACACAATTGGAGTGAACAAATGCCCTGTCAATAACTGTGAAGATTCGTGGTACACAAGTGGAGATTCTGCTCTTCTCTCTATTAGGTTATTGCAATATATTTAACAACAATCTTCTAATTCTGACCTCAGCCTAAAGGACCCGTATTACTCCAGATTTGTCCAGAACAATATTAACTTTCCAGGAAAGTAGAAACTATGCTAAAGTTTGAGAACAATATAGGCTTGTTAAAGGAATTCAATTATGATGAAAAAATTGAGGCAAGATACGATCTTACATCTAGTGAAATAAATATGAAATTGTTTTTTTCAAAAATCAACATCAAATAGTGTAGAGACGTGTAAGTAAAGAATGATAATTCCTTTAGAGCTTATTTTTATTTATAGTAAAATTTGAATTTGTTGATAATTAAACATTCTTAATTTTTATTTAGTTTTCTAATTTATATTTATAGATTATCATTGACATTTGACTATACATCATGACCATTTTAATATTAAGAATGTCATAATAGCTTTGACGAACTTTTTTGTGCATAATTTTTCTATATACTTCAATCCTTTTATCCTGTAATATTCTAAATGTCTAATATGTTTGAATCCAATTATATTAGCTCTTTGCATTAGTAGTTGATTTTATAGATGACATTTAAAATTATTATCAAAATTTCATTCCACTTTGGTCAACAATTTTTTGAATTAATACAAATTAAGAACAATGAATAGTTTCCTTAATCACTTTAAGGTGATAAATTCTACTTTGATTACTCATCTATTTCTATATAATTTATACTATATTCAATAACTACCGATTGAATTGCTCTTGAATATGATATGTTATAACCAGTATCAAAACATAACAATGTTTATATGAGATATGTAATATACGAAGAGCAGGGAGAAAATATGAAGAATAGAGGGAAGCAGAGGAGAGAACAAGAAGGAAGAAACCAGGAGGAGAGAACGTAGAGGAAATCATGAGAGAGGGAGAGAGAAAACAATAGCTAATTCATATTTTTCTTCATATCTTCCTAAATGGTTATAGGGGTCGTTTTATAGTACTCTCTTGCATTGAAAGCTATATAATTGCTGTATAAAAATTACATAATAGTTCCTCCTACTTTAGAAAACCTTGTCCACAAGTTTTAACAGAGAAAGAGAAATTATCAAGGAGGTTTACATAATGGATAAAAAAGAAACAACCATATTTTCTTTTTGATGAAACTTTACATCACCCTTCTCCAATTGTCCAATAGCAATTTGATTGTTACTCTCCTTCATATATTTCAGTTCGTGATAATGAAAGTAAAGAATGATTTTAATTTCTTAGCCAAATTGTTCATCATTAGTGTCGATGGTGAATGAATTAATAACCCGAGACTTCCATATGTGTTGCTCCTTATTGTCAGCATCGATGGTGAATGAATTAACAACTTGAGATTTCCATACGTGTTCTTCATTGTACTATTTTACAATCACCACATCACTCATGTTAAAACTCAAGTTGCTCCTAAGCTTCTCTTCTTTAACATAATTACCCATCTTTCTACCATTAATGTTGTTATTTTTTGATGTAGCCATTCCTCTTGATTGCATAAATTGATTGAACATTACTTTAATTTCCTGCACCATTTCTCACTTCGAATATGAGATTCCTTAACTTCTTGGATACTTTCTTCGAGCTTCTCAAACTCTTGAATCCAATAATCTTCTGCCATTTTATGGAATCTTCTGTTCGACAATTGTAAAGTTTTAATACTAATTGTTATGAAAATACGAAGAACAGTGAGAAAATACGAAGAATAGAGGAGAGCAGAGGACAGAACAAGAAGGAAGAAACCAAGAGGAGACAAGGCAGAGGAAATCATGAGAGAGGGAAAGAGAAAATAGTAGCTAATTCATATTTTTCTTCATATCTTCCTAAACGGTTACAGCAGTTGTTTTATGGTACTCTCTTGCATTGATAGCTATATAATTGCTGTATAAAAATTACGTAACAAAATATTTTCAAGATTTCAAGTAAAATGATCATGTTTATAGTTATCACAATTATAATTTTTATAAACATAAAAGTAATGTTCTAAATAAAATTCTCTCGTTGAGCATAGTTTAGAGAATGTGATGATTCACTTATAGTCTCTGAAAAAGAAAAGAGTACTTCCGATGCACTAGCTGTTTCATTCGTCTCATACCGAAATCAAAAAAGGAAGTTTCCAGCCATTGATAATAATCCATTGTCGAACCCTACTCAGGAGAATATGTGTTGGCCCCAAATTTTTTTCTTGATGAATAAGTATAATTTACATTAATTATGAGGTTTTTATGAAATTTTGTGCAGTTAATTATTATGTTGATATTAGAAAGATTATATGATATAGGTTGATTGAATTAAAGTGTGAAGGTTATAAGAATGTTTAAGGATAATTTTGGCAAGACACTTAAGGTTAAAAGAACATAAGCCTATAAAGAAGGTTTAAATGAACTTTTTGGACTTATTGAGGGTAGAAATGGAAGAAGAAATGTTGTTTTGTTCATTTAAGAAGAAGAAAAACGTGAATTGGAAGAGAAGAAGAGAAAATAAGAAAGAAAGAGAATAGAATTTCGGTGGTTGAGAGAAAAGAAGAGAGTTGAGTTAGAGTTTCTTCATTTCTTAGCTTTTGAGAGAGATTTTGGGTAGAGGAGGAGATGAGCTTCCATTTGAGCCAGAGTTCTCTTCATTTGGTGAAGAATCAAGATAAGATCATTTTGAATCTTTTGAATTTTTGGAAAGATTTTAGTTCATAAAACTCAATAGATGCATAGGTTTAGGTATTCTATAACCAATTTCAGTGATTGTGCTTTGTGGAATTTTCAATTGGATTCCTATTGAATGAGATTTTGCTATTGATGAAGGAAATCAAGAAAGACAAAGAGGAGCAATAGGAGAGGCAAGAGGAGCAAGAGGAGAGGCATTCTTTAGCAAAGTTTTAAGTAAGAAAATCAGGATGGGTTATATGTTTATAATAAAGTTATGAGCCATTAATGTTTTTACAAATCAAGAAAATAAAATGATTTCAATTACTTCATAAATGTTGTTTTTAATGCTTTTGAGTGATTTGAGAAATTACTATATGTTGGTGTATGAATTTTGATGATAAAATGGAAATGGTTTTGAAACATTTTATATTATGCCTTGAAAAATGTCATGGCATTTTGTATAAATGAAAAAGAACATGAAAGGATTTGAGCATGAATGTGTGTTTTTGCTTGGGTAAGAGTGGAACCATTCTGTTTGTCACATGCACGCTGACAAGAGTCTTCTTCTGACTACCCGCTTGTGGCATATGAGCTCCCAAAATTGGACTCATTCTTTTCATCTTCGGTTTCTCCATTTTGTTTCCATGGATCCCTCGAGCCATTTGATTGTGCATTGTATCTTTGAATTGTCAAGTTTGTTGCATAATTTGAGTGTTCTATAGTGATGATTAAATATATATGCTAGGTTGATGCGATGATAAAACTATGAGTTTTGAGCTAAAATTGTTAATTTTGACTAAGAATTTGAGAACAAAACGTTTTATGAATTCATTATGACTTTAATAAGACAAATGAACATTTCAACGATTTTGCTTATTCTCCGTTATAAATTTGTTACCCACAAGCTTTTAAGCTCGCCTTCTTTTTATCTCATCTTTAGGTGAAGAAAATGAGATCAAGTAACCAAGAGTCGAGAAATCATACTACTTTTGCAATGTTTTGTAAATTAAGCTAGTTTATGTAAAAGCAAGAATTTAGAAGCATGTCAAGAATTATTGGGTTGGCATATTTTTATTTCAGATTTTGATACCGATGATGTAATGTAGCTTGGAATGTCATTAAAGCTTTGTAAATTCTTATTATTGTTGTGAATGAAATATGAATTGTGTATGAATAATGTGAGTTGAAATTAGAAATACTTGAAAAAGTTACCAACATGAGCAAATGGTTTTTGACCATAAATTGTTGATATGTGTGTGTGTGTGTGTGTGTGTGTGTGTGTGTGTGTGTGTTGAAATTTGAGAGTTTAATGAAGTCAATTTGGTAGTTAAATGGTTATGCTTCCAAGTTTGTACAGTGCAAATTTCAGGTCTTTCATAAGGGTAAAATTTGTGTTCTAACTTCAAGGAAAAATCTGGACTAATCTAAGTTGAATTAGACAAAGTTGTCTTCTAGAAAGTTGTAACTTACCTTTCTAGCTTTCCAACGGTATATAGTATGAAATTTTTTGATATCTGAGTCGAAAGTTATGATCTTTATAAGTGGAGATGCTTTGGAGAGTGTAGTTAGTGATTCATAACTTTTGGTGATGTGAGGAAGACTCTGTAGACTGAATCATCTTCTTATGCACTATTGAAACCTTCCTTCTTTTGCACTGTAGACGGAATCTTCTTAGGTTGACCTTCTGTACCTTCTTAGGTTGACCTTCTGTACCTTCTTAGGTTGACCTTCTGTATCTTTTGGTGTATATGTTTTGATGCCTAACTTCTAGTACTCATCTTCTAGTGCCTATCTTCTGGTGCCCATCTTCTGGTGCATTGTAGATTGAAATATCTTTTAGTGCACTTTAGACCGAAACATCTTCTATGTACTGTTCATCTTACATTGTCTAGTCCAATTTTGACCCTTTAGATGATAGAATATATCTTTAAAGTCTTCATGAAAGTTGTATATCTTGAAGTTCTCTTTCAAACCATCTAAGAATGACCTTGATCCGATATCTCTAGAGAAAGTTATTCCAATTGTCCCAAAATAGGTCTTAGACTGAAACATCTTCTATGCACTGTTCATCTTACATTGTCTGATCCAATTTTGACCCTCTAGATGACAGAATATATCTTCAAGGTCTTCACGAAATTTGTAGATCTTGAAGTCCTCTTTCAAACCATCGAAGAATGACCTTTATCAGATATCTCTAGAGAAAGTTATTCTAATTGTCCCAAAATAGGTCTTAGACTGAAACATCTTCTATGCACTGTTCATCTTACATTGTCTGGTCCAATTTTGATCCTCTAGATGATAAAATCTATCTTCAACATCTTATGAAAGTTGTAGATCTTAAAGTCTTCTTTCAAACCATCTAAGAATAACCTTGATTTGATATTTCTAGAGAAAGTTATGTTAAATGTCCCGAAATAGGTTTTAGACTGAAACATCTTCTTATCCTCTTCGAGACCGTACTAAGATGACCTTAATTCGACAACTATAGAGAAAGTTATGCCAGTTATCTTGAAACAGGTTCAATATGATTGAGGATAAAACTTTGTTTGATTCTTTCGACCATAATTGCATCATCCGACCTCCAATTGAGATGATTCTTGTTTCTAAATAAACTAGAGATATAGAGCAACCAATGATTTGAAGGAATAGAATTTTAAATTTAGTCCCTAAGACTTCCAATTTTTGGATGGAAATTGCGCATAGTGTGTTGTTTCAGTTTAATAACAGTATGAAAATATTTGGGCCCTAACTTTCAGATTTCTGAACTAAATTGAATGATTTTGGTGCCATTAAAAACTTAAGACAATGGGGAACAAATGTTCTGAAGAAGTCAAATTGTAATTCCAGTTTGAGGTTCCCAAAATCTGTCCTGAAGTGAAAGAAATGTGTTTGCCCATGTTTTATGACTCCAAATGCTGAGCTTCAGAAGCGGGGTCCAGCAATATAGAGTTTATATAAGATATTTTTGAGATCTTACATAAAATGATCATTTGTATAGTTATCACTATTATAATTTTCATAAACATAAAAGTAATATTTTAAATAGAATTTCTTGCCGAGTTATCTCATTAAACTTGTTCTTTAACAAGTAATTACATGTTTATTCAAATATATTCATATCTTAGTGTATGAGTGACTTTTTTTTATAAGAAAGAAACATAACATATTATGATTCTTTTACATTTTATTAATGTCTAATATCAATAAAATATTAACCAGAAACAATTTAGGAAACAATATGATATAAAATTATAATTTATTATAATTTTATTTATAATGTGTATTTATCCCATAAAATTTATCATATACATATCTAAATTTAAATATGTATAAGAGAAAAAATAATTTTCAATAATTATATCACTAGCCTTCAATCAACTAATTAGATGTAAGGTATATACGAACAAATCCTTTTAATTGGAATGCATATTTTTCTTTGGTGTACTTTAAACAATTAATTAAAATGACAAAGAACTCGAGTTTGAGGCCAGAAGTTCTGAGCTCAAGATATCTTCTTTGAGACCTTATTATGTACTCTGATCCAACCACTTTCTTTTGTAAGCACTGTATCGAGTCGGTGCAGCGACGGCAACTTGTCATCTCCAGTCACTTTGCCAAATTTCCAGCTTTCTCACCGGTCACTTTCCAAGCTTGCTAAGCCTCCGTAACAGTTCCTAGGGCCGTTCTGGCCGGTGCCTACTCCCTCCTGCCTATGGCTTCTACCAGCCACACCTCCAAGAAAGTCCGCCTACGTGAGCAGGAGGACGACTCTCCTCCTGTCTCTCCACCAGTGCTCCCCTCTCCACCCAGTTATAGTGCCGCTGTTTCGGGTAGCTCCGCCCATCCCACTCCGGGTCTGGACCTCCCATGGCCTGAAGACCCGCCCATCGACTTGGAAGAGGGCGATCTCACATTAGTCCAGGGCCCCAACGGTTTCAACATTGAACTCTCTTCCACATTCCGCAACAAATTAGACCACAGTTGGACACAAGCCATTGTTATCAAGCTGCTGGGCCGCCGAATGGGATTCCAATTGCTCCGGGATCGCCTCCTCCGTATGTGGCATCCGAAGGGCCCCCTGAAGATCATTGACTTGGAGAATGATTTCTATCTAGTGAATTTCAAAGAAGAGAGGGATTACATACATTCCTTAACGCAGGGGCCGTGGATAATTGCGGGTCATGTGCTCTCTGTACAACCCTGGTCCCCGGATTTTCGCCCCTCCTCTGGCCGCATTACCCATGTGGTCGCCTGGGTCAGATTTCTGGGTCTGTCTATAGCCCGCTACCACCCTTCAATACTCACAGCTCTCGGTAACCTGGTGGGAAAGACTGTAAAGATAGACGAGACCACCCAGCAAACCTTCAGGGGACGCTTCGCCCGTGTAGCGGTCACGTTGGACCTCAGTGCTCC
>JAOSBK010000002.1:10404409-10425005 GCA_027568895.1 Erythroxylum shatona
TTTTCTTATCAATTTCCTTTAAACATAAATACATCCATAACACAATACATATAGTAACCCAATCATTTAATTTCACTTAATATTTCTAAATTCCACTCAAAATCGAGGTCCTAGCCTAGGCTAAATCCTCTTGACATTAACTACTTTGGCTTGCATTGATGCCTTTTTTATGTGGAAGCTTTTATGATTCTAAATTGCATGCCAATCACCCTGAGTCTGTGTGCATTGCTCCAACCGAGGCTAGAAACCAGGTATTCTCAATTCAGTCACTTACACCTGCTTCTCTAATTCTACCTCACCAACTTCATTATGTACAAGTTGCTCACTTATCTTGTCATCAATCGGAGCAACTACAGGATGACTATCATGTGGCAAGTTCCCCTCCCCCTTGTCCATGGTAGGCAGATTCTGGTCATCGTGCTCTACCAATTTGGTGCTTTCTACTGCAGGGGATTCTTTCATCTGCTGCTTCTTAGTTTTTGCTTTACATTCAAAAGGTTTATGGCCAAACTTCTTGCATTGGTAGCAGTAGCTAGGAAATGTTTCAAAGATCACCATTTGTGTATATCTATTGCCCTTAGGCAATTTTACTTCAAAGTTGGTCACGGGACTCTTGGACACTTCCACCTCCACTAGTAGCCTTGCATACCCAATTCTAGATTTCATACTATTAACCTTATTGGTAAACAGTGGCTTGTCGATTCTAGAGCCCAATTTAGATAATCCCCTGTCATTCCACAATTCTAAAGGCACATTGGGAAGTTGTACCCATATGGGTACTTCTATGAAGTCCTTGTAATCAAAAACAAATTCGTGGGTCAACTTATTTAGCAACAAAGTTCTTCCAAATGGAATGTAAGGACCTCCAACTAAAACATGGTTGCATTCCTCCTCAGTATCGAATTGAAAGATTAGCCACCCCTGACTATGTAGTAGGAGTCTACAATTCACATTCCATTTGGTAATCATCCCTTCAACAACCTTCAATCTAGGGAATTTACTGGTGAAACACCCCACTAAAAAATGTCCCCATGTTTTTTCAATCTCAGTTACATCTTCCGGTTCTATAGAGACCTTATCATTAATTGGCATATACTCAAGTTTCATGCCTTGAGTCATCTCCCTATGATTTATGAACAGACTGTCAAAAGAGGGTTTCGGGTTACCTCAGTTTTGAGTGTTGTCGAACATGTTCTATTTTGGCTCTTCCTCCTTCCGCGTTGCTAGAGTTGATTGTGGCATTTTATCAAACATCTTCAATGCAAACTCTTCTTCTTCTGAATCATCAGTTTGGGATGAATCTACCCTTCCCAATTCGATATCTTCTTCAGATATGGATGCATCCTCATCCCCCAGTTCTTTACACAATACACTAGTACTCATTCTTTCAGTAATCTGAAACATACTTGGTATGTTCATAGAGGCCATCTCCTCATGAGACTTACCCTGTTATGCTATTCTTCGCTAACTACCATTAGGTATTACCGAATCCTCTGTTGCTACCCTCAACTCCACATTCCTGTTCCCCACATTATTTTTCGAGTTTGCAATTTTTATCGTCTGACTATTCACTATCGCTGGTTCTTGCGTTTCTCTTACAACATGTTCCAGATTGCCCACAAGAGGTTTTCTCAGATTCGCTATATGCTGCCCCACGCATTCTGCTGTGATGTCCTTCCCCTTGTGTTTTTTCTTGCCCATGTCTCACACCCAAAAACCCTGGTATAAATTACCCTAGTCAGGTAATGTATAGTACCTGCGAACACCACCCTAATCGCATAGTGTATAGAACCTACGAATCTTGCCTACTTTGTTACTCCGAGCCAATTGTCGTTCAATGCCATACTCTACTTCTTCCTGAAGGTCACTAAATCACGTCAGAATAATCAAGGGATGGTGTTTGACTGCAAAGTGTGTGGTGCTTGGGAGAAGGAAATCGCCCAAGGTGAGACCTCACTCACGCACGCACTAATATTGATAGCTCTCTCTCTCTCTTTTTTTTTGATAACTCAAGTTTCAGGCTTCGTCCGACTATCCTGGGACCTATAAGTCACCCACTTAAATTCATAGATAGGTAAATTTGGATTTGATCCTAGATAGTAATAAAGGTACCTGCTCCACGGCCTCCGGCAGGTTGGATCAAGTTGAACACCGACGGGGCTAGTAATAGAGCGCAGTGCAAGGCTTCAGCTGGCGGACTCCTTCGTGATAGTGCCGGTAATTGGCTAGGTGGATTTTCTCAGTTCATAGGATGGTGCTCCCCGCAGGCAGCGGAGCTTTGGGCTGTTTACACAGGGCTTACTATGGCTTGGCGCTTAGGTTTTCGTCGTATTGAGCTGGAAGTGGATTCGACGGAGGTGCATCAGCTCATTTCTTCTGTCCCGGCCCGCTCTCAGTCTGACAACACTCTACTCAGGGGGATTCTTGAGCTTCTCATCAGGAACTGGACTGTTGTTCATCGGCAGGTGTACCGAGAGGGCAACAGATGCGCGGATTGGCTTGCCACACAGGCCTGTCCTGGAGACATTGGGATCACTTATTTTGCAGTTCCACCACTAGGGTGCCACATTCTTCTTTTAGATGATAAATCGGGGCGTTGTTTCCCCCGTCTTATTACTACTTGATGTACTTTCCCCTTTATATCAAAAAAAAAACTCAGCTATAAGATTGCAAAGAGAAAAAAAGTCAGCGCTTTACCAGCCGGAATTGGCCATCCATCCTTGACAGGCAGTTTATGCCTTATGCTTCCCCTGGACTAGAAACGACACAAATGAAGTGAAGGGCAGAATCACACGTTTCAGGGCAGGTTTTGTCAATGGAACATCTATCTATGTTCGGCCGTACTGAGTGGTCATAATGGAATTACAACTCCATAATAAAATATTATTTTGGCAGCTGTGAATTAAATGAGGAATAAACAGATATAAGAAAAATTAGCAGAATCCACAAGGAAACTAAAATGCCATTATAAATTCATTTTGCAGGGAACTACAAGCTTCAGATGCTCCTTTCAGTAGTCTAAGAAGGAATGGCAGAAACAACTCCACATTACAAGAAAGCTCCAAGTAAAATACTCATTTTGCGCTGACAAATTACGGACTGGTCTTGCTGTTCAAAGTGAGATGCCTGACAGCCTGACAATTATCTAACCAAAAAATAGCACCGCATAAAATGCCTAACACCACCAAGTGAAACAGAGAGGAAACACTTTAGAGGACAAAAACGTAGTTAAACAAAAAGGCCTTCAAGATCGCATTCTCGAGGAAAACTGGTGCAATTTCCTTGGCGTACGGTAAATTCAAACCCCAGTAAAAGTGATCTATTTCTATATGTTGAGCAAATTTTACAGATGTTATAACTCCCAACATCGCTATCGTAAAATTTCTACATCCAACGACATGGTAGATGGCCCAGAATCAGCATGCACTTGCTACCACGTTAGAGAAAACATTGTTTTCAGGTGACACAACCAATTTGGAATCACACACAGAATTTTCAGATGCTGCATTAGATCCATTTTCTTGTACCAGCTTCTCGTCTCCATTTTCTTTCACCAAAGGTAAATCAGCAGACTTTCTAGTATTTTCTGTTATCATTGTTCCAGTTTTGTGAATATCATTAGTCACTCCACAGGCAGGCTTGGCATCCGAAACCTTTTTTAAGAAAAAATCAATGTTAGTCAGAAGCACAATGAAACCTGAATATAACAATTCTCTGGCATTCCTTTAACATTGACCAACTTTGGGCTGGTGTAAACATTTAAGAATAAAATCTTGAGAACAAAAGAAGTTTTAGCTGGTCTCAAAATTTTTTCATATGATCTGGACTTTATCATTTCTTGCCTGTTTTTGAATCTTCTGCTTAGCTCTTCTCTCCTGCATTATCCTCTCCCGAGCTGCATAAAAATCAAAATCATCCAAAATTGATGTCTTGCTTTTATGAGACTTGAATATTTTGAGTATTTGAATTCCCTTCTCAAAGGCAACCTACCACATCAAACAAATTAAAAAAAATCATGACTTAGAGCAGGCACTCACTATCATACACGCAGAAAGCAACAGAATATCACAATTGGGAGAAAGTAATCTATTACCTCCTGCGTATCCCTACTATTAGTGACAGGTTTGTTGTCGTTATTTTCCAGAGTAATGTGCCTCAAAAAATTATTAGGAACATCCTTGATAATATGCCACTTTACAGGGAAGCAACCAATCCACTTCTCCTGTTGCCAATAATCCACAGTCTTGCCATAATCAACAGGGTCTACCATCTCTGCCAACCCAACAAATTGTCCACTAGTGTTTACCTAATATCAAATACATTTAAACTCATCAAAACTAAAAATGCATCAATTTGCAAATCTAAAGTATTAGGTATAGTAAATTATTGATACTCACAGAAAATAGTAAAAATACAGGACAGTCACCGGATTTATCCATTGCTTCACGGTAAGCTGCATCCAATTTCTTATTCCCATTTGGGGTGCTGGACCAAACATTATATTTGATGCTTTTGTGCACATCATCCTCACTGTATGACTTGATCACAAAAAATTTTGCATCCAAGTACTCCTCAAGAAAATCTTCCCTGTTGTACTGTTCCTTGTCCAGGGTCTGAGACAGATTTTCCTCTTTATTAGCATCAGCATGCAAAACATTCGGACCAACAACTGCTTCTGTGACAGATCCAAATTCCTTTTGGTTCTGAGAACCCTTAGCCCGAGGCCCTCGATTGAGCTCACTTAAACCATCAACATTCTCATTACCATAGCTACGGCACCTTGGTCTGTACTTATTATCAACAACCACCCAACCCCGTCCACTTGTCCAGGAGTTATAACCCAAAGATCCAGCTCTGTTTCCATACTGACCATACATTCTGTTGTTCTGGTACATATAGTTCATAAAATCTGAAGCTTGACCCAAGCCAGACAGTCTTGTGGGGTATGAAGTCTGCAAGTATATTAAAATAAAAAATGTAAATCTTTGACCAAGAAAGTACCAAGAACTATGGAGTTTCTTTCAGAAGATACGTGAATAAATGCTATTCAACCAAAATAGATGCCAATTAAAATACTAGATACAATGACATGCCCAGAAGAATAAGTCTATATAATTACAACAACGAATCTCGTATAATTGAAAAGAGATATAGACTCATAAATCACAATAAAATTTCTCATTCATACCAGCGGTGAGGAGAATCCAGAACCAGATGCATTTACCCATGGGATTGGTGATTGAAATCCTTCACATCCAAACCACGGATCCTGGTAACCTGATGAAGGAAAGCCTGATGGCCAATTTCCCCTTTCGTTATTCCCATTCGAGTTTGAAGAATTCTGGTTGCTTGGTCTAAATGGTTTTGATCCATTAGTTTTAATCGAGTTACTAGTATTTACTGCATAATTGGGGTTTCCTGTAGCTCCTCCACCAGACATAGGAATTGTGTCAACTGTACTTATAGATGGAACCTGTACCTGGGAGGTAATAGCTTGGCTAGGAGAATGCAGCATGGTGGCTGATGGTGGTGGCCGGTAATAAGGATTTGGATACTGGTATTGTTGTGTCCCATATAGCTGGCCATCCTGCCCCATTGTAGGAATGGGAGAATTTGGTCCTAAGGGGGTATAACCATAGCCTTGTTGATATACAAGATTTCCAGTATTGGCATAGATGGCCTGTTAATGCATCAAAAGGTAATTAATTGCAAAGTGGATGAAGATTCATCACGAGGACAAAGAAAACAAAGAGGTGAGAAGTACCTTCTGAATAAACAAAATAGTGACAAAATGCACCCGAAACAAACACCAGATAAAATCCTCAGCGGAAAACTTTTCATACTTAAAAAATTAAAAGAAATTCAATAGGATATTTCTTTTTATGGTGAAGAGAGAAGATAACACATAGGTTAGTGATGCTTGCTAGCTAAAAGTACAGAATGTTCACTTCACTCACTCAAGGCAAAGCAATGACATGATATATTACTAGAACTTCAGGAAACCATATGATTGTCTACCACAAAGACTATGAAGGTTCAGTAAACCCAAAAATACTTGCTAAGCATGTACTTCTTATGCAACTTATTGCAATAAGTAATGAATTAAACAAGTTTCCATAAGCAGATACTACAAATTCACATCAGTCATGAGGAGATGTGAATGGAAAATGCTAAAGCTCAAATCAATTAGTAGAAAACCATGACTAAATAATCTACTGCGCATCAACAATTGCCAATAGAGAAACATGTAAAGGAACCAGTCAAGAATCCTGTTTACCTTTTTCACAGGTTCATTTTCAGCGGCATTAGGCTGAGACTCTAAAGACAAGTTCTCCAGTAAATCTGTAGTTTCTGTAACAGCAAGGGTTAAGGGTACAACAAAAACAAGGGTACAGATTAAGCTCAAATGATTTGACAATTCAAGTTACAATACTTTGCTCATTGTATTGAATAAGCTAACAAGCTACCTCTGAAAGAAACATGAAACAGCAAATAGTAAACGAAAATCATTGCTATACCAAAAAACGTAGAGAAGTCCACATAAGCTTGATCTTTAGCATGGTCAACACTCGTTTCTCCCAAATCACAGAAACATATTTATTTCCCACGAATTAGAAATTAAAACCAAAAGACAATTCATAAAACATTCAACAAATCTTGTCCATACAGCTATAATAATACAAATCGAAACACAAGACATTTGGATTCCTGATATTCTTGCACAAACTTATTTATATAACAAAGAGTTGTTAAATTTGGAAAGAACAAGTAGGATTCAATCTACATCACTAACCTTACGCAACCTGCATAAACCTCAGCAGAACCCATATTCATAAAAATGAAGAAAAAAAATACGCATTTCCAGACCACAAATCCCAATCAATCCGCAGGCCACAGTAACATATAAAAGACCGGGAGAAAATGAAAAAAATAAAAATATGGAAGAACATAAGTTACCCATAAGAGGGGAGTTGGTAAGGATACTCTTGGAGGGAGAAGAAACAGGTGCCATGATGAGAAAGAAACTCTTAAAGATTCGGGGGAGCGGCCAAGGCAAATATGGATTAGGGGGAGAGTTTGCGAGGGGTTAAGATAAACAAAAAGAGGAGGAAGAGAATTGGAATTGCTAGGGTTTAAAGACCGAAACTACATGTCGTATTAGTTGTTTGTTTTAACTTTAAAGTAGAACCACAGATCTAGGTCTAATTTCTTATCCCAGGGCTTGGGAAGATTGAAATAAATTCGGAGACTGATGGGCTGATCAGACTTCATCGTTATCATGTACTCCTATAAGACAAGACTTTCTCCATCCATGCATCCTTCAACTCTTACTTCACAACTAACATGTGGCGCCGACTTCAAATTCTCAAGTAAATCCAGAACATGGATAGTGGTCAATTTTGTTTTTTTTGTTTTTTTTTATTATGTAACCTAAAGACTTACTGATTTGATCTTGTTTAAAATCAATAAATTTAATTTGAATTATTCAAATGTTAAATTTTAAATTACTTTCGAATTCAAATTCCTTAAACTCAAATTTATAAGAAATTATATCGAAATTAATAATGATAATAACAAACATTTCCCGACGCTTTAAATTGTAAAGAACAAAAACCAAATCATTCGACTTCTTATGTTCCAATATATTCCTTTTATTGGAGTGGATAAATTCAAATATGCTATAATTTCATTCACAACCTGTTACATTCACATATTGACTTAAAATTCAATTCTAGACCACCATTTCTGAATTGATTCCACCAAGAATTGTAAGTCGTAAGATAACAAAAGTAACATTATAAACAAAATAAAGTGATAATTAATTTTCAACAAATAAGAAAAAGGAAACAACTAATCCCTATAAGACAACTTATAAAGCTCAATTTGTGAGTTTAAGGGATCTTGCATCGCGTTAATGCCAACAATTGTTGTAATAATTAAAAGCATTCCTCTATTAACTTCAGCTTGCTTAGTAAAATTCAGTCTAAAATAGAGACTAGGATTTAAAAATGCCCCAGCTACAAACAACGGAGAAAAAAGTTGTCTTTTCATTTTCTCATTAATGGTTGAAAGATATGATGTATACAAAGAAAGTCTATGTTTCAGATTGACCTTGATTGCTTTCGTTGCTCTTTCCATGCCATAAAAAAAACCCATTGTTGGCTTTTCTTCATTATCAGTCAAGCGAAGCACCCTCACCAAAGGCTTATAAACTCATATAACAAATTGGCATTGAGACCATTTTCTATCTTCCATTATAATTTTACAAACCTCCACTCTAGCATTAGGCCTAGCATACTGAGATGCAATCTACTTATCACTTGTAAACTTTTATCTTAACTCTTTTTTTATCATAACAAAAGACTAAAGTGATAAGAAATTTGTTACAAATCTTGTCACAGTAGGACGACACAAATTCCTATCATTGGTAATTTATTTCTCATTAAATGCAATACCCATACATGATTATAGATGAACTTGGTCACTTTTTTAGTTTTCAGCGTAGTCTCATCAATAATAGGAAAATACCTAGGACCCTTTATATTCTTCAGCATTAGATCAATGCAATGTACAACATAAGGAGTCCAAAAAAGAATTATATTTATTTTGCAACCTTTTTTCTGCCGCTTTATAAGCAGAATCATTGTCAGTAATAAACTGAACAATATTTTTTGATCCTACTTCATTCACAAATTCATCAAATATCTCAAACAAATCCTTGATATTCCAAATAAGGTTATATGCATCAATAAATTTTAAAAATATTGAGCCATTTGTAGAATAAACCAAAAAATTAATAATAGACTCTTGTCTCCTATTTGTCTAACCATCACATATGATTAAACATCCATAAATAGTTCAATTAACTCTTCATTATGCCAAATAACTTATAATTTTATAAATAGAACAACTCAAAAGCTTACCTCTTAAGTCATCAATCGAAGGATCTTTGTCTCCCGAACCATAAGAGGCTATTGCATCCATCATAGGCTGATAGTAATAAGAAGAGTGATAAGCGCTGAATGATGAACCTGTATCATGACACTATTTAGCTACTGCTATATTGACGTTTTGAATCGCATCTCTTGATTATATTGCACTAAGAATTAAAGGTTAGGCTCCAGGAGTTGTTCGTGGTACAAAAAAACTAGTCATTTGCCTTTTTCTCTTCCTCACATTAGGTCCAGGTGCTTCTTCTTGGGCTTGGGATGGAATACTACCAGTATCAGTACCACTACCACTACCACCTTCAACATTTCCATAATCATTACGGAAACCAGAAAATAAACTTCCATTACTATTTTCAAAATTCAACCTTTTCATTCTATCTTTCTCATGTTGATGTTTTTCAAGCAATGTTTTCATTTGTCATTTTACATCATGACTTACTTTTTTATAGGGTTTCATATCTCCTTTAACCTCAGCTAAATATTTCTTTAATCAGGTGATTCCTCCACTTTTCAAATGTATATTACAAAAAAAAACAAATAGTATAGTTCCTCATATCGGGAACCAATGCAGTATGAGCTCAAGCTAGATCATTGTATCTTCCTAAAGTGGTTTGATCAGGAGTACTTGAACTTCCTTCCATTTATCTGTAAAAATAAATGAATGCATATATCAAAATAAATAATACATAATTTCATTACACAATACGCATGTCCATCTTATATAATATAACTCAATTTGTATAATTACATCATACACAATTCAATTTCATCGAACATAATTCACTATAAGTAAAAAACTAACAATTCAATTATTTAACATATATAATTACACAAAACATACATAAACAATTTTCATTTCCAACAATCACAAAACATACATAAACAATTTTCATTTCTAATAATTTCAATTCAAAGTTTCAAACATGGGGGTCAAGTTGAAAGGCGTGATTTACATAATTGCCAAATAATGAATGATATATCTTATACAATTGTTCACATACATCTATTCATAACATGAGGATCAAGTCGAAGGTATACTAATAACATGAGGATCAAGTTGAAGGATATAACTTCTTTGGAATTTTTTTTTCTTATTTAAAGCTTTGAATCTTCTTTTCATTTCTACAAACCATAATATTATATACACCTTTCTATATTTAGTTTTTAAATATATAAGTTGCTTCTACGATTTTTAATTGACATTAATAAGTCTAAGTATAAATGGTTGGAGTTTAGCTTACAACATGTTCACAATTTAAAAAAAGTTCTTTTTGGACACCTTTACATCGCTACTTTCACACATTATCTATTATAAATGTTTATGATAGCCCACACATATATATTACCAAATAATTCAACATATTTTATACTCAATTAATTATTTACCTAAAGCCAATACCCAAATATCATTAACTACAACCGAATTATTATTAATTTACAATAGCATAATTTTATCCTCAATTAATTATTTATCTAAAGCCAATACCCAAATCTAAAAGGGAAATATCATTCCACAAATTTTAAGAATGTATCAATTAATTATTTAAGTTTTTGCATTCTCAAATTTAAAATTTAATTTAAGTTGTTTCAACTTTCAAGCTTTCAGTTGGATCAATTCACATCATCAACATCATCACAGATTCACATCACATTCCACGCATTTCAATCATAAAAAAACTTAACATAAATTCTCTCAAACCAATCCATAATCAATGAACCAAACCAGAAATGAACCAAAACAAAACTGTGAATCATTCAACTCTAATATCCAACCCATGCAAATCACAAATCCAATTCAAATTTAATTTCAACTTTCAACTTCCAAATTTCAATCGATTCACAATAAAAAATGCAATTAAGCAAAAAAAATTGAAAAGTCAAAGCACACCCAAAAACTAATTCGCAGCTTTGGGTTTATAGGTTGGGTGACGAGTAAAGGTTAGATCTGGGGAGAGTAGCCGTTATGACAATGGCATGGAGGAGGTTCAGACGTTCAATGGTGGCGACGATGTGGTGAGGTGGTCCTCATGGGGGAAGGCTGAAGACGATGGCGTGTTCGCGACTTCGCGTGCAGGAGGCAAGGAGGGCTGAAAATGGTATAATGCTAGTGTGGATCGGGAAGGAAGATGACAGTTGTTGGAGAGAGAGCAACACCACCAGAGATGGAGAGGAGAACGAGAGAGAGAGAACAAAGGTGAATGAGAGTCGGTGAGAGAGAGTGAAAAAAAATCAAAAGAAACAGAAGGGTTAAGTGTGTGGAGGCAGGGCTTTTTTACGTTAAATTTTTTCATATTTGCAAAATAGTCCCTACATTTTTTTAAATCTTATGGTACTGAACAAAAACTCACGTTACTAACTGGTATCGAAGGATGGTACCAAAAACTATAATACCGTTCTGTTTTTGGACCGGCACGGTACATATCGACAGGAAAACAGTTGGTACGGAACGATGTTAATACCATTGGTAAATATGCAATCCTAAAAGGACACATTTACACAAATATTTTTTTATTTAATGCACACTTCTGCTTTTAAAATACTGTCTCTAACTTGTCAAATTTAGTGAACAAAAAAGTACCATTATTTTTTATAATGACCTTGTTAATTTGGAGCTCTCTCCTATCATTCCACTTTTAGTGAAGCCTAACTTGTAACTATTTTGTTTCATCCCTAGCTCTCTCTTTTCTCTCTTTTTTATTTTCATGTTTAAGATGGTTTTCTCTAGATTTTTATTCTTCTCCGAATCTTGTTAAGAGGGTTTCGTAATCGTGCATTAAAACTTAATTATTTAATATTTATCTTTTTAAATATTATTTAATGGTTCTTTTGTTACCAAAATGCAGTAGTATTTTCTGAAATTATTATATATAAACAAACAGTAATTTACTAGATTCATATTTTATAATATAATATTTTAAATAAAAATATATTACAGTAAAATTTTATATAATTTTTAAATAATTAATAAAAATATACCGATGATAAAATGTATTTATATATTTATTTTGTTGGAATAGTCTAATTGATACAAATAATTTTATAAATTATTTTAAATAACTTAAAATTTTCATGATTATGCATTCAAGTTAGTAGAAACTAACTAACTAGTGAAACCAATTGCAAATTGATTGACTAGTATATAATCTTCTCTCATCTTGTATGATTAGATGACATCGTCCTCAGAAAGAAACTAATGAGAGAGTCAAGGGGGAATGATATAGGTAAGGTTTGTTGGCCAAAAGAAATACTTTTTATCTTTTGTGACATTTGTAACCAATATATTCAAATGACTAATGGAAAACATAGTGGAGTTATTTTTCAAAGGTTACCATAGAAGAAGGTGGAAGAAGAGTTTCACAAAACGACCAACTTATTATGGGATAAAACTAAGTTTAAAAATAAGTTTAATTAGATGAGAACTAGATGGAGTCTTTGGAAATAGTTGAAAAGGAAAGAAATAGGATTTGGATGAGATTATGACAAAGGAACAATTGTTGTTAGTGAGGAGTGGTAGACTTTTAAGATTAAGGTTAGCCCATTTTAAGTTATTTTCCTTTACTTTAATGCTAAATAGTTAGTTAGATATAAGTTATTTAATTTTTTAAGAGAACATCAATTTTAAAATATGTAAAGAAAAAGGGCTTGAACTTGCTTCAATGTAAGTTGGATTAACTTTTTGGATGTTTGGCCTGGGGAAAGATTATATTTTGTCCTGTGGCTGACCATCCATAAGGACGAGAAGAAGTTGAGGAAGTATATGTTCCTTCTCCACTTGATAGTCACAATACTCATCATCAATTATCAGGCTACCATAATCATGAAAATATAGATGAGACTAGTGGTCTAAACAATTATCATGTGACTGATGATTGGAAAGAGGAGTGGAGAGAATCTACCCCGACCCTTGCATCTACTCTTATTGCCACCCCTCAAGCTTCATATGATGAAGGAAGTGAGAGAAGAAGATGCAAAAGGGGTTTGGGAGGGTGATAGTTCACAAAGTAATAAGAGTGCAAGAAATGATTCAATTAAAAGGGTAGGAAGATCTGCAGCAATGTATGAGAGGCTTGACGATATGACGCAATTGATTCAAGAGAGATAGAGTGCAATAATGGAGATGAATACTTCCATTACGAAAATTTTGAATACGATGAATATTGGTGCATCACAGAGTACTGGTGGTGGTGAGTCACATTATGATGTTACGAATGCTTTGGAAAAACTATGCAATTTGCCTAGTTTAGAGACTGATACTCCTGAATTTTACTTTACTTGCATGTTGCTTGAAGATTTGCAAAGAAGGTCCTTTTTTCGGTTTACCAAATGATATAAAGAGAGTCGAATACATAAAGTTTATGTATGAGTATGAGAAACATAAAAAACATTAAACATAGTTTCTATGTGTGCATTACTATGTTTAGTTTATTGTTTTTATTATTTGTGCACTTATGTTGACATGTTTTAAGACATTATGAACTTGGTTAGCTTATTTTATTATATTATGTTATCTTATTAGTAATCTATAATTTTATTACGTCTTATATTATTTATTTCTTTATATTTAGACATATAAGTGTCTTGTTTATTTAAAATATATTTTTACTTGTTGAATTTTAGATATGGATGATAATGTTATGCAAATTATGCAACGTCCGCAAATTAAGCAATTTTTGGACAATGAGTATGAGTTTTAGGATTCGATGGCTTAGGTAGCGGGTTACATAGTTATGTATTTTTTAACCACATATACAAGGAACCCATACATGACTTCCTATTAAACAGGAGAATTATGGATGAATGAATTATTGAATAGTCACAAAAAATAGTATTTTAATACATTTATGATGAATCAAAATACGTTTCATCAATTATGTATGGTTTTGGAAAACAAACATAGTTTGAGACCTTTGGATATGATGCCTATTTTAGAGAAAGTCAGTTTATTCGTGTATGTCTTAAGTAAAGGTTCCTCTAATAGAGATACCCAATAGAGCTTTCAACATTCTGGTGAAACTATAAGTAGAGTTTTTAAATATACTCGCATCAAAAGATCCCAAATTCAAAAAGATTCCACTAGACATTGCTAATGATGCTAGATATATGTCACATTTTAAGGTAACTGAATATGCTTTTCCTCCCCTTTCATTATATTTTTTATTGAAAAATGTTGTTTTATCATCTTATGATTATTGTTTTATATTATGGTTGCATTGGAGCTATTGATAGTACACATATAGCGGTAGTTGTTGCAAAAGATGATCAAATTAGATATAAAGGATAGAAAGGAATAACGACTACAAATATATTGTCAGCATGTGACATTGACTCACTATTTAAGTATGTTTTAACGGGTTGGGAATGATTAATACACGATTCTCATAGTTTTCTTAATACAATCGATAATCCGAGACTTAAATTTCTAAAACCACCGATAAGTAATTTTAAAATTTGTAAGATTTGCTATTCATAATTTAAACTTTTTATGATATCATTTAGACTAATTATATTGCCTTTATTGACACTCATATAAATATTACTTGGTTAACAAAGGCTATCTAAAAAGAGAATGATGTTTGACCCTTTACTCAAAAACAAGATATCATCAATCAAAATTTGGTGATGCAAATCCAAGAAAATCTCGAGAAGTTTTTAATCAAGCTTATTCATCATTAAGAATGTATTGAGAAGGCTTTCAATGTTCTTAAGGCTCGATGGAAGATATTGAAGAAAATACCCAAGTATTCATTGATGGATCAAAATAGAATAATTTGTACAACTTTTGCGTTGCATAACTATATTAGAAGAAGTACAATTAATGACCTAGCTTTTAACATCATCAATCAAGTCCTGAATTTATGCCTCCAGATATATTTTAATATATTGAAGTTAACTCTACACAAGAAGATGTTGAAAAACAGAAAACTCAAAAGATGACAACAATTTATGATAATATTACTTGTAGGTTAAAAGCACTTGAATGTTGTAGATATCATCATCATCATCATCATTTATTATTATTAGTATATTTTCTCTGTTTTTTATTAAAATTATAAACTTAAACTTTGTAAAATTAAATACCTAAAATCTAAAATCTAATAAGAATATTCAACGAAAAACATATATAATATTCAAGCTCTTATATTTTTTTTTAAAATCATGCCCTCATAAATCATTTTATATATAAGCAGTTAATATTAAATAGCTAATTTTTTCAAACATTTTTAATAAATTACTGATGTTCTCTATTGGTCAAGTCAGTTGATATAATCAACCGCTGATAACAATCAACTAACAGCAAATGCAATCTACCGTTTGTCAAACATAACCTAAATCGAGTTCGAGATTCTTATCATACTCACTTTAGCTAATGTTTTTCCTTTTCCCTACCCCATAGTAATGGAAGACTTTTAACCATATAAAATTAACTCAAATGACTAATCTCTTAATAACAGCAAATATGTTTTTAGAAAATCAAGATAAACAATTTAACATGTTAGAGGACAAGATTTTTGGCAGTCCTCCCTCCGATGATCATCTCGTGATCAGAAGGTTTGATAAATCAGCTCCATTTTGCTATATCACTGTGTTTAAACCTCATGCAAGACTTCCACACATGAGGCTCCAATAAGCAGTGAACATAAATTCCAACGTCGAAATAAAATTTCTAGACGTTAAATCTAGATATCTGTATTGTGTCAACTGTGCTGAAACACACTCGAATTATAAATATAGCTTAATCACTTCAAACCCGTTCAACTTCAATTCACTTACCTTCCCAAGCTTTTAAATGGTGCTCATTTAGTACATTCTCCCCGTTACCATCATCCAATCAATTGCCCAGAGCTTTGTAGAGGGCTTCATAGAGTACACGGTTGAAGTGGGTGATGAAAATGGACGAATTATTCATTCTTGATCTTTTAATCCAAGTGTTCATAATTAATCATATCAAGTCTTCTTTGTGAGGTTTCGTTTCCATGACAGTAGGAATTATGCTTTCAAAATGCATAAGAAAAAAGAAACAGAAAAAAGCATTGGATGCCATATCTGCCAGAGTGCTGTTGTTGGAAGGCCTTATGCCCTTCACTTTCTGACTGTCTTGCATGATTGTGGATAAACATGATGATGTACTTCCCAGAGATAAAGTACTGCTGTACCAGCCATATGGCCTCTCGCAGACGCAAGTTTTGATGTATATGCTCCACCTTTCCATCAATAGTCCAGCTTGAAGTGGACCAATAATGGTCACAGCAAACGCCTATGCTTTCTGTTCTCAACAAATCTAGAACTAATTAGTTCATTGCTCAACAGGAAGATTAACCTCCCTTAGTACTTTTACTGCATCCTCCGGAAAAACAGGATTAATATAACAACCAGATCCAATTTCAAAGCCTCCCAGCCCAGATAACTGAGGTACTATTTGTAAATACCAATGAGCATATGGTAATTGGGAATCTTTAACCTGGAGAGGAGAAGTCTGGATCATGAAATTGAATGGGGGATAATTCAATTGTATTGATATTTTGTTCAGCATGAGCCTTAATAGTCCCCCAAGATCGACCGCCTGCAGAATTGCGCATTAATCAGGATGTCAGTCGTTAATAAGGATATAAAAACAATAAAACCTTGTCATGTGAAACAGTATTGAAGGAAAAGGACACACTAGTCTAGCAAAAATTCTGTGCTAAATATTACCAATTTTGGGGAAATTGGTCATCACAATGATCGACCCCAAGCCCGAAGCCCAAAGATAAGTGACACAACCTTGGGTTATAAAGTTATACAATACTTCTCGCTGCATTTAAAATAACATACAAGGTACTATTCTATCAGTTGTTATTCACGTGACAATTAATTGGTCACCCTTTTACACAATTGTCTCTTGATGATGCAGTTCAGTCATAACATCTAGAGAAAATAGGAGGCATATATGTCCTTGGCATAAAGAAACGAAATATGCATTTTGGAGAATATTGAACCAAGCACTCGAAGATTACCCTCTGGTGATCAAGTTCATGAAAATGAGGGCAGTGGTCAAGTGGAACAATCCATATTTCAAAAGGATAGGTAGCTGCAAAAGGAACAATTGAGATAAAATGGGCTGTTTTATCAATTACAAGCTCTTCCCCTAGAGTTTCGCATAGATTGCATTTCCCTGTCTTATCAAAATATTCCTTTGACCCCTCAAGTCGTAGGGAAACAGATGGAGGAATAATGGGGAGAGCCAGTATCTGGCTGTGGGAATGGCTAAATGATGCCCCCGCAGAAGCACCATGGTTCTTGAACACCTAAAAATACAACAAGATGCAACTTGTCAACATCTAAATTAAGTTCTACATAAACCAAGTAAAATAAGTTCAACTGAATTTAAAATCCAAAGCAAGAAGCACACATGTATGAACTAACTAAAGGCTGCGACCTGCTTGCACACACAATGGCAAATCCTAAAATTGTACACTAAACAACGCTGGGGAAGAAGAGACGTATCTTCCATAGGTCTGAAAAAATGCTAAAATATGAAACATAAAAAGAGCATTGAAATTTGTGAGGTGATAGACTTCAATGTTCATTAGTTTTGAAGGTCACACTATTCCCATGTACAGTTAAGGTAATAGCAAGAACCCTAAACAAAAGGAGATTCTCTGTTTGTTTTCATCCTAAAAATATGGAAAAGGCCACCTAGTACAACCATGAGTAAAGTTTCTATTCCAAGAAAACCTCGGAACAAACCTTTAGCAAGAGCTCAAATATGAATCTTAGAGATATGAAAATTAGTAGGCAACGAATTTAAGTAGCAAATTACAATAAAAGAAGAAGGAAAATCAAGAATCAAAATGTATCAATGAACATAAGCAACAAAAACAGAAATAAGACAAAACCCATAATTTCGATTGACATTCGATCAATTTCTAGTACTCCAGATCCACAAACAGAAACGCCCAACTAATGGAACTGTAAAAATTCACTCTAACAACAAAACTATGTCTCAATCGCAATAAAACAGAAGTTAGAACGCAATCTATCAACGAAATTCCTAAAAAAAAAGAATAAATGCAATGGAAACGAAACCTGCACGTATTTGATGAATTCACATCTCATAATCTGCTCTATCCGCAGCTTGTAAGCAAGCAAAACCTCACCAATCTCCCTCCCTTCCATATCGCATAACTGTACCGAGTGAATCGGAGTCTCAATCACCACATCATGATAACCAAACCCACCCAAGACCCTACCCGGACAACCAATCTCATCATCTGGAACCGCCACGTTCCTGCTGAGAGCAGGGTATAGATTCTCGATCACGCGGATCTTCCAGTTCGGGTTTGCGGAGTCGGGCGGTACGCGGAAGATCTCAGGCGCGCAGTCGTGCTCACGACCACCGCAGAAGGGGCACGATTCGCTACTCGGGTTGGCTGATTGAGGGGTTTTGGACTTGAAATCTGAGGGGCGTTTGGCTCGGGCGGGCGAGAATATGACCCACCGGTTAGTGACCGGGTCGTGCCTGAGTTCAGGGATCCGAGTTGGAGCTTGAGCCGGCGATGCCATGTGGCTCGTCAGTTGTCACTGTTCCACGTCGGAGAATTGGTAAAATACATAACAATGCGAACCTTTGAACAGAGTCACGAAGATGGGTCGAGCCGATCCAGAAAGCTTTATTAAGCCCAATTCTTAAATTGAACCGGGTCGGGCGGGTGTCGAGGACTATAACTATAACTATATAGTCAAAACTATTATGTGTGGATGATGATACAGCTACATATATACATATCAACTTAAAAATTGACCTGCTAGTCCAAATTTAAAAAGTATTTTTGGTAATAATAAAATACAAATTGACTCAAAATAAATATTTCATAAACACTTATCCAAAAAAGAAAGCATGTGATTAGTAAAGTTTATTTCAAAAGGCCACGCTTTGCATGCTTCATCCCTTGTGATTTGTGAAACACACGACAACAAAGAAAACCTAAAATTTAAAGGAAAAAAGAAAAAAAATAAGAGAAAAAGGGAAAAACTCGTCAGGCACGGGCACGGGCACATCCGAAGACACTCATATACATACATCCAGACACAGACCATCTTCCTTTGAGACTCCACCACCAACACCATAGCGCACATCACATGCATTGCCAACGCCAAAACGCGAGGATTATAACGCAAAACGCAGAAATTTGTTGCCGATTTTCTTTTGCCTTGTCAACTGCAGCGACCAGAACCATCAACAGTCTGTTTGTCTATTTATAGCTAAAAAGAAAGGTCCTTTCATCTGAAGACGACTCATCGGTTCGATCAAATACGCGATCTAAGCAACAATCGGTGGCGGTTTTCTTTCAGCGCCGATCGTTCCGGTTTTCTGCTTTCGGAGGGTCGATCTGTGAGGACTCTTTTCCGCGTTTTGTTTTTTTGTTTTGTTATCTGAGTTGATATTTCATTTTGTTTTAGTTTCTTTGATGATCGGTTCGATTATACTCTAGTGATTTTTTTTGGAGTTCCTTTTCATGATCGGGCTGCTGGTTGTTGGTAGTTGAGGTCTGAGTCCTAATTTTTTTTATCTTCTTTTCATGCTTTTGAAATTTATCTAAAATTTCTTTACTTTGTGGTTGGGTCGATGTTTTCGTACTTGACGGCAGTTCTAGGTTAATTCAATTAATTGTTTAGATACTTTTAGTTTTTGATTCTTTGCTGAAGATGCTACTATGGGTTATTTAGAGCAGTGGAATGGAGACAAGAAGCTACATCTCCCAAGTGGAATGATAAGATGCATGTGTGATATTTAGTTTTAGCTACATTTGCTTTATCTTGTTTTTAGGCTGTGATAAGTCTGGATATTGCTCGTTTTGCTTCAAAGGATGCAGCTTTAGCTTTTGCTTCCGTTATATATTTGATTCTATGCATGATTTCGTATATGCAACATGTTAATCGATGATTTCATAATCCCTGTAGCTTGATATGTTTAATTCTGTAGATGCCAAATATTACGGATTGGGCTTTTTTAAAAAAGGATATGTTAAAAGTTTTGGTTTTATTGGTTAACTGAGTTTCCATAAATCGTCTGATCAGATACCTGTTCATGATATGCATACTTGCATTGTTTTTGGAGTTTTACATGGTTTTGTACCCTTACACGCGTTAGTTAATGTGCGAGGGCAGTTTATATGCTTTTCATTTTCTTTCATGGCTGATTTGTATTTTCGCAAACATGTCTATGTATTAGTTTAATACTGTGAAGACATGTTGTAGAATTTGATTTTGTTGATTAAACTGCTTTTCGTTAGGAGTAATCTTTTTGGCTTATTTTTCTGTACTTGTGCTGGATATATACATTCTAAAGTATATTACTAATCTTATTACAGGATGCTTGATGGATATTGAGGGAATCTAGTGGTATGTGATTTGCATGGGGTGAGGATGCCTGAGTTGAGAAGCGGAGCCCGGAGATCAAAGCGTCTTGACAATCTTCAGCCACCCCAACAACCAACCAACCAAGCAGAGAATTGGACATTGCCTACTCAAAACAGGACCAGGAGGAGAGCTGGGCCAAATTGTGAGTTGATGGTTTTTGAAAGTTGGCAATTAGTTTTTCATGTTAATGGGCCTTAAAGTAAGTCTCTGACACTTAAATCTTGTATTAGTGTTCACATAAACCT
>JAOSBK010000002.1:10428509-10441040 GCA_027568895.1 Erythroxylum shatona
TGCTCTTTGCTTGAGGCAAATGAATATAAATCAACTGCAAAAACAATGAATCCTATTTAAAAATTCCTAGTAAAACTACTTCTGATAAGTTATTCTTCCTAGTGTTTGAGATGTTTTTCTTTGTTTTTTTCTCATGTTGGGGAATTTTTCTCTCATTTTAAATAATTAGCTTCTAGGATTTGAGTCCATAAACATTGTAGATGTAAAAACACTGGTGTAGCCTTGTAGGGAATATGAATTTGTTGGTATATGTGTAACATAGATTGGCCACTCTGTTTAAATTGTGGAAGTGACAAGGGAAGTTGATGTGAATCTATTCTTTTATCTGAAGTTAAATGGCTTTCCTAAGATTTCATATGAGGATAGCTTTTGTTGGTTTCATCTTGGTTCAGTTTTGGCTCTTATGAGCTAGGCCTTCGTATTGACGAGGATGCTTACACTAATCAAGTCAATCATTGTGTTCATAGAATTTTGTGCAATGCTTGCATTTATTCTGCAATTTTTTAAGTTACGGCTTTGTAATTTTGGTCATAATTTTAGCATACATAGAATACTTGCTACAAGAATGGATTCTACTATTTTACGATTCTTTCTCCAGGGTAATCATGTTACAAGGTCAAAAGGTAGAGCAATTTCATATTATAGGTGATATAGCACATCATATATTTTGTTGATTTGCATAACAGTTGTTGCCTTATATATTTGAACTTATCGCGAATTTTGTGGCAGTTCCACTATCTTTTTTTTTTTTGGTAATTAACAGTTCCACTATCAATCCAAGTAGTATGACTAACATAATTTGGAGTTGTTAACTTGAAAATAATTTTCCTGGAGAACTTCTAATTAGGGAATGAACAAACATTGTCCTTCCTTTATCTTTTTTTTTTGTTTTAGGTTCTTTTCTAAATTTTGTGCATGTACTGTGCGGCTAGTAAAAGGATCGACCAACTGAAATAATTAGTTGGACTAATTGTAATCAAGTAATTTCTGAAATTTTTGTCATTGTACAGGGACCCCTTACACGCAACAGTCGTACAAAGTGAGTGAATCATTTCCATTTAAGTGGATAAATAAAAAGTGGAAAGAAGGTTTTCATGTTACATCCATGACAACTGCTGGCACTCGCTGGGGTGTTGTTATGTCCAGGAATGCTGGATATTCTGATCAGGTAATATTTGGTGCTCTAATTAATTATTGTCTTTTCTTACCCTTGCATATAGTGTTCACAGTCTACTTGATTAAGATCTGATTTCCGGCCTGTTAATTTATTGTTGCTACAAGGTTGTGGAGCTTGATTTTTTGTACCCAAGTGAGGGAATACATCGGCGATGGGAGAATGGTTACAGGATTACATCTATGGCGGCCACTCCAGATCAAGCTGCATTCATTCTTAGCATACCAAGACGGAAAATGGTAGATGAAACTCAGGAAACTCTACGGACATCTGCCTTTCCTAGCAGCCATGTAAAGGTACTTTATTTTCTCATCTACTGTCCAATGTAGTTGTAAAATTCCACTTCAATACAATCAGAATTTTGCAACTTAGAAGGGAATCTAAATGGTGAGCAAGGAGTCTAATGCACATGTGGTTATTGCTGATCTCCTGATTTAACAAAATCAAGCACCTTGCATTCAAAGATCTGATTGTTCATTTGCTGTATGTTCCTTTTGCAGGAAAAGTGGTCCAAAAATCTCTACATTGCCTCGATTTGCTATGGGCGGACTGTCTGTTAATTTTGGTGGACATGTGAGGAATTTCAAAAATTCGACTACTTCCAAGTTGGAAAAGCCAAGAGGGTCCTTTTGGGCTTAATGTTGGCATTCTACACGTAAATGAAAATCCTAGCTTCTCATATAGGATATCCTCGTACATCGTGTAAAAAGGGCAAGGCGAAAGAAAAAGGAAGAATTGGGAGTTCGAGAGGGTGTTCCCCCAGCTAAAATTACGAGCTCTTGGGAGAACAGTTTGCCGATTACGTGATTGTACCTTCTATTGCAGCCAATATGTGCTTTGATTACTGTCTTGTTTTGTTTAAACATAAATGGAAGACAAGTAAGTTTCAATTTCTGTTTGCATCTTCCTCTTAAGGTTTTGCCTCTGAAATACTGAATTACAGAAGAGCAAGTATTTTTTTAAAAAAAGATGAAAATATGAGTGCACGATTAAGATTTGCAGTTAATGGATCATTCACGTAAGTCATTTCCTCCTCTCTTTGTTCTCTCCGACGAGCTATATTACATTTTATATTTCATGTACTTTGTAACAAATTTTTGAATGTGCTTACCCTGAATGAAGAAACGTGCGTCCGAGTGCCTGTGCTTTTCATATCATTCACATGATAAGTCTTCCAGCAAATAGTGGCAGTCCTGTTGTTTGTATGAGGTTGGAACTTTATTTATACGGTTAGAGACCAGACCAGACATTACAAGAGTACTCGAAACCATTCAAATCTGTTTGATGTCACCCAACTCTGGATTTACCCCTTCATTATTGTACCTGTAATGGGTTCCATTTAGTTTGGTACAGCCCCATCTTCCTAACCCAGAAGATATCAGAGTCGAATGAAAAGACAAGAACCTCAATATCAGCCAAACCTCCTCGGTTCTTAATTAAGGCCAAGCTGTTCTTCAATTTACAACTGCCAGATTAAGACGTTTCCTTGCCGAATGATGACAATGGTAACGGTAGAGAAAATGATAGTTTGTGTTTTCTCTAATCTACACTTAACAAAGAAGTTAAATTCTAATAAAGTCCATCCAGCTGCTTAACTGGCACTAGGGTTTGAGAAGATATGTTACCAAATCCTGTGGACCAAATGCAGCTGGTCCTCCCTCAAGTCTCACCACCCATCACCCTCAGTTTCTGGCTTCAAAAACTCCGGAGTCAAGGAGAAGATTTAAGGGTTTAATTGTCTGTTTAGTTCAAGTTGGACCGGGCTTTTTCCAATTCAACCCCCACAGTGGTATGTCTGTAAAATTAATGGACCTTAGGGAATTTTTTGTCATTTTGCACTAAAAACGAAAATCCAAAACCCTAGTGCGCAACTAAACTAAACCCTGAATAGGAGAGAAGAAAAGGTAGCAAGCAGCCCTTTAAAACCTTATTACCTTTGACCTCTCTTTCTCCCTCTCTGTAAAGACTAAACCTGCAAACCCATGAGGCCTCCGAGGGGCAGAGGAGGGGGATTTAGGGGCGGAAGAGATGGCGGTGGTCGAGGTGGTTTTGGCGGAAGAGGCGGTCGGTTTGGCGGTGGTCGAGGTGGTGGTGGGTTTCGCGACGAAGGACCTCCTGCTGAAGTCATAGGTGTGTTCCATTATTCCATTGCGTTAAATATGAGCTTGTCAATTTGTGTTATTTAATTTTAATGTTTGTGTTTGAGAACACAGGAGCATTTCTGAAGAAAGAATTTTTTTTTGGGGTGTTTAAGGTTTGGTGTAAGTAGTTTACTTTGTCCAAAAGCGAGAACTTATAAGACACTGGCTGCTACTTGTCATCTTTAGCGTCTCATTTATTTGATGCACTCAATAGTATCGTACTGTTTCTTGCCAAGCCATTATAAGTATACATTCTAATTACTTATTTAGTTAAGCTTTCTTGTAGAGGTTTCCACGTTCCTCCATGCGTGTGAAGGTGATGCAGTGACAAAGCTCACCAATGATAAAATACCTAAATTCAATGCTCCAATCTTTCTGCAAAACAAAACACAGATAGGAAAAGTTGATGAAATCTTCGGTCCTATCAATGAAGCTGTAAGCAATCTTGTCCGACTTTCTACTGCTTGTTTATGTGGTATCTACTCGATATGTGTATTCTAATGATGGCGATTCACGTGACTCTTGCAGTATTTTTCGATCAAAATGATGGAAGGCATTGTGGCAACTTCATATAACACAGGAGATAAGTTCTTCATTGATCCTAATGGCCTTCTGCCTCTAGCAAGATTTCTTCCACAACCAAAGTATGTTTGCTGTTTTCTTTCTAATATGTTAGTGAAATTTAGGCCTGTAGTTTTGGTTAACTGACACTACATTTTTGGCTTCGTGGACTTTTTTGTAGTTTGGTTGTTTCCTGGGAAATATTATTTTACATTAGCTCCTATTTTCCATGGCACATAGTATAGTTATGTTGGGTTGTTGGGGATTTTTGGTAATTGATGGAAAATGTATGTTCCACTCTTTATCTTCATGTTGCAGTATTGTTCTGCATTTAATATTTTAGGATATCCAAATCTTAGAAAGGATGCCATCTTATTGAAAAATCTGATGCACAACAAGTTGAAACACATCCTGTTAGATTGACAAAACCTTTTATGAACTTCGCTTTTAACTTGAATGCCTTTCTTGTTGCATCCTGGAGGGTTTTGGAATGTTTCTGAATTGATGCTAACAGTTAAGAGTTTGTTTCAGGGGACAACCACAAGCAGCAAGGGGTGGTCGTGGAGGTGGCAGAGGTGGTGGTAGAGGTGGCGGCCGTGGATTTGGTGGCTTCCGTGGAAGAGGTGGTCCAAGAGGTGGAAGGGGTGGACCTCCAAGAGGTGGTCGTGGGGGCGGCTTTAGGGGCAGAGGAAGGTCATAGAACAGCTCTGTGTAAAATAGCTGATGCTCTTTTCCTGAGTTATTGTATAACAAACAGCAGTCGTAGTCGGAACTGATTTCAATATTGACTTCTGGTTGAATTGAGTAATTTTGATTGCATAACAATATCCACTTAGAAAAGGTATTGATTTGCTGCTCAATGGATGACATTCCTTGTGATGAATGTTGGTAGTCCCAGTAGTGTCGCCTACTAGGTATGCTAATTGGGCCGTGCCGGAACTAGGCTCAGTTTGACCAGGCTGGGGCTTGATGATCTGGCTTGAGACTTGGCTTGAAAGGCCCGAGCAGCTTCACCACCTGCTTAAATGATGTCTTTTTGAGTAAATTGACATCGTTTTAAAAGTATACTTGAAATGATATCGATTTGAGTGACTCACTTGGGTTCTGGCCTCGGCTCGTGCCGCACTTGCCAACCCGATTGTCTACCGGTGCCTAATGCTTTTTTTTATAATCTCATCATATGTTTTAGAGAAGGCTGCGTACTATCAGACCTCTCTAAATTTCGTTTTTCTGCGAAATTTCGGATTGAGTGTGATGATAATGTTTTAGGTAAGACGTGTTTTGGATCTCTCATTTGTGCAGTTACGCAATTAGACCGGAGTCAACTAACTGGTCTTTTTTGTTTTTTGTTTTCATATCATTCAGCATTTATTTAGAATACTATTGAAGATTGGATTATGCAGATCTTCCCGCTACCCTCTCTTATTATTTTTTTCTTTTTTTTGCATCACTTTAATTTGTTGTGATTTTCATTAGGGAGTATTGTAGATGTGGATTATATTATGTCAAAAAAGATGATTCATCTTCCCAAAGGCCTGATAAACTCGGTGACCCTATTCGTTATTTATCTTCCTTCATGCCGAGAACATTCAGTTTATGGCCCGTTTGGCTTCACATTAGAGTCTTTACAATCTGTTTACTTGTCTCAATTCTAGAATCAAGAATGCTAAGTCCTGGACTTGTGTTTACTGAAGTACAACAGTTCATTACACGATGTTTTCATATTCATTATAAATTTGAAGCCATATCTTCATATTCCTCCTTTCAGATAATTGCGAGTACGTTATAATAGTACAACTCAGGTCGAACTTTGAAGGTTATCTTATTACATAGAACAAGAATGGTTAACGCTTCCCATGAAACATGAGGGATAGCTATGAATTAGGGTCAGAGGCCTCATTGATGGCTCCATATTTATTGAGACTGGAACCGATCATAGTCATATCAGGCCTCCCAACCCCGAAGAACAGTTGCTCTTGCCACACGATTAACTCCTAGAGTGAAAGCTCCCATGCGAAGGTCGCAATTGTGGGTTTTACACATCTCCTTCACAGCTTTAAAACCTTTGGTCATATATGTCTTTAGTTCACAGTTCACCTTCTCCTCTTCCCACATAAATCCTTGAATATTCTGTATTCCACAAACAGTTAAAAGATTATGATTTGCTCACAACCCAGCAAAGAAGATATTGCCAGTTCTTGCAAGTTGGTGAGGAAATTGTCCAACATATGTAGGAAGGAACAAGCTGGTAAGATAAATAGGATACCTGAACCCACTCGAAGTAACTAACAGTAACTCCTCCTGAGTTGGCATAAATGTCTGGAAGAATAACAACACCTTTCTTTGACAAGATCTGTCAACAGATTTAGTAAGAGTTAATGAAGGTGACAGACCAAAACCAGTGTCTGAGTCAAATACTAGGCCTGAAAGAAGCGCTTACCTCATCAGCTTCTGGGTCAGTTGGATGGTTAGCAGCTTCAACTATGAACTTGGCTTTAATATCATTTGCGTTCTCTCTTTAATCAAACAAGAGAATGAAAAGGTGTTTCTTGTCTAACTTTTCTGTTCTGATAAGGGAAAACATTTTTTCATGACAAATAATACCTGTTGATGACACCCCCGAGTGCTGCAGGGATAAGAACATCACAGTCCTCCACTAATATTGACTTGGGATCCATGGCATCCCCACCGTGGAATCCTTTGACACCCTTGTGCTGCTTGACATGCTTGAGTAGGCCTGAAATATCAATCCCCTTGCTGTTTTTTATAGCTCCACTAATGTCACTTACAGCAACAATCTTCCCACCTCTCTCACTGATTAGTTGAGCAGCCCAAGAACCAACATTGCCAAACCCCTGAGATCATACATTTCCATCAATTACTATCTTAACTGGTTTAACTGACACGAATCAGTTAAAACAACCAGAATAAGAACTTTACTTGTATGACAAATCTTTGTCCAGATATGGTTTTCCCATACTCATTGAGCAGGGCTTCTGCTGCAAAGAGCACTCCTCGTCCAGTTGCAGCATCCCTTCCCAGAGACCCACCAAGATCCTAAGTTATTGAGCGAAATTTTTTTAAAGAAATTAAGAATTGACATGTTGTCGGAGATCAACATATTTCTTTTATGCAATACGAATCACTGTTACCGAAAGAAAATGCATACATTCACAATGCAGAGGTGGATCATTTTATATACTTACAGGAGGTTTGCCAGTCACTACTGCAGGGGAGTAACCATGGAATTTCGAGTACTCGTCTAGTATCCATGCCATGGTCTGTTTAGTCATAACCAAGATCATAAAAGCATTAAAATCAATTCAACTTTCTGAGTCTTGAATCAGAAACAAAGAGTTAATTTTCATAACGTGGTTGGTACTAGGCAATATCAAGTCAACTCGACGAACAAACATGTGTCTTCAACACTAACCTGTGGACCAGTTCCCATATCAGGAGCAGGAACATCAGTGTGGATTCCTATCAGATCATGTATTTTCTGAGTGAAGACTCTGGTAAGGCGTTCTAATTCAGATACGCTGAGGTCCCTTGGATCGCATCCTATACCACCTTTAGCCCCACCATATGGAATATTGGCCACTGCAGTCTTCCATGTCATAAGCTGTGCCAATGCATTCACTTCATCTGGATCAACCTGGAAAAAACGGTAGACAACCAAGTAACATTGAATTTTGTCATCTGGATTATTTAGCAACTTCAATTCAAGAATTCAGGCTACCTCAGGGTGATATCTGATTCCTCCTTTCATAGGACCTCTGGCATTGTCATGTTGAATCCTGAACCCAACAAATGATGCCAAAGTCCCGTCATCCTTGGGAATGGTACACTCAACCTGCATGTTTAGTTCAAAATTTATTAGAAGAGAAGATTTAGAATCGATCATTCCTTCCCCAAACAAATATATTCATATGGTACTCATGAGAGAATAACTACATCTGGAATCACCTTGATTTCTCTAAATGGAATGAGCAAACTTTTCTCGAGCTTGGAGTCCAAACCCAACAGCCTAGCAGCTAGTTTGAAGTTTCTGTTGGTTGCAACAAGGGCATTCATGGTTGACCCTAAAGCTGCTAATTTGAAGAATCAAATCGGAGGTTATAAATTCTCCGACAAACAAGATAGTAAGAAATGTACTAAAATTACTCTTCAAGAAAAGAGATAACGGGATATGTGAGGGCGTATGGAACTATGGATTGAGACGAATTGGATAAATTAGGGGAATAGATGACACGATTATTTAAGGACTTCTTTTCTCGACTTGATTCAGGTTTCAATGCTGTCATGAAGAGTCTTTTCTTTAACCCGTTTTTAGACCTCCGATGATGATAAGATAACATCACATCTTGACTTAGTCAAGCTGCAAATGGATAAACTAGACATTGGGTAGCTGAGTCAGATGTACTAAACTCTATAATGTTGCAAGTAGGCTCTAGCCGCAGGTCGCGATGTCGGTAGCAGTAATTAATTGAGTCTTAACGCAAGAGGTGGGTCAGAATCCAGTAAGCTTCCCCACTTTGTTCTTATCTTCTTCTGGGATTACGTGCTCATTATAGTTTGAAAGAAATGTGTTCTTTTATAGCATTTGCCAATATGTAGTTCTAATAGAAGAGACGGGTCAATTCTACCTAACTCCTGCTTGGCCTTCACTAGACCTAACTGCCGAATATGCTGCAGTGTATGATAGTTCTAATAGAAGAGACAAGTCAATTCTACCTAACCCCAGCTCGGCCTTCACGAGACCTAACTGCCAAAAATGCGGGAGTTAGGTCTAACATAAAACATTAGGAAAAAAACCAAAAAACGAAAATCCCAGAATTCTTGTCCACGGCTAACTGGATATCTTGCCAAATATGAAAGATGTAATTAACATGAACTAAAAGCCCCCATAAGAACAAGGGCAAGAAACCAAAAAGGAAGTGAAAGAAACATTTAAGAACATAACAAGTGTATGGATGGGGTGTTGAGGGATTGTCGTACCAGGAAGATGAGCAACACTACTTCCTCCCAATGTTCAAGTATGCTCCTACTTACGCTTCGAATCCACAGATAAATAGCACAACCCAAAACAGTATATCAAATGAGAATCAAATTCTTTCGGAATCTAATCCAATAAAAAAAGGGAAAGAAACATTAAACATTATCTCCAAAAACTTTGGTAACGCAAATCCACATATATATATAAACACAACACATCTGAAAGCTGAAATTTCTAAGTGGGGTAAACGTTGGAACCAATTGGTGTCTCCACTCTCCAACATGACAGTTTTCAGACAAGAATATGATGCTCTCACGTCCTGTACTGTATCTTTACTGTTGATATCCTACCGGACAGAATCAAACCCAACTTCCATTCATGTTTGTGACGTTTATGGATCATAACATAATATTGTTTTCGATTACATAGAGTAAGAAATAGAAAATATAAGGGAAAAAGAATTAAATATATCATACGTGGAACACAAAACGCCATGAACGTGAATCCTACGCGAAAACCATATAGGATATTGCCATCATTATTGTTGAAATGTATTGGAGACAAGTAGAGTTTTAGAGGCGAACCAGGGAGTTTCCTTTTGCCTTTAGTCTTTAGTGTCATGGTGATGATGGCGCTAGTGAATGGAGTAGCTAGCTAGTGACTTGAATATGGAGAAGTGCACAGCGACTCCGAGATTGTGGCTTAGAGAGAGGTCTCCTCCATTATAGGTTATCCTCAGCTGGAAAGATTACAGAAAGTTGATGAAAAAGAGAAGACGATCAACATGGATTTTCGATCACGACAAAGTAGTGATCAAACATTGCTTTTGGAATTGAAACATTATCTTCTACTGGTGCACGTACGCCAATTATTGCATACGTTACTCATACAATTACAAATGTCCACTTAAAAGAAGTTCTTTTGGCAAATCACGAATGCCTATAATTGAAACACATTTTAGTTAAACAGATGGCACTGCTAAGTATTGAACATTTAGAGAAGCTGCCAAGTTTTTCAAAAGGGAAAAAAGAAGAAGATAAAGTGTAAAGTCAGAACAGAGCCAAGACGAAGAGATAAAGTGCATCAAAATACGTAACCTACCATCCAAACCAAGTTGATCAAATGTGCAATAATTCCCCCATAAAAAGAACGATATTGTTTCCTTTCCCTTTTTATCAAGAGAGACTAAAACCAGAGAAAAAAGAGGCTTAAAAAAAAGACTTAACTGGGTACGGTAACTCAAAAGGTTGAGATTTTGTATAGAAGATGTGTAATTAATTGCCCATTAGTTTAAATAAAGGAAAGGCAAATAAAGAGAATAGATTAACGCAACTAGACTTGGCACTGGAGAACACTGAAGGAAATCCCGTCCAGGAATCTATGACGTATCACTAACACTCCACCTTCCACTGTGTCACGCAAGTGCGATTCCTTCTTTACTTGACAACCACTTGATCGACATTCCTAAGGTAAGCATTACTTCAAGTTCTCCCTTTCAACAAGTTTAAACACTATTCTTAGTCACTAATAATTAGTTCCATTGGCTAATTAGACTCTTTTGATTTTGTTTTAGTTTTGCCAAAAAATTTAAATTTAATTCTTATTGGTTCACGTCCTACAATCAATTAGTCGGCTGTAGTTAATTACAAGAAAAAGGTTTTTTGTGACGGAAATTATCGATGGAAAATAAAACTTTTCTGTTAGGAAACAAATTTAGCAAGGGAAATTACCGATGAAAGCTTGTGTATTTGTGGCTACCATTAGCGTCAAAATTTTGGATTTTCATCGGTAAGTTAAAAAAAATTTATCAACCAATTTATAGAATTCTGTCTCACTTTGTAGACAAAATCTCAATATTTCATCGGTGAATTTGTAGACAAAATCTCAATATTTCATCGGTGAATTTGCTGACAATAAATCGTATATCTGTCGCTAAAGTTACTAATGGATATATATGTTTTTGTCGCTAAATTACCGATAGAAACATTAACCATTACTAAATTTTTACTGACGGAATGATATATTCTGTCAGTAACTTATGAACGGATTAATTTATTTCGTTGCTAATTAGTGATGGAATGGTATTTTTACCGACGAAAGTTATCATTTCGTCACTAATTAACAATAAATGATTATAGTTCTATCAGAAAATTTAAATTTGATAAATTTCTACTCCCATTTCTCACTTCCTACCCGAGTTTTCTATTCATAATCTTAGGATTTTTTGTATATTTAACTTCTATAAATAATACAACATTGATTGATAAATATAAAGTAAACATTATCCTGATTGTTAATATAATAAAAAAATCAAAATGTAAACGAATGAGTAATCATTGTAATAATTGTACATTAAGAATTTATATAAAGACTTAAGTGTAGCAAAACATAAAATGCATTCACTTATAACATGTGGTGAAGGCGGATGCTTTGATTGCTACAATGAGTTATTATCCCTATCTTCAATTGATCTATCTCATTGCAGAGTTAGGCTATGTATTTCATCGACTATTGCAACTAAGTTGCTAGCCTTTTTATTATGCTCTCAAGTTGGAGGACTCTTTCATTTAATGTGGACCGCCTACTAGATTCAGTTGTAATGGATGTGGAGGATTCTAAATAACAAGTGTTCGTAAATGAACCTAAGTCGAAAATCTTTCCACAGTGGTTCCTACCACCCGCTACATCAAGATATGTCTAACTCTCATTAACAATTTTAGAGTTCTAAGATTGTCGTTCAATATTTTCTTGTATTTAGTCCTATCATTATAATTGTTTATGTTAATAAGTGATATATTTTAAGAATTAATATTAAAGTATAGTTTTATATACATGAACTTGTCTGCATCAGGTGTTGACGAAGGTCACACCATCATATTTCTTATTATGAGTGAGCAAAAAGAGCTGACATGGTGTAGGATTCCTGCTCATAATCAGAATAAATTATTATAAGTGAACTACAATTTACAAAAAAATGAGAAAATTCCCTCTAATTTTATGATGTGTACCCCATGTTAGACAAAAAAATTTAACTTAAAAAGTTGGTTTACTCATTTTTTATGACTTATGTAAAAATTTCATCTCTATTTTTATGATATATACCCCCTCTATTTCGAGACATACTTCTGTCATTTACTCGATTTTTTCTATCCATCTTATATCAATTTCTATCAAATCCATTTCTATTAATAAGATAAAACTATCAATAAGATACCCATATTAGACAAAAAAAATTAACTCGACAACACAGCCATTACTAACACCAGACAGTTATAACATTATTATTCTCTATAATGCAAATATAATTTTATTTTAAATTTCATACATCAAATTACATTGAAATCGAATTTCATACATCAAAGTACAAAAATCAGAATATAAGGGCAAAGTTTTGATACTTACAAATTGAAATGCATGCTTTTGGTGAGTCAAAGATCATCCAGTGTGTACGGATAAGCTCTCTCCATCTAGTCCTTCACATCTATTGACAGAATTATGCTCTGAAATGGATATTGCTTTAGGTGATGCCCAATACTGCTGCCAACAACTCCATATTTCTTTAGATATATATAATGATCGTACATCATTCTTGTGTATCAAAGCAAGAAAGTCTCTATAACATGTACGAGCTTGAGCCTCTCATATATTATAAATTACAA
>JAOSBK010000002.1:10474725-10490537 GCA_027568895.1 Erythroxylum shatona
ATATAATTGTATTAATTATTAAAATCTAATTACATATAATTTTATTATAAAATTAAATTATTCATAATTTTATTGAAATTAATTTCATTTATTAATTATATAATCTTGAATTAAATTATTCATAATTTTTATTAATAAATAAATAAATAAGTAATATATATTTAAATGATAGTAAATCAAATTATGAAAAAAAAACATAAACATGAAATAAAAACTACTTTTTATAGTTTTTTTAATTTTTAAAAATCAGAAGAAACCAAAACAAAAAATAAAAACTCAAACAAACAGATTTTTTTACTGAATTTGAAAACAAAAATAAAAAACAAACATTAATTTTCCAAATTTTTAATTTTTTATTAAATTAAATTTGAATTTGTTATTTATATTTTAACCAATGTTTTAAAAACTATACCAAAAATTAAATTTATGAAACAAGAAATTTAAGGTTTAAAAAGTTTAACTGATATTAGACTATTATAAAACTTACTAAAGATTGAATAAAATTAAAAACTTTAAAATATGATTAAAAAATTACCCATATTAATCAACGAATTTAAATTTTAATTAAAAAAAAATTATTAAACAAAAACTATTTAGTTTATTTTAATTTATAAAAATCTATAAATTTACAAAAATTTATCGATTAATTAATAAACTGATCTGTTCTTAACAACGAGAGTTAATAAAATAAATCGAAAAAAATTTCGACAGTTGAACCGATTGAATTAGTTGAATTTTTTAATAAATTAACAATTATTATAATGTTAAATTATAGTTAATTTATAATCTAAAGTTTTAACTGTTTGAATTTTTAATTATTGAAATTGATCTAATATTTAATTATTTAGTTTAACGAATTAACTATTATAAATTATAAATTATATTAACCTAATTGGGATTGGAAGACAGCCGAGCAGTGGACAATCATAATCATTAGAAAAAGGACAAATAATGGAGTAGACAAATTGACCTGTAAGATAGATAGTTGTAATTGAACTACTAAGTACTAACAATTCCAAAATAATCACCCTAACTGTTGACAATTTATCGCGAACAGGTCACAACCACTAAAGCCATGGCTGACTATGTAAAACACGTAGAGTAGGTAGAGCCGTTCTTGACTTGTCTTCACCATTTAGAAGCTTCCATCACCAGAAACCAAAAGCAAGGGCAAAGGGGGCTTCGCTCTTTAGCTTATAATCTCTCTCCAGGGGCAGTCAAATTTCTCTCTTTTTGATTGCTCCTGCTGCGGATTATTGAACCTGGCAAAAAGGGGTCGGTGTCTTGGAAAGAGTATGTGTCCTCTGAGGTTTCTTTTAGTGTTCTTTTCCGCAATTTTAGCGGGGTATTTTGCGTGGAGGACGGTTCGTTCGTCGCCGGAGATTGAGAATGTCGTCGCCGATGATCGATCTGCGGCTGATAAAAAAGAAAAACAAGGATTCAGCGTCAAAAGGGTATGTTTCAATTGTTTGACTTTATCATAATTCTGGGTATTTATATGTAGAATCATGTGCCTCTGAATTTCTTTCGAGCAATTAAATAAGAGATTGAGCATTCAATATATCAGTTAGATCTGAGATGTGGAAATAATTTTGTCAACAAATCAAAAATCGTTGTCATGTATGGCCAGGTGCCGTATAGGCAACATTTTAGGGTTAGTCGTAATAATTTTGTGAAATGATGATTGACTGGGCTGTTGCAGATTGTTCAAAATGGATTCTGGGTATTTGTGGACATGGCTAGTGGGAGGTACTTGTGGAGGAATCTGAAAGAGATGAAGAATGATAATGATAAAATCAAGAGTTCGTAGGATTCTTTGATCTTTGGGCGTGCTGTATTGTTTTGTCTCCCTCTTGTATCTAATTTTCTCTCTTTAAGCAACCTGTTGTTGTACTATCAGTGGAGGCTCATAACTTTTCCATTTCTTGTTTGGTAAGGGAGAAACTGGAGTCTGTCAGAAGATAACTCTTTTACCTTTATTACTGCAGAAGATTGTCAAAATATGCTTCAAAGTATAATCTACTAGCTTGCCAATTACGAATCCTTCCATCTTCTGTCATAAATGGATATCCCTTGGAATCTTGGGAGCCGAGTTGACCAAATGTTCATATGGATTGAGCTTCTTGTCCAGGCATTTTCTGAGACTTGTTAATCTAATTTACTTCTTGCCATGAAAATTATTTGCACCTGGCAGTGTAGAATCCAAATGTGAATCACTAGCACTTGGTAAATGAAAGGTTAGGAAATTACTAGTTAAACAATTGTGATTCCAAATGATTTCAAAGGGATCAGATTCCAGTTTTAGGATATCCAGTCATTTCTGCAATGCCAATCAATACGTTGACATTATGTAGTCCAAACAGTAAGCCCACCAAGCCATCAACCCCAGAAACCTGGCATATATATCTCAATTAATAAACCTCCAAAAGTTAACGGAGATATACTCATAAACTTGTGAAATTTGCAGTTAAAAACCATCTCATTACACCATCGAAGACACTTACCACTAAAGTGAGTTAACCTGAAACTTGCTTTTGAGTTTGGTCATGTATGATCAAATCCTTCAAAATTTGCCAAACTTAATTTTGAGTTTTGATTCCATAAAATTTTGTATTCAAGTCTAAGTCTAAACCTAATGAAATTAGAATTTGCAAGTTATAGCAATTTATATCAGTAATCAGCTCAAAAATAACTAAAATTGGATAGGTAGGTACATCTATGAAATCCCAACGCCTCAAGTATATCAGCAAGTAAAATCCAATCCCAATGGGACCTACATTCTCCGCCAACTAGTCCCAACTACTGGGAACATTGAAAGGGGGGAGAAATGTCCAGGTTCATCACTTAAACTTTATGGTTTCAGAATTACTCTTTTTATGAAAAAAAAAAAGTAATTTCCATATCTATTTTGAGAAATGTTTAAAAAAAAAGTTAGATTATTATTAGAATTTAGTTATAGAAATCCTTACACTTTCTAAAATAGATAGTGGAGAATGAATGAAAGCACATCAAAACACACGAGGGTGACACGCGACGACACAAATGAAGATGAAAGAGGAGGCATTCATGGCTCCTCTTTTTACGCCCTCGTTTCCTCCGTATTTCTACGAACTGCTTTCACAACGTCATCATCGTCATACCACGCCTTCCTTCTCTACACTATATCGTCTCCTCCTCTTTTTCCAATAACACAGACCACGTTAACCAAGTGTATCGAAAAGGTAATTTCATCCGTCTCTCTTGGTTTGTGGTTTATGCTTGTTTTGTTCTTTTTATCTGTTTCAAGTATGAGTATCACTTTCTAAGCTTGGAACGAACGTACCCCTTTTTTAATGTGATGTTGGATATTTTAGGCACACCTACACCTTCACATTCACCTTCACCATCGCTATTATTTTCTTCTGCTGTTGTTAACTAATAGTTGCAGCTCATGTCACCATTGGGTTTTATTCATAACAAGAAACCAACAAAAAAGTTATGTTCTTTTTGGAAATGTTAGCTTTCTTTGGCATTGGATTGATTTCTTGGTTAATGGGTAATTCGGTTTGGCTGTAAAGGTTGAAAATTTTGGATTTGCATGACCAAATCGTCTTGAAAAACCATAGTTACGTAACTTCATTACAGATTATTGATACTTACTTCACTTCACTTAGATGGAGATATCAGGCGTGGCGTGTAGGTTAAATGTTTTTCCTTATACATTGTTTATGATATGAAAAGAGAAGACCTAGAGGTAACCAAGAAATCTTATAAAAGCTAAATCAATTGAACAGGGGGAACATATGGAGGCTGACAGAACTTCTGAGCTTTCAGAAGTTGATTTCTTCTCGATTATCCCCATGCTATAACTAATCAAATATCATTGCCAAAGGGGCTGTTTCCTGCCATTCTATTTTCTCTGTTTTAACTTGATACAATCTTTTGTAGCCTGCACAGAGTTGATTCTTATTAAACATCAAGAGCCGGCAATGTCTACGGTTGGAAATTCGACAAATATATTTTGGCAGGAATGTCCAGTTGGGAAGACTGAAAGACAGAAATTGCTTAATCAGAAGGGCTGCGTTGTGTGGATTACGGGCCTTAGTGGATCAGGTATATGTTGCCATATCGTAAGGATTGCCCTGAAATAAAACGAGACATTTAGCATTTACAATTATTGCAGGTTTAGTTCGTTTCCAACATTCTTATGATTTTTTTTGCTTATTATAATGACAAGAATAGTCTGCAATTATAACAAGTTACAGCTTTAGTCTCTAAATATCTAAAAAGAGACTATGGGTGTATACCGTCTAACTTAGATATCATATATATATATATATATATATATCTTACTTTCCAACTTTTGAAGGCAAAAAATGCAATAACATGCTATATAATCTACCAGCGATAAGTCTCTGATTTTTGACCAATCAGGGGTTTGGTCTGATGGAAAGAGGGCAGGAGTACCTTCCTAGGGTCAGAATTCTGGTTAATGCAAGAAGAGTGATGTTTGTTTACATTTCTGATCTCGATGTACCAAAAGATGCATTGATATGGTAGATGATTTGAGTTTCAACTACAGGAAAAACAAGGATGTGCGTTTTGAAATGACAAAAACATGTTTGATTTTTAAAAATTAAAATGAAGGAAAATCTGGAGGGTTTTTAGTTTTTTTGAGCTTCAATATGCAATTTTATAGTTGGCTGTATTGTTCTGACTAATGATAAAGATTTATGGTATGTAAAGGATACATATTGAGTTCAAACTCCCACCAATTCACAATACAGTGTGCTAACTCTTGTAATGAACAAATGCTGGACTTTTCAGAATGTCTCTTTTATCACCATCTCCATCTCCATCACAGTTTGTTTGGGAGCTCATCAACTCTTAACAAGCTCATCAACTCTTAACCTACTATGATTTTTGCAACTCTGCAACTGTATCAAGGTTTTGTTATTTCTGTAGGAAAAAGCACTCTGGCATGCTCCCTAAGTAGGGAACTGTACTCTAGGGGAAGGCTATCCTACGTTCTTGATGGAGACAATCTTCGGCATGGACTCAACAAGGATCTGGCTTTCAGTGCTGAAGATCGAACTGAAAACATACGTAGGGTTGGTAAGTACAACTCTGCTGAAAGCAGATGCGTCATAGTGCTTGTTTTAGATATCCATCAAAGTAAATTCCCAATAACTATTTGCTTTATGAGTTTTTCACTGAAGTGTGATCGGATACTTTTTCCTGAATGTTAAAAATGCTAATCGTGTCTTGCATCCTGAGTATGCATGCTTGTGGATCAGAAGCAATCAATAACTTTGGTCTTTGTATCCAGCGTAAGAAGAATTTTGAGTATGTTCTTATATCAATGAGATTCTTCAACCAATTTTATTCTTATGCCAATGAGATTGTTCTACCAATTTGTCTGATGATCCTGGGCCTTTTATTATTGTTTTCTTTTCTGATTTTGTTCATTTACTTGCATCTTTTGGTGGGTATTCTCTGGTGGTATATTTTACAGCCTCTAATCTGATGTGGTGAGTTAAGATGCTAGTTCCAGTATTACTTTGTAAAGAGTAGAGATATGGTTCCCACCTTCTGTTTGGTATCTATGTTTAGCAAATTATTGTGTTGGAAACTGCTCAGGGGAAGAGATCTTTTAGAAGTGTACTGACTTTTCCTTTTTTGAAGTTGAAGCTTACTTGTTGAACTGGTCCACAAATACTGAATCTGCATGCTGCAGCTTTGCGTACTGGTTTTTATATTTGTAGGCTTACTGTCATTTTTCTTTAACTTGTGTTAGATAGCGTTCCAATGGAAGTAATAATATTATGTCGGAGCTGAAATTCCATTAATGCATAAGTAAGCTGTTGTTTCCATAAAACAATTAAGTACTGGATTAGTTAATCTGTCACATCATTTATGTAAAGAAAGAGAATTACTATCCCTCTTCACTACTTGGAATGCAACTAGCTTAGCAGAATATGTCTTGAACGGTACAATGGTATTGAACCTAGTTTTTGTTATATGGCGTGTATCAAATGTGTTTGTGTCAGTTTAACTGAAATGTTCATCTTTTATTTGATTTAGGTGAAGTATCAAAGCTCTTTGCAGATGCAGGTTTGATCTGCATTGCCAGTCTGATATCACCATATAGAAAAGACCGAGATGCTTGTCGGGCTATGCTTCCAGATTCAAATTTCATTGAGGTAAGTTTCTTCTTGATTGGAACTTAATAAGAATTGCTTTTTTTCTTTTTCTTTTGTGAAGATGAATCGTAATTAGTTTTATCTGTCTAGGTCTTCATGAACATGCCTCTATCGTTGTGCGAGTCAAGAGATGCAAAAGGCCTTTACAAGCTAGCTCGTAGTGGAAAGATCAAAGGTTGCCTAAAAAATCCCTTACCTGTGGCTTTCTTATCAATGAACGAGATTTTCTTCCCATTATTGCTCTCCACCCAAACGGAGACAAACCCATTGACTAGGCCAAATTGCCAATTGTTACATTGTTAAAACTGTTTGCTAACTTACACAACAATGTTGGGAAGCTGCAAAACTCATCACACATTATGTATATTGCCATATGCTGCCTACACCACGACTGATTGAATGAATGCTTGAATTTTGTCTTGATTGCAGGTTTCACCGGCATTGATGATCCATATGAACCCCCTCTGAATTGTGAGGCATGCAACCAATTGAACTCCGCCCTAATCATAGAGTACTATTTTTGCAGTGGTGTCTCATAATTTGGAAGGGTTCCAAGAGAATGCTTGCTAATCTTCGCCATTTTTTCCCTATAATTTCGAGCTGAAGTTATTTCTCATTATATGCAGATAGAATTGCAAGAGCGAGATGGAGTGTGTCCCACACCTGCAGCCATGGCAGGGCAAGTGGTGTCTTTCTTGGAGGAGAAAGGATTTCTGCATGATCACTAATCAACCCTGCCATACTCTGAGAACAGAAATTTTCTGCCCAAAACTCGCACCGGATCCGGATGCATTGGCAATCTTTAACCACAGCATGTGTCTGAAACAAAGGCATATATCCTATGGTTCAGCTGCTTGAGATGATTCTGTTGAGAAGACTGCTTTACACTGATTCTCTAATTCTCCTAATATTTTAAACCTGTTACCTTGTATTACATTACAACTTTTCTTTCCAATCTTAAGTAGGAAGATCCGTTCCTCTTTTTTTTTTTCAAATAAAAAAAGAAGGTAAGTTCCCCTCATCAATTCTATAGGTTAAAGCCCTACTGGGGAGGAGATGAATGTGAAACTTCCCTTAATTCTTTAGAGCTTGTTTCGTAAACGTAATTAGCCAATTACACAACTTGCTTTATTGTTGGAAAGAGGCCTATTTCATTATTTTTTGGCAGGTGTGATGTTTTCATTACCTCTAATTAGTTTCAAAATGATCATCTAATTACTTGGCATAAATGCACTAATGTTTCTCTATTTTTGATGATTGAAAATTCATTATCAAGGGATGATATTATAATAATTATCTATTATTTTGTTTATATTTTCAAATTTCAATGTAAACAAAGATGCCACTCCTCTGCTGGCCTTCTCTTTTGTCAGCAAACAGTGAACTAGATGGTGTTTTTCACATTTAGATGAAGCCTTTTCTTGTGCTTTGAGCTGGAAGATAAACTTATTATGCTTGGGAATAAATAATAATTGGGTTTTATCATTCTTTGTTACTAGATTTATTGGTTTAATAGCTGTGGTATGATACACTACTTCTGTTTTGTTGGTTTCTCATCTTAGCTTTGGAGCTAGTGAGGACTTGCACATAAGAAGTTAGATAAGATATTGGCATGTCCGATTTGCTATAGTTCCTGCTTGAACATGAATTACGTTGGCTTCAACAGAAGGCCAATTAGAAGGAGATGGTGTGATTATGGGAGATGTCAAAGTCATATCGCCATAATATGGTCCAAGAGAAGTGCAAATGGTAGAATACTCCACATCATGGGTTTGAAGCAAATGTTCCCTGAGATGTAACTCCTGTTGCTCTGATAAATGGGTTAGCAATAACCCTCTGGGTATCATCAGTACTCCTAGAAAGCGAAGGAAAGTTATCTTCATCTGGACTGAGCATCATACAAGGTTGAGGAGTAGGAGCAATAGTAGGATATGCTGGCAAAATACTAGATCGAGGAGATTCCGCGTCGACCTACATGCCATGAGAGCTATGTCTAACTAGAATTGGCTCTTTCCGAACCTCTGATTCTTCAAAGTAATTCTCACCGTCTGAAAATTTTAAGGCTTGGTATACGCATCACGTGCTTATGAAGTCTTTCTGATGCTGAATCGCACCTCAATATTGAGTCATTTTACGTATTTTGTTCACTCCTGTCTATGGTTTGAGCGATAGTATCCAAGCAGATTAAGCGGCATACGCTTACTCCGCTTGCTGCCAAGCCTTTGGCTAAAGGTTTTTGGCAGACACCGCCAGGGCTGTCAGGAGCGCTCCGTGAGGATCCTTCATCTTCCACAAAAACGACTTTGACCATATGGTAGTTCATACCATGGAAAATTTTTCATTATCAACTTTGCAGAAGATCGCACAAAACCTTTCCACTGGCTTGGAATCCAATTTCAGTCAAACAACTTGCCAGGATTAGGAATCCGAGAATTTAATAAAAATGGTAGGCGAAAATCGAAAGGACTCCATGTCCACCTCATATGACTGTTGGATATTTTAATTTATTAGGCGCTTCTAGTTCTAGGAGTTGCATCCAGTAATAGTTGGAATAAGAGAAATTTTGCTTCTCTAATTTCATTAAAATAATAAACTTTTACAATGCAACAAAGGCAGATAATGCCAGCAAGATCCCAACATTACCATCAACCCCTCAACCCAAAAAAAAAAAAAAAAGAAATTTAATTCTAAAAAATTTTAAGAGAAAATACATTAATCCCGCCATTGTTAAAAGAAAGAAAGGAAAAAGCAGAAGTCCTTCATTCTGAATCACTTTCCATGCTTCCCATCGCCTTTAATCCCCTTGGTCTCTGCAAAGCATACAAACAAAACCATATAATTCAGACAGACTATCAAAGGATAAGGGAGATTATTAATCTTCTTTTCTTTTTTTTTTTCAAATCTTCTTCAAGATTCACATGTGGGCTGGGCAGAAAAGATGCACACACCTTCTTAGCACTCTTCTTCTCCTTAACTTCATACCTCTCTTGGCACATATCAGTCAGCCATGCCCCCGGGCTCACCAACTGTCCACCCACCACCAACAAATAAAACACGAGAAATAAATAAGAATCAAAACATTTTTCTGCCATTTTCTTTTCCCCCACATGAAGAAGAAGAAACTTACAAGTAGAGTTCTTTGAATGATCTTAGCCCTCTTTTTGGGCCTATGAGGAAGCTTACACCCCTTCATAGCCATAAAGTCCTCTTCTTTCTCTTTGCTTGACAAAGTTATATACAGCTTTGGCCACACATGTCCTTTCTCTTCTCCATTATTGCCTTCCATCCCAACTTTCCCGTTCTCTTCTAGAACCACTGACCCTCTTGTGGTGTAATATCGGTCTTCCTTCTCCGGCGATGCCGTTGATTTCCGGTTCTCGGTCAAACTGGACCGGAGGGTGGCTGCCTCCGAATTCCTGAATCAAAAAAATCACTAAAATCAAGATTTCAAGGAAAAAGATGACTACGCTACGCCCCAGAATCTTCATCACTTGGGATCTAAGAAAATCCCGGAGGGAAAAGTGAGAAAATGAAGGGTAATGATAAAAACTAAAATTTTACAAATCTAAGTCAAAAGATTTCATTTTTAGTTCCTAATCCCTTCCCATCAACCATACAAAAGATTAACAGGAAAGCTTCCAACCTTTTACTAGTTTTGATTGGAAGTCTAAATTGTCTGTTTGGTGGATGGAAGAGAAGAGAAAAAGCAATATTGGGGTACACAAGGGTAAAAATGACATTTCAACCTTCTGGGGAGCCAATCAGAAAATAACAACAACTTTCCATCGTCATTTTATTTCTCTGAAGGAATTCTCAATTATCTGCTTGGTTTCTCAGAAAAGAAGAGAGAAACAACAGATTTGAGAGAGAAAAAGCAGAGGAAAAAAAACCCAGAAAACACGACCACTCAACCACCAAAGTGAACATAAAGACTAAGCAAAAACATAAAACAGGACCCAAAAAGAATGCAAAGAGCTGAGCTTAGAACCCCTCTTTGTTTTCTTCCCATTTTGTCCTCGCAGCAAACCAATCCAACAGAAGAAAAGATGAAAGAGAAAAGACAAATTAATTCACCTTGTAAGGCGATTGGATTGAAGACGATGACAAGCTTCTTTCTCAGTGGTGGAAGAGACCACACATCTATCAATCCCAGATGTGTTTTTCCTCCGAAACATACCATCGGATCTCTGTGACACAATTCGAGGATCTCTAACTCTCACACATCTAAGCCTCTTCTTGTTCCCCCACTGCAAGAAAAATTCAGGCTCTAATGTCTTACATGCTCTCTGGTCTTTATCGTCTTTCTCCATATCTGCCAACGGAAAACACCAAAAACAGAAACCAGTTCAGAAGTTAGAATCGTTGAAATGGCCAATACTCGAGATGGAGATACAGGAGAGATGAGTTGGTTAAGACCACCTAGAAGTGACTCAAGGAAAAGTGAGGAATTGGGGATACAAAAAACTGAATCCGCCATAGAAAACAATGAATACACTGGCAAATGACCAAGATTTAACAACGGAATAGAAGACCCAGATTGGGAAATCAACGGAATCGGACTTTAGAGTCGAAGAAACGAGTAGATTGAGAAAGACCCAGAAGTGAGAATCAAAGAACGGAAACGAAAAAGTTTGATCTTTAAGAAGATGAAAGACAGAGATTGCTGAGAGGACCTGGCCGGTGCTTCATATTTAACTTGAGAATGATAAAAATCAACAAAGAGAAAGATAAAACTTGAAACTGGAGAGAATTGTGTGGCTAACACGAAGATCTACGAGTGCACCAGACAAATAAAAGGCTTTACTTGTCATTGGAATACCTCTGTGAAAAGAGAGAAACAGAGAAGAGAAATGAGGGGAAGAGGAAAAAAGAGTCTTACCATGAGACAATTGCATGATTAGGATGAAGTCTCTTGAACAGAAACAATCTCTGCGGCTAGAGAACAAGTAAAATCTCTCAAACAAGAAGAAACCCCAGATCGTTTCTGTACAAACTAAGAGCTACAATTCTCTCTCTCAAATTATTGTTGAATTTGGCTGTGCTAAGAGAAATGGTTGCAGACTGTTTTCTTTTTATCTCCGTTTATCTTTCTTTATTACCCCCTTCACAAAGTATTCTTGTTTGTTTCTCTAAGCCTCTTCTGGTTTTTTTTTTTTTCCCCTTCTTCTTCTTCGTCTTCCTCAGCTTTCTCTCTTCTTCCTCCATCTCTCCCTGTTCTGTGCCTATTTATTCCCCTCTCCGGGTGTGATAAAATAACTGAAGATGATTGTAACCGTAGGATTGAAGATCGACGGTGTTATTTCACTTTGATAGCAATGCCGTGCGGGTCTATCCTTTTAGGCCCAAAGTGATTAACCGGCCGAGTCCTCCTTGTTGAGCTTAGCTGGTCCATAATTGGGTTTTAAAGATCCATTGCAATTAATTGGGCCTTATTCATTTACTTGCAAAATGGTATGATCGGAAACTAAATTCGTATTCAACAGTAACATCTGTTTTAGGCAATAATTAACAATTTTAATTAATTTGATGTGCTTAATGGTAAAAATCTTTGAATAGATCTTTTTTTCAGTTTTGAACTTTTTATTTTTATATATTTAATAATTCTTGTTATTAAAACCAATTTATTTATTTATTTATTAGTCAATCTTTATAAACTATTAAGTTCCTACAAATTAAAATAAATCACTTAATGTTCATTTAATAATTTATTTTTAATTAAATTTCAAATTATAGATAAAGATAATATCTCTTAATTATATTTCAAAAATTTTAATAGTATTTAATCTTTATCTGATTCTATGATAATCTAATATCGATTAAATATTTTAAATTTTAAATTTTTTGTTTTACCGATTTAACATCCAATTTGGTTTTGAAACATTAGTTTTAAGTCAGTATTTACAATACCTCGATTGACATTTAGAACATAAAAATTGGAAATAGGCATTCACATGGTTAAAAACATTAAAGGAGCAGCTGGTTAGTAAGAAGGAATTGTAATATGAATGAAAATGAATATGGTGAGGAATGAGAATGGATATTATTATTATAATTATAATGGTTGGTTATAAGTAAGGAATGATTACCATTGCTATTGATAATTACTAGTTTGTAATAATTAATGAATGAATTATATTTTAATTAAAATTTTAATTATATTTTAACTAATTAATTGTATTTAATTAATTAGTATTAAAATATTTTTTTAAAAAGATCATTGCTAAGGAATGAGTTTCATTCCTTTACTAAATGGAGGGTGCGGAGGATTCTCAAAAAATGAGATGTCAAATTATTACTCTTATAATGATAATCAATAACCAACCACTCACTTTTTATTTTATACCCGTTAATCCCTTTTCAAATCCATCAATCAAGCATCCCTAATTATAGATTTTTTCAAGATAACATATTTGAAATATTAAATTATAAAAAGGTGTATCTTTATTCTTTGTTCACATTTAAATAATAAACTATTTCAATAGTTTTGTTTTTGCACATAACCAGTACTAAGCCTACATTACCTATTTTGTTTTTTGCTCTATTTTTTAATTATATCTTACCTTCAAATGATGGACTTTTGACAACAATCCAAACTTGTAAAAGCCAAGGAACAAAGAACATATCCTCTGATCCATCAACCGCTATTTTGTTTAAAGCTAAAAATGATGATTACAATAAAATATAATTTAAAATTTAACTTTGTTTGAAGCTTTCAAATCAAATTTTAAGGCTTTTAAACATTTTGAGCAAATTTTAAAATGACGAAATTAACTTTCTTTCAATTAAATGTTATTTCAGTTGTCGTCTATGTCATCATCATCACATTTAGTTCAAAGTTTTGCAGTGAAGTGAAGTTTGAAGAGGTCTGATAGTACACAGTCTTATCCCTACCTAATAAAGAAGCTATTTATGTTAAATCCACATGCATATGTGACATGAAAATAATAATGTAGGTTAAAAGAGTAAATAAATAAAAATGGAATATAAAATATTTAAGTAAATAAAATTATAATAAATACATAAGGATAATAATAATAATAATACTATAATAATAATAATAATAATAATGTCAACCAAATGATGAGAGTGACAGTGCCAAAAAAGAGGAAGAGCAATACAGAAAAATTTATTTATTGTTATGTCGACGTTAATTATCTCAAGAATTAACCATTTTTAACGAAGAGAGTAAAATAAATAAAAACAACAGTTACAACAAAAAGACTAGTAGAATAGCGATAAGAGTAGACACCTCCCCTACTTCTACACTGAAAATGGAAATTTGGACACACAATAAGAGAAAAGGGAGGGAAATTGTTAGCATTGTCAACGTGAGGAAACAAGGCTATCCAGTCAGCATCAAGACTTCCACAATTGTTACTAATCATTTTGATCGTTGAATTTATTAATTATTATGTAGATTTAAAAGTTTATTTGGTACCTATTTATAAATTACAATTAAAAATAATGACAAATGCAGAATATGTATCTTCCGCGAAAAGTTATTGACGACATACGTAGCTTTTTTGATACCAACTCGTCACATGAAAGAATCAAACAAGTGATATCGACTGTGTTGCTGTAAATGATTGTGCATAGCTGGCACCAATAATAATATAAGACGAAAGCAGATTATTATAACTTTTTTTTATTGCAGATTGTTAGCGGAGAAGTGCCTAGTTCCAATCTGATTCCAAGAAAGTGTCTCCCTCTGGTCGATACTATTGCAAAGACTGTTACGAATTCAGCAGGTCAACATCATTGGATAATGGATAGATATGTTATGAAAAGAGATAAACCAGGAAAAGGAAAAGAAAGGAGAATACTTGGGCACTATAAAGATGAATTCATTAGTTTACATGGAATTCAAACAAATCACCATGAGTTGTACAATAATTAGAATGGGAACAAACATAAGAATCGCTCTGACCAAACAAGGATCAGATGAAAAATGCCATCTCAAGAATCAATAAAAGATCCCCAATCGCTTCTCAAAATCCACCCTTGTAACGCCCACCATTCAAAGCCCTATACACCCACCAGGAAAGAAAAAAGCATACCCAATTATCAAAGAAAATAATCCAATGAAAATCAGAAGTATTGAACAAACGATCTCGTTTAGAAGACAAGCCCAAATGCAAGAGCAACAAGAGAAGCCAACACGGTGGCGGGAGCCAGGACGGCTGAGTCGGAGGTGGGGCTTGGTGCCGGGGCCTCAGCGGCCGATGCGTTTTGAACGGCGGATACCGCCACGAGAACCACCAACATGGCAACGAACAATCTCATCTTGAGTGCAGCCATTTTCAAAATTCAATAAGGCAAAAGTTACAAACTTTAAGGAAATCACAGAGAGAAAAATGTGACGAGAGCAACAAAAACACAAATGCTGTATCTGACAAGGAGGAGCAAGTGGGTGTAAGAGAATGGGGGCTTATATAGGTGTCAAGAGGGGAGACAAAAGTGGTTAAAGAGCATTTGGGTTTGGGGACTATAAAAAGCGTTATGTAATTTATTTACGTTATTGGTTCCAGCCGTTGGTTGGCTTGTACTTGTAGCCATTGCTGTGGTGCAATACAGCTGTTGCCAACTGTTTTTGTGGGATGCCACTTCTTAACTACCGGTAGTTTGAAATTTTGTGTAGTATTTTGATAATTACATGGCATTTGGGAAGTTGCTATTGTTGTGTTCTGTGGTTTGTTTTCTTTTTCTTTTTGAGGCAATAGTGGCGGAAGTGGAATGGTTATGGTGTATCTATTCATTAATGATTTTGGGTGAGCTGTTTCTTAGTTTATTACTTTTTGGGCCTGATACCGTCACGCCCATTAATCATTTTCAGGCTTTTCTGCTACAAAAAAAAATGATTTAATAGCTGTGCGTTAGTGGTAATGATGATTCGGGCTTAGGTAAGATTAGGGAATATTTGGCTACGTTCTTTTTTTACATTTATTCAGAAATAGTAATTATTTATTTCTCTCTCTCAATTTCCGACAGTCTAATTTTGTTAAGGATGTGACCTATAGGAGCCTTGCATTCAAATTCAAATTCAAAACTCGAACCCCACCACCGACCACACCTACCTACTGTTCAATATGTGGCTGAGGTCATAATATTGCGAATATTTGTGCTTTTCAACATTTAAAAAAAAACTTGGAAATTGGAATACATTTTTATGCTAATATATAATATATAATAATCATATCATTTTTATTTTTTATAACAATAAAACTCCAATTGCTATATTTCAATTGTATACAGACGAAATCATTAGATACACTAAGGAGTGCGATGCACCTCTTTTTCCACTGCGATTGTGAGACGTCGTCTAACAACCTTTAGCTGAATTTGCTTGTTTGGTGGATATGAAAAAAATAAATAAGTATAAAATAAAAGATTGAGTTTAGGGAGAGATTATGATTATAAAGTTATTATTTTAATTACTCATTTTTGGATAATACTTAATTCCTTTTTTAATCTAGAAAAATGGGTATCATTGTTATATATGAGTGTGCTTGTTACAATTAATTAAAATATTATAACTAATTAATTAATTACAACATAATTAATTAAAATATTATTAATAATTAATTAACTACAATATAATTAATTAAAATATAATTCATTCATTAATTAAAA
>JAOSBK010000002.1:10500925-10527612 GCA_027568895.1 Erythroxylum shatona
GAACACATTTATCAATCACGTTGAGTACACATAGTTCATCCAATTCACATTCAAGTAGCACTTCAATATCCAAATCAATATCACAATCATCGGACCTCCTGTCCGGAAACCAACACAGTCAATCACATTCAGTAGTCAATTAATACAAAATGAAACAAGGCAAGCAATAAAGTGAGACCATCTTGGTCTACTCACAGTACGATCCAGATTAGCAATTGCTTCCAAGATTTGGAAACATCTGTATGCGAACATTTAACCTGCACATCACAATTATGCAATACACACGTTGCACACACACATTAATAACTTTGCACAATTATAGCATTTATTTATGCACAAATATGTATATGGACTATGTACAATGCATGCCCAATGACAATCCCGGGTATATTATCAAATTTCACATCTTATCCAATTTTCCATTTTATAACTCAATTACTCGTCATTTTCACTAGATACACTTTACTTCTCTTTTTGAATCAAAACTTTAATTATATGGACCACTTCATCTCCATTAAACACATGTCTTTGGTACTTTAATACCAACAATTAACTCATTAATGTTATTCCATCATTACATGATCACACCTTATCAAAACTCTCATTACTTCTTATAAATTCTTCAAAATTTCAGACCTTCAGGTCTATTGTTCACATTCAATTCACAAAATGAAAATGATGTAATTTGGTCATACTCTTTTCTAGGAAAGTGTTTCCCAATGTATTATGTTTCTATTGACACCAAAATCACTCAATTTGGTCAAGAAATTTGGAAGATATGCCTTAACCATTTTTAGGTTGGTCATACACAAAAATAGTGTACTATATCCAATTTTCATCTAGAAATTGAACATCTTAGAGATCAAATGAAGATTCAGCTTCTTCATATAATTTATATAAATATTTCTCTACTTTATTTCAAATCAAAAACCATCTTATTTGGATGATTAAAGATCAAGATATAACCGAAATACCCAAGCATGTTCAGTGAAATCACACCAGTTCATACACTTCCAACAGATTCCTTCAATTTCTTCCGATAAAACTCTTCCAAATCATTTCAAAATGCTACAATTTTTCATGGAGAGATTTTAAAATGTGTTGGGAATCTATTTCTTCAAGAATCAAATCATTTTGAGCTCTAGAGAAGAAGTTATGGTCAAAAGAAGCAACCAAGTTTATGTCCTCACTCCTAATGAACCTATGTTGGAACAATTAGCATAACTTTCTCTAGGGATGTTGGATTAATACCATATTTGGATTGTTTTGAAGAGGACATCTATATATACAACTTTTGTGAAGACATAGAAGTGAAATTCTATCTCTATGAGACCCACAACTGTGTAAAATCACATAGTCAGACCGTGTGCCTTTCTGGCCAGATTATGCATTTTGCATCAAAAACACACGGGCCGTATGAATTTACACGACCTGGCTGTGTAACCTTCGGGTTAACTAAAATTTTCATCTCCAAAATCCCTCCCAAGGATGCTACACCCATACTAACATCACCTATACACTTAATCTTCCCAAATTCACCACTTCTTATGCAATTATCACTCTATAACCATTCAAATACCAATTATAATTCACTCACTCCAAATTCTCCACTCATTTAACTCATCATCTCAAGGTATAACTTCTTCAAATATGCCCAATTTCAATTCAACATGCTCCATGCACATCTCATATTCCCAACTTGATCATAAACACCAAAAATATAATACATTCTCACACACCCAAATCATAACACAACATAACACTCATCCACAACTTTTGCTATACTCAATTCCTAATTCATATCAAGATTTGGGACTCTTGAAGGCAAAATTTAAATTCAAAGTCTTCATAAGAAATGTATCCAAATGCCTCTAGTTTACTACAAACTAGAAATAATCTCAATTGAACAACTATAGAAGAATTTATGGCTAATAAATTGAAGCATACTCAGAAATCATGTTGCTGCAAAAATTTTCCAGATTTTCAAACTTTCAATATTTTACATCTAACTCATCTTCTACCTAAATTATCTCTTCCATTATACTTCCTCATCATTATCTACCCAATTCACTCAATATATCAATCACAAATAATTCATGACCTATACTTGATCATCAACCCAAAACAAAGCATTAAACATGTACCCATTCATCATAATTTTCTGCACTCACCCTCACTCCATTCTGTGCAACATCTAACTTCCAAAACATCTCTATAACACATTATACATCATTAATGATCATTCAAAATTACAAAACATGACATTTACATAGATATTTCATCATCCACATCACAAAAACACAACTGACATAATCAAGTCATCAATCCCACATTTCACATCATTCTAGCTTCAATTTAACAATACCCATAACATTTAAAGCATAACTTACTTGGTTTTGTTCCAAACTCTTCAAAATCTCACTCAACCCTAGCTCCCAAGCATCCCACGTTTTTCATCTTCTAAGGGAGGAAAAGGTAGGCTTTTCTTATGATAAGGAAGAGGATGATATGGTGAGAGTAGCAAGTGAAAGGTGGAAGCAAGATGTAACTTGATGGAGCTTTGGGTGAGTCAAGAATGAAGGAGAAGAAGAGAAGAATTTATGGAGAAGAAGGAGACACGAAAATGGGAAGAAAGCAAGAAGACAAAACAATTTTGGTGGTCTTTCACTTTATAAGAAGTGGTGTGGCAAGTGACACATGTCACTTGCCACATGTCACTTTCTTATTGCTCCACTTGGCTCACTAAAATAACTAGTCAAGTTAGTCTCCAACTTCTAATTCAATCGTCTCTTAATTTTCAATGGCACTTGTCAATAAATCCTAAAGTCATTTATCAAAATTTCCATTGCCATTGGACAGTAATTTCTACTACCAGTTCACAATTGTCTTGCCACTTGGTATTTTTCCTAGTCCAGAAATTACCCCGAATTTTTCAGAAAATTCCAAAAATTCTAAATCAACATGTACACTCTCTAAGACAATTTTCAAAACCAACAAATCACAGTTCTCAATAACAATCACATTTATTAACAATTATACTCGGAATGTCAATGAATGCATATACAATTATTGTTATGTGCAAAGATTCACTATTCATGTGCATGTGCACCTTATGTAATGAATGAGCATGAGATGTGTTTTCCTAATTTCTCTGATCGATCTCATACGTACCAAATTTCTAGGGTTCAAACCCTTTGTATGGAAACGAGATGTTTGTGAATTTATCATATCTATAAGAAGGTTAATGGTAGTATAGTTGTCCTCTTCAATACGAGCATGTAAAGACATATCGCTCATAGAGAACATACCATGCAAAGAACTCTGATTGGATATGAAAAGGTAGCAACTTAATTCTAGGAATTAGATCTATACAGATAGATTGGAACTTATTTACCTATTCTAAGTCCAAATAGACAGATAATGTACTAAAGATATATAGTATTTGAGATATCATATATTTGTGAAGTATTAAAGATATTCATTATTCTAAGTATGAGTTAATATTTGAGTTTAAGATAATAAGGATATTGATTTAGAAGTAAATCATAATTAAGGTATATTTTACTTAAGAAAAATATCATTCAATATTGGAAAGATTCTAATGTAGCAATGGTTGGTAATTACGTCATAATACATGTTTTCATTTAGTGAAAATGATTAATTAGTTCAATAAGCTCTTTAATGAACTATATATAGTTCCTTGCATTGTTTAAAATAGTAATATACTGTAGAACATTAGAGCCATTGGGAATGTAAAAGGAGTTTAGGCCCCGTCAAGGATCAAAAGATGTATTAGACAAATTTTCCTAATTAGAATGATAATCAAGACAAAAATTGTAAGATTTAAGTAAGCGCTCATTATAGAGAATATTTTAAAATTATCTCATTAAGCCACTATTTCAATATTAGCATGATTGTCATGTGGTGATATGATATATGATACTCAAATGATTGACTTAGTACAAGTAGGATATTATTAGTTTATACCCTATAACTAACCGATTGGTTGTAATTTAGTGACAAAATAATTTAAAGATATTTTTTGTCTTGTACATGTTTAGAAGTATATGATAAAGTCTATGGGATAATTATACATTGCAAATGAAATTATAATTATGATATTCATATTGTATCTATGTATTATCCCTAAAGTGTTCCTAGTCCTTGTTCCATTAACACTAGACATTAATATAATGTAAAAAGACTAGCATATGTTATCTTTTTCCTTATGAAGGAAGTAACCGATCTCATTGGCTAAAGTATGGAGATACTTAAACAAACATATAAGTGCTTATTAAAGAACAATTTCACTAAACTAACCTGATATAATAGATTTATTTAAAACATTACTGTTATGTCTATGGAAATTCTTATTGTGATGATTGTACAAGTGATCCTTTGACTTAAGGTCTCTAAAGTTATTGTGTATAGGGATTGCTATATTTTGATACTACTTATGACCCTGTGTAATAATGATAGTTCATTCGATAGTCATTAGATGTAGCATAAACTATATGGAGGTAATTGATGTTAGAGAAGTGTTCTAAAGGCAATCACCTTTAACACTTATTGTACAAATCATTTTATGATTAATAAAGACATTTTTCATTATTTCGATGTTCATACATTTATGGATTTGATGGAGATCTTAAATTGATTTAATGAAGTCCTTGATACAAAATATAGTATGGAGAAAATCATGATGAGATCATGATAATGAGATTCCTATTATGTGTAATTATGTTAGTATCTAAACTTTTTCTAGTCATAGGATTAATGAGATGAAATGTCATTAATTTGAATAGACGTGCACATGTTATACGTTTTGATTGGATCAAGCAGTATATCTCATAAGCTGTAGACATGAGTTTTAAGAGTTAACATATAAATGCTTACTAAGAGTAATAAGTACATTGGATTGACCTATTATGAGATAATCATATGAATATTTCGGATACTAATCTTGTGCTTTGACTCCATTCATCAGTGCTTTTCAGGGGTTACTCGTAGGGTGGTAATTGGGTATAACTTGAGGTACCCGGAGATAATTGAGTAGCCAATAAAGGATTCACCATTCCTGATAGAAGGAGATGATACTCACAGTCTCTTGTTGGGGTCATTACTTGGAAGTCTTTGGCAGAGCATATATGTGTCATGAAGAGAGTCTTTAATGATACATAGAGTAATGAAATCCTCAGTACAAGATTTAATATCACATGGACTAGATGTGACATAGTCAGTCTAGTGAAAGTTGACACTTCACTTATACTCTGAACCAAGTGGAATATAGATGGTGAAAGGACGAATTGCATGGTAACATTGCGTATGGAAGGGTTCATAGTTAATCCACTGACTTTCCGGTCAATTAGGGGTCTTGACGTGTTGTTAGATACTGCTCTTACTTACTCGAATTAAGTGTTAATTCAGGTGGCCAACATAACTAGAAACCTAATGGGTCACATAAATAGGAGATTCGAATGATGAGTAAAATAGTCTTGAATGGTGATTCAAGATATGAGAGAGTGTTTCGAGATTGTATCGCGATGTGATCGTGGTAGAAAACGTTGCATGGAATGGATTAGAAACAAGTATTGTTGGCTGCAAATTTGGTCATTAACTTCCCGAAACTTCCATTAATGCATGTTATTTATATTCATTAACTTCCCATAACTTCCATTAATGCATGATATTCATGATCATTAACTTCTCATAACTTCCATTAATGTATGTTATTTATGAGCATTAACTTCTTATAACTCTCCATTGGTGATAGAGTTATGGAAGGCCAAATGGTGTAGAAAATTGGTGTAAGATAAATTGAAAGAAAGGTTCTTTCTAACATACACACTCTTTTTCTTTCTAACTCTCACAAGAGTTATTGTTTTTGTTAGCAGAAAGAAAGAATTTTAGCCATCTCCTAATGACGTTTCATCCTTCTATCTGCGTATGGACTTTCATTAGAGATAGTCTACGTTGATTGTTGTGGTTTATGACAACGTAACGCGAAGAAGATTAAAGAATGAAGGAGATCGTCAGAAAGGTATGTCAACATCTTACATTTTATGTTTTTGTTTTCTATATAAACATAAGTAGATATAGTTTTTTAGGTTATATTATGTATGAGATGCATGACTAGAACCTTATAGTTGAGTGATTAATATAAGATTTATCATCCTAAATAAATTAGGACGAATATTTTGTTATTCTCTATTAGTATTGATTCAGAAAATCCTTGGCTAAAGTAGAATGACGTTTTATAAATAATTTACAAATGTCATTAATTGAATCAATAGCAAATGACTAAGAAGTAATATGATTGGACTCAAAATAGAGTAGAAATTAATTTCATACTTTATGTCTAATCAAAACATTGTATGAAGAAATGATTAAATTATACTAAAAAATCATGCACAGAAAGATTAGTCAAAACCACTTTGACATTTTTAAATATTTGGGTGGTCATGATGCGTTACTAGACGTCAACGTTGATCTATGAATGGAAATTATTTTATTAGAGAATTAAAGATAAACTAAAGGAGTTTAGTTTATCTAATCCTAAATATGATTTAAAGTTATAATTTGTATACATTGTCAATATATTTGAGAATCTAATAGATCTCACATAAAAAACAAGTTGAAGAAGACAAAGACATTTTAATAAAGTTATACTTGAATGTAAAGTTTAAGAAACTTTATGATTAAATAAGAGATATTTAATAAATAAGGATCAATATGAGATATTGGATCTTATTTGGCATAATTGGTATTTATTATAATTATTTATAATTATAATTAAAGTTTAACTGACATTATAATTAATTTCAATTAAATTAGTAAAATGTCAAAAACTTATTATAAATAACTAAGTTCTCTGTAAGGATTGCTTAACTCTCTTTGTAAGAGTTACAAAATTATCTTAACTTGTTATATAAATACTGTTAGAGGTTGGACACTTATGCGACTATGGTAATTGAGATTGATCGATTTTAGAAATAATTTGAGGAATATGACAAGAATATGACCAGACTTCATAATAATGTATAAATTAAGATTAATACTTTATTATGATTTATCAGTTTATAGAATTAAAGTGATCTTGATTTTTTGAAAATTAAAATAAAAAATTTCTTAATTATTTCGTTGCGGTTGGGATTGAATACTGTCGTACTTTTTCAAACATTGGCATTAGATGTTCTTTTATCTAAAATAATCTTTCAACATTTTATTTACGCTTGTAATTTGGAAATTAATCTAGGAAGTCTTTGATTTTTTATCCCTAATTCTTACTCTTTATTAAAATGTTCCATCTTGGTTATTTTGTGTATGCAATAGTGATTTAGCAGCAATATTTATACAGGCCTCTCTTTATTTAATGGGTGTTTTGAACTGAACATCTTCGATTGCATCAAAGACAAGTTTTTGAAGCACTTAAATTCTTGGAAGAACAATTTGCTTTCATTTGATGATTTGAAACTAGTAATTAAGACTGTTGTGAAGGCCATCTTGTCCTATGCTATGAATGTGTTTCGACTTCCTAATTCTCTTTGCTCTCTTGTTGATAAATCCTTTGGCGAGGGATGCAACAGGAAGAAGAACAAGATTAATTGGATGTGACTGACATAATTAATTTAATTGATATTTATAAATCCAATATATTTCACTCTCATGCTTTCATATCCAAAGTGACATTGAAAATAACGGTAAAACTTTATCTTAAAATTTTTAAATCAGTAAACTCAAAAGTCACGCATTCTATTGTCAGTTGGACCAACGGTATGATAGTAACAATTATGTAATTATAATTTCAATGAAGAGCCAACAGGAATTAGTAACTCTAGAAATTTGAAATTTCAATGAACAAAATCCAAAATTAGGAGGAATTGATGATCGAAGAAAGAGACGACAGAAATAATTAAAGAAGGTTTCCTCATCATTCATAATGTTTCAATATCAAGTGTAATCATAGACATTCATGCCATGGGGACACCTTGCACAACATTTCCTAGAGAAACCACCAATCAAGCTTCAAATCAAATGTGCTCTTTCGTGTTAAGGGATACGCATTACTACACCCAACGGCGTTAAAGTATCAGGACTCTTTCCATTTACATTTGTTTTATATTCTTTTATAATTTTATTTTTCTTGAAAAACACTACTTATAAAATGACGGTAAAACATACGAGGTGTAAATATTTTGCATAACTAATCAAATATCAACTCTTGGGCTTAATCAAAATTAATTAAATTCTAGCTAAATTAATAATTTAAAATGATTGTAATATATTATTAGTTTAAGTCATATTTAATCAATAAAGTTTCGGTTTAAAAGTTTGTACTAAATTATTATGTTAGTAATATTTACTTAGTCTAAGTAACGCTTATGTTGCGTACATTTTATCGTTATTTTTAGTTGAATTTTAAAAGATAGTGTTCTTTTGAAAAATTAAAAATTAATTTTTTTTACAAATTAAATAATTTAATTTTTTTTTCATTTTTTGTTGAAAAAAGATAAATTAAAATTCGAATAATATTTATTTTGTTTTAGCGCCTTTAGTTATTAACGAAGCAACGAGGAAGAGGACATCAGAGGCGAGGGTTGGGCCAGAAAAAGCCAGTGAGCTCAGAAGTCCAAACGGCATGTGGAGGGTATTTCAGTAATTTGGTACTTCCAGCAATGAGAAAACCCTAGACCCAAACCCCAATCTTAAAACCCTACTGTGCTTTGTACAGCCTTAGACTCTCAATCTCTTCGCCCTTACGCCTCAGCGTGTTTCTCTAGAATTCCCTGGCCACGCCAACAATCTCTTCTCCACCTTGCATCTTCAATTGTTCAGTTCTCATCCAATAAAACTGCCTCTTTGAGTAGCCGTTTCAATCTTTACATATTCGATCTGGCTTAGTTAGGAGGCACATATTAATTTGGATCAAAAAGGGAATCCTTTTTGTTTCCAAGGCCTTTGAGGGGTCAGTTTGTTCATTTACTTCATCATCTGTCCCCCAAGCAGCCTTGTACATTGATCAGCTATGACTTTTTAAACTTGTCCTCAATTTCACTATGTTTTATTACTAATGGAATGTGTGTGTGTTGTGTTAGACAATTGCCTCCGAATAACCAAAAGGCTTAAACTTAAAAGCCCCCTTTTGGTTCAGACAGAGGCGTAGACTATTTGAATCGGTTTGAGGGTGAGGAACTTTGGTTCTACGTTCCTTTCCTAGTTTGATTCGAAGATTTTATGTCTTTTTATGCTCCCTAAGTCAGCTCTTCCACTATTGTATTTGTTGCATCTGCTAGTCTGATTGTTTAGGATGTTCTGTCGGAAAAATTGACTTCTTTATGTCTAGATTGTTCTATAGGTTTCGATATTTCCTGTCTGTTCAAGCCTTTCTGATTCTTGTGGTAAGTACCCTCAAAAAAACCGGAAGGTGCAAAATTTTGTAAATGCCATCCGGTCCTGACAGAGGCTAAGCTAAGAGGATTTAACTCAGGAATCTGTTTGAGGATTGGGCGATAAACTGTTTTCTGATCCTTACTTATAGGTAAATTCGTACATTTGGCACATCGATCTTTTTTTTTTGGGAATATTTTGAAGTACGTGTAATTAAAAGGAACGATGCCTGCTTATTTTACTATAACGAGAAAGTTGGGAATGCAAGTTGATTTGGTAAAATATTGTAAAGCATGGAGCCTCTTTGCTTAATGTGATATACAGTTCTTGAAAGTCATGATTTTGTTTACTTGTTGAATCTCGTGCCAGGTTTTGTCGTGTTGATGTATTAATCTTCATTTCGATTATTGAGGTATTGCCGATGATGAAATCAGTCAGTAAAACACCATCTTTCGGGACTGAATGGCTCAATGAGTCTTGCTGACATTCTGCAATTCTGAGGCTTGATCTAATTATTTTTCAAGCGTTTGCTCACAAATTTAGAACTTGATTGTATATTGTTTGATTTGAGTAAACAGATGATAGTCATTCATCTGACTTTTATACTGCGAACTCTTTCAGTTCCTGTTAGAGTTTTCCTGTTGTAGATAAGCAGTTTGGACTAATGGATTTGGGTACTTCATATAATTCATGGACAGGAAGGAAGAGATGAACTTTACAGAACAAATGGGTTGGTTTAATTCTACGGTGCACCTGCAAGTGAAGTAATGTTCTTCAATATTGGTCGGTCGGTGTTCACCAGAAAGCCAACTATATGCTGTGGGAGGGAGTATTTTGGCCTGAATCACTAGGGAGTAAAGAGTTTCACCATAATCCTTGTGAGATGTATTCAAAGCCTTTTTCAAACTTTTCCGTGTCTGTTTCTGTTTGATTCTATCGTCTAAGGCTCCTTTGCATGTGAAGAACAAAGTAGTGATCCTACACGACCGACAAACAGGGCTTTCAAATCATGAGTTTATAGTGTCACCACTGTTGACAATCAACCAATGTGTGTCACTTAGTCAAAAGTGGGTCAGGACTCAGTAAATCTCTTTTGTTTGGATGTTTGGGTTGTCATATCAATGCTTTTCTTTTCGTGTTAAAGAATATCTCTCTAGATGATCAAGCAAATGAGATGATCCAAAGCTAATATGTTTGCATTGTGCAAGATAAATGCAACCAAACACGAACAAGATACTGAATAATTTCCAAATCATATTGGGGGACCGTTTGATTACTTGAACATTCAATTATTGGGGCTAATTGCGAGACACCCCAGTAAGATACCAAATTACTGGCTTATATTATATAGAATCTATAATACAAACAGGATCCATGAGAATATACACAAACATCCATATAGCTTTTAAGTACAAAAATAGCAAGTGTAACAGATTTAGCGTATCTTCCAATTGGCAGCGAGAATTGGGACTTTTCTTAGAGAAGGCTTTTGCTCTAAAGACCATTGTAGTACCCACCAATAGTTATGCGAGCTGGAACGCCTCTTGCTGTTGAAATTGCTTCGTTCAATCTTGTTGGTTGGCGATCCCCCTGCTTTATCCTCTGTAATAAGAAGAGTTTCCAAAATGAGAAATAAGAATTATGTGCCACTTCATGGTTAATTGGGAGACCTTATGTACATGTATCTGGTCTGAAGATTTTGTTACAAGGTATAGAATCTCTCACAAGTGACCCCAAAACATCAAATAGAGCAAGTTGTTACTCAGAAATCCAGTTAAAATGTGGAGTCCAACTAGCAGAGATGCTGTTTCAAACTTATTACTCTAAAACTTCTATTCAAATTCTACGTGATCAAGAAAATAACTGATAGCATTTAAAAATTTCAGAAACATAACCTAAGAATGTGATCATGAATACGCGAAAAGGAAAGGAAAGAACTTTCAGGTGATTTACCAACCTTGTCATCACTGTAAATCTGGATCCTGAAATTCTGATTCTGGTGGCTGTTCTTTTGGTGGCTTCCCAGAATAATGACACAAATGGTCGCAGCAGCAGCAATACCAAACGTGCAAATCGCACCAATCCCAGTGAAGCTCCACTTCCATATGTTTAAGCCCTCGCTACTCTCCTCCCACGTAGCCTCTTCTTCCGTATCTTCTTTCTGGTTCTTGAATCTAGGCGAACTCAAGGTCTCGCCTTTATAGGCCTCGATCTGAGGAGGGGCAAAACCTTTAGTAGGAGACTTGGGAGACTCCAATTTTTTCATGTCGACAAATTCGTGTTCCTTCATTTTCTTGAAGAAAACTTGAGAAGCCGGATCTTGATCAGCTTCTTTCGATCCTATATTAGTAGCCCTGACTTTTGGCATGATCATGGAAGGAACCACCTTACTTATGTCAATAGGTACCATGGTGACTCCTCCTTTAGACAATTCATCATCAGGGTCCCTACCACTCGCTGGTTCCAACTTGATTGGAACTGGAGCAAGATGGTTAGGCACTGAACTTGAACTTCTTGGCGGTGAAGATGGGCACACGAAGTAGTTCATGTTAAAGACAGTTTTCGGACTGGAGCTACGTTTGCTTCCTCCTATAACCCCCTTTTCTTCATCTTCTCTATAATCACGAAATCCCTCACGGGGCAGTAGTTCCCACTCATCGAGATCCATCTTTTAGCAGAAATTTACGGAATTGAACTGGATCGAAGATAAGGGTCTTTACGCATACATGTAAAAGGTTCTCTGTATATGGTATATGAAGTTGAGTTAATGATCAAAACAAGGGATCTTTTGATGGAGTCAAGTGTGTGATTTTCATCAGCCGTTAGAGCCAAGGCCACCACTATGGTGTCCTCTAGCTCTCTGGAGAATAAGACCCAAGATGTCAAGGAGAGGAAGATAAATATGAATGTGTCAATCCATGGGTGGTCCAATGGGACCCACAACCGCGAAGATGGATGCCTTGCTTGATAGGTCCCCTTGGATATTTCTTTCCAATTTTCTATTGGGTTCTTTTACTTTTTTCACTTCTGAAGACTGTCGTGTAGATGTGGTCAAAACACGGTGAGCGGTGTGGCCTAAAGCTAAAGGTCTCATCTTTTAGCCTATTCTGGACTTTGGTTATATTAATTATTCCACCTACAGAAGTGGATGAAGGGAAGCAGAAGACGTGGGGGGGTTGCTTATCCAAGTTTGCTTGAAAAGAAAGCGACATGGGGTAGGCCCTTGAGGAGAAAAGAAGAAAGCGAAAGCCAGACAACTGTCCATAACAATTCAGATTTCAGATTTGAAAACATATAAAATATTGAACCCTTGAGGTTAACATTAACAAACCAGAGTTGAGCCAGAAAAGAAAATCTCTTTAATCTCCCCAGTTACTGCAAGAACCAACAAAGTTAGGAACTTTAAGATATCTTAACATGCAAAGCTTTGTTAAACTACTCCAAAACGTTTTATTTTGTGGAAACACAGACGAGTCACCGTGAGTTTGAGAATGCTCCAGTTTGGTTCATTTATACTTTCAAGCTTCACCTAAGTCTAAATTAATGTTAAGAGTTTATCAAAATTATTTTCTTTTTCTGCTGTATATTAACCGTTTGTAAAAATAAGAAGATTTCCAGCCCTTGCCAAATAGACTTCCAAATACATATACCATTTTTCATATTACATCACTTGAAAATGCAACACCAATAATTAATACCGACCAATACTTAGCTTAATTAGAAGAGAGGCAACATGTGTTTGGTTTTCCAGGGTAGGGAAATTACTTGTATTCTCAACATTTGCATCAACTTGTGTGCATTCTGTAGATATATTTGGCTTGCAAGTTAACTCCAAAAAGAAGAATCTTTCATAAAATAACTTCTTCACCTGTTTTAACCGAAGGATCTGAATAGGAAAACTTTAAATGAATCGAGACCTACACACAATCCCCCTTTTTTTAATAAGAAATTGAATTCATTAAATTAATGCACTAGATTTAATCATTAGACTAAGTACTTAGGGCTCTCTCTTAAGCTACCTCTTTGGCTAAGCTTTATTATCTTTAACCTTTTGTTTTAGTTTGGTAAAGATCATGATTTGTTTTTCTTTGACAGGTGACTTGCGGACACTTCAAGCTAAGGATAAGCTGTGAAAAGACTAGATATGTCGGGTAGCCTGTGGAAATTGGTTTGGACATCTTTCTAAGGGGGCATTAATAAATCTTTGATCAGTTAATAACTCACAATCAAGAGCAAAGGTCAAGTGTGTTGTGACAAACATCAGCTCAAAAATTGGACAAAGGGAAAACAACAGGATACTAAGTCATAAATTATTATCAATCATTAGTTGCTAAAAGGGCTTTCCAACTTACCAGCGAAGTTCATTTTAGTTTATACTTAAAAAGAGTTGATCCTGATTTCATCAAGTTGACACTTAAGAGCGCGAGAATAGAGACATGCTTACATCCACTCGTGTAAAGTTGGTTCCTCCAAATGAGAAATAATATACAGAGAAAAGGAAAAAGGGCAAGCTGTTCTCAGATTTACATGCATGTTTTCTTCCTCCCAATACCCGAACCAAGTACAACAGCTTCAGCTATCATCATTATCACTAGTAATAATACCTTACTAGACCAACAAGAAAAAAGTTAAAAGCGAGACAAAGGGTTCAACAGTTAGCAAGAGCATTCAAAATAGATTTAGTATCAACTCCTCATCCTCAGTATGCTCTTTTGTCCCCTCGATTTGAATATGTCGGGGAAGTTTAGTGTGATTCAGATTTATGATCTACCTGATGACGAAGAAGATTCACCTAAAGCAACAGAAGCCAAAGATGAAGCCCATACACGACAATTTTTGGCTCCTTCCTGGAAGTTCCTGGTCTTGCATAATCTAAGTTTGGTCCAAATTCTCCTCACATCAATCATGTCAAGTGTACGACCAAACAACTGGCTCGTTTCCCCAAATATTTCCAGGTTAAGGTGTAGAACATATGAGCCCCATAAAGCCTTCACATGTGACAACACTTTAGGGAATACAAGCAGCAACATCCGAAAACACAGGAACAGTGCAGCAAATAGCAAATATGGTTCCTTTTTCATAATCTCATCCAAAGATGAAGCATTCCATAGCTGCATAATGGATTTTTCACCCACGTCCAAACTTCTTGGCCTCTCTTCAACCAGATAATGAATTGGTTCAAGTCCTGAATCACACAGAAAATCACACATTACAATAGATGAAGCTGTACGGCAATCATTTCACACTCTCAGAATATGTATGATGCTTTAATTAGATATAGGTGGCACTCAATAACATTCTAGACCACATTCACAAGTTCATAATGGTTTAACAGATCTTTGAAACATATGAAAATTCTGCACACGAGCGCATTGGAAGCTGGGCATCGAGTTATGAAATTAATGAAGGTAGAATTAAATGAGAATAAAATAGAACCACACATTCATTCTTACACAATGATTTGTTATAGAGGGAAGAATCTACCTGTTGTTTTCTCATAAAACTGTACCAGAGACTGTAGATCTTTAGGGCCATGATACCTGACCCTCGATGTCTGATTCACCAATAATATTGAAGGCAAGCTATGGATTCCATATCTGGAAAATATGCTGTGAAATAAGGCATTTCTTGGTTATCAGTAAAAGACGATGTGACAACTTCCAGGGATAAATAAAAGAAGTCTAATCCAAGTGTTTAGGGCCATTCAACAAAAGGAATAAATAAATTTTCAGTCCTACCTGATCCTGATTCCAATTTCATCTTCCTACTTAGATTTATGTATGCAAGTCCTCCTACATATGATAACACTCCAATATGGTCGTCATTGATGAGAAAACCAGAGTTTTGTCTAACATTCATAGTGAATATTTAATTTTTCAGAGATACATATGGTAAACATCAATATGAACTGTCATAGAAGTCCTCATAGGGGCTATATTCTTCCATCAGGACTTCCAAATTCTAATGTGAACTGTGCACGCACTTTGATATTTTTCTGATAGTACTTCTAACACACGTCACTTATAGCCTCTTTCTTTTTTGAAAAATCTAGTCTCAATTGCAAGTAGAGATCTCACATTTGGTAATGGTTGATGTCACACAAAATCTCAGAAGTGTTGACAGTGAGGACTAAATTGAAAAGTTACACCATGTAGGAAAACTCAAATGACAAAAATAAAAGAGGGCTAGAATTGGAAAGGGCAGCTGCATACAAAATTCTTGATTTTGGGATAATTACATTTCCATATTGATAAATTAGTTAAACTGCTTTAAAAATAGGTGATTCAAATATGCAAGAGTATTAACTTAAAAAGAAACAGATACCAACAATCATGCACATATGTTAAAACAGAACCCTAGAAAAGACAGAACTAAAGTTCACTTTGATAGAGATGATTAATTCAACAAGAAGCTTAAAACATAAATGTAGCAACAAGTGTTTTGCTCAAGTAATGATCCACTAGAATATAGTTCCCATGTACACAGAAAGTTATTTAAGCATACATTCTAGCAATCAATCTCATAATATGTAGAGTCCTTGACGATAAAATAAGAGTTGATGCTTGGCAGCTGATTCTTTGAGTAGGCATAAACATAACATCAAGAATAACGAGTCCAGTGGAAGTAAAAACCTAGCTTAGAATATTTCATCTGAGACAACATAACATTTGAAGCAGAGCAAATAACAACATACCTTGGGACAGCAGAAGATTCCTCAATCGCCAAATGTTCCATCTGAGGAAACATGGAACTAAGAAGCTCAAACTTGGGACGAATATCACGTGAAAAAGGGCACCAAGAAGCGTAGAAAAGTACAGAAGTATAAGCATTCCCCTTAATTGAAGTCAAAGTCCAGTCCAGGATGTTCCCATTCACCTATTGACACATTTAGATATGCAGCTCAGCAGTAGGAAGAGAAAAGAGAGATCAAAGAATGTTCAATATAACTCACCAAATCAGTAAAACAGAGATCTGAGAGCCAATTCTATGATAGTTTAATGCAGATCCAGGGTGGTGAGGTGTTGCATATTACAGAAAGAATGACAGAAGGGATGATGTAAAGGCTAACTTTCATTTTTGCACCAGATATTTCAGTTAAAGCATATACAAATTAGACAACCATTGTGGAAAAAATGATGATCAACTGACAACTTATACACTCCTAACAGTTGTCAGAACATTTGAATTCAGAATTCTAAGTAATATGGAACCAAAAGTTAATCACATTTGAAAAATCCAGTCAAGTTGTGGGTCGATGGAAGCTAGAACACTTCTCCCTTGAATCTTTTTAAATGCCAAAGAAATCTATGAAGGGATTCCTCAATATAGTCCCCAGAATCAGGCAGAGCTTAAGGTCCAATACAGCCAAAAAGTAGCATCTTAGATAGGAAAGCAACATTTTCATATACTATACAGAGAGCAACCTACATTTTTGAGAACCCATTCAGCCATAACCATAAAGATCTTATGAAGCTGGAACATTAAAAAGGTAAAACTGCAAGGCTGCTCCCTAGGAAAATAAGCAACTGTCTAATTCTTAAATCTTCTTATAAGAATATGATGATCAGAGTCAAAATTTCCACAATGAAAGGCTTGATAAGAAACTTTGACAGACAAGGATACCATGAGAACAAATATATTCAGATTGTGCTCATGTAATAAACGCATTTGATCTCACGAGTAATCATTGTAAAAGAAGTAAGGAAATCATATTATCTACCTAAGAATTGAACATAAAATGTCAGCCTCAAAGGGAAAGTATGGCGCATGTTCATATTTGTAGTTAAGGCATCAACACAAGAATAATAACACTTCAAAGATGAAATCTATTTAATCTATAGCATGCTCATAAAGTCTGAAATGCAAGATCGAAGAATATAACGAGAGACAGCTCTAATCTCCAAGGGAAGGAGTTTGTACTATATTGACATCAAGCTAAATCGCAAAAGTTCCAATCTAAGGTAAAAGAATCCCATCCTTCACAAGGATATTGCATCTAATCTGACAAACAACTTGATTAGAATGAGAAAATAATTTCACGTATTTTAATTCAGCATACATATTTAATTTCCTTTGCTTTTCTCTCCAAATTTAAGTCCTCCCCATCCAGCACCCCTGCATGTACACGACACACTAAATATGCATATGAAAATCCTAGAAATAGTCATCCATGCCGACATAGAAAAGGACATGGAAAATGAGAAAGAGGATACTCCTTAGAGTATGCTTAGTTGGGTGTTTATTAATGGAATGAAATGTAATATTATTTCATCGCTTAAGAAGAGGGTTTATAATGGAATATAATAGAATAAGATAAGAGAAGAGTTTCATATTACATCCCATTATATCCTAAACAGTAAAAATGACAAACCTCTGATTTGGGAGATTTAAGATGGAATGTAAAATGATAAACAATTTTATACTATATTACATTATAAACGTTTCATCCAAACAAAATTTCACTATATTACATTATGAACCCTTCCATCCCTCCCAAATAACAATTTTCTAATATTACATCTATTTGCATTCCATTCCATTATAAACCATTCTATTTTATTAAAAACTTTACGTCCAACCAAGCATAGCCTTACTGAAAAGAACCTGCTTTACACTTAGAACCTAATACAAGACATCTAAGTCAAGGAAACCATACTAGCCACAATTGCTGAACAATCTCCTTTCCTGCTTTACACCTAGAACCTAATACAAGACATCTAAGTCAAGGAAACCATAGTAGCCACAACTACTGAACAATCTTCTTTTTTTTTGTTGTCAACAAAATTTGGAAAAGTTCATTTGGAAAAGTTCATTTATAATATAATATATAATATATAATACTCTGGTACAGGAAGGAAACCCAGTCAAAGTGCTCATTTCATCACCCAATACTACAACAGCCTTAAAGTCAACAGCTTACCCTAGCCCTAATTACAGAAAACACAAGATTGAAACCAAGGATTTTCATGAAGGCCTAAAGAATACGGGTCACCAATCAATTCCTAATAAAACCCGAAAATCTAAATATCCATCTCAAAGGAAAATACAAATGGGCCAATAAAAAAATTATTAATTAAATTACAGAACAGTCCGTCAAACCCAAAAATCAAATCAAACAATACAAGCCGTTAATCCAAATCCAAACGAGAAATAAAAAGGAAAGATAAAAAAAGACCAATAACTTATCAATCTAAGCAACGACCCAGTGGAACAACCAAAATTTAAACTTTAAGGAAATTAAAGAGGGAAATGAGAAAACGTACCTCAAGAACAGGGCTTGGGGAGATGGAGAGGAAGCATTGGGATTGAAGATGATGAGGGGAAAAGGTAGAGACTCTAGGGCACGTAGGAGCCGAAGCCGAAGCCGAAGCCGACGCCGACACAAGGCCAGGCGAAGACAAAGCCCCAAAATAGAGGATGACAAAAGGCAGCAGAGCCATGAGATGGGGGAACCGAAAATGCAATCGCAAAACGAGGGTAAAACAGGAAACCCGAAAACAGAAAACAAAACAAAGACGGAGGACGACGACGACGATCTGAGAGAAACAGGGGACACAGGAATTGGGATCTTATTACAAAATATAATCTAATCTGAGACAAAAACCAAGAAAAAAAGACATAAATTAAGAACTATTATGCAAAAAAGTGGAAAAAGAGAGAGAAAGATTGCAGGTAATAGGAAAAGGAACAAGAACAGGATAGGACGTTGGATTAGTCTCTCCTCCTCAAAAAGGGTTGGTAATGGTATTGGATTTTGATGTAATGGTTGGTTTATGGTTAGCTGTGGACTGGAACGGGCGTATGGTTGGCTGGATCGCTCTGACGATACTAGATTCTTCTTTGGTCATTATTATACGGGTGGGCGGTGACTATTGGTTACAACTTTACACGCTGTCGTTTTGGTATAGATATCCTCTTTTGCTTTTACCATAAGATGAGAATTTTCAACATGCTTGCTCTGGTCTGGTCCCGTTATGGCCTCAAGAAAAACAAAAACGCATAAAACACAGTAATTGTCAACTATGCTTATTCTTTGTTTCCTCTAATGAAAAACTTGAAATTTAGAGTTATTTCATTAATATGGCTGAATTTAGAAATTCATATAACTCATCTGAATATATTCATATTCATATTCGAATAATAACCTTTTTGTATTTTTCAGTAATAAATAAATTCCTTACTCAATTTGTCTTTTTCCAACGTTGCGATCTCATTTAAGCTGAGAACAAAAAAAATCTATTGGCAGAGATAGAACCAAGACATCCCTTATTACTGACAGCCATCAAACCATTTTTAAAAACTTCTCATCACAATAGCTAAAAGACTCTATAATAAATTATTAAATTTCTTAACAGTCTTTTAACAGCTAATTTCTAGCATTTTCTCGCTTGACTCATGTGACTTTATATGGTTTATTGGATCAATAATAAAACAATCATAACCTACAATAATCATCATTCACATACATTGATATGATCAATAATTATAATCAAGTATAAGAAAAATAAAGGTCATGGCTATCATATACTATTAATTTAATATACTCTCTTTCATGTACCGCAATACTAGCTCTTTTCTTTAATCATGATTATAGGTAAGAAGTACATAATGAGATTTTAATCCTTTTCTCAAATATTGCAATCAAATATATGGCATAGAAAATAGAAAATTCATAAATAATAGTCATTAATGCGCAAGGGTTAGCTAACATAAAATCAATGTTAATATGCTCTATTCACATTCTACATTTTTGGACTTATCGACAAAGTATTTTAGTTCCATATGTTTAACACATTTGGAATGGTTATTATTCTTGGAGAAGAAAACTCTTGTAAAATTATCACAATAAATTTTCAATGGCCAGGCTATACTATGGACAATCCCAAGCCTTGAAATGAAGTTGGCTAAAAGGGCAAAAATGATCATAAGGTTTGCTTTTAATGACAAAAATGTTCAAATTGAACCCTATGTTAATAAAAAAGGTGATGAAGTCGTTGGTATACTATCACGTCATCGATGATATGGTAGAAATTTAAAATTAATTATTAAATTTTTTATACAATTAAGTATTAATTAATTTAATTTAATATAACCCTAAATGTAATTAACTTAATTAATTAAATATCAACAATATTTACCCTAATTCCAACAACCTCCTCTATCATCGTCAAAGATAATTTCACATTTTAATGATGTCCAACATGTCGCCATTGACTCCAAGCAAGTTCAAGCTAGAAAAATCCTCACAGTACTTCTACTATGAATTATTGTGTCTAATTCTCAAAAGAAGAATTATTGTGTCTTTTGTGGCCAAATGAACCAATGCATCCTATTAACAGTGCATGTCTAGTGCACTGTAAAATTTACCTGATTCTGTAATCTAAAATTTGTAGTTAGGGTGAGTCGGGATCGAATCCATAGGGAATGTTTAGTTAATTTTCATAACCAAAATTAATTAATGCAAGGAAAATATAAAAGGGGGTGTTTTTGAATTTTTAGCAATTTAGAAAATAAAATAAAAGTAAAATATCAAAAACAAATTAAAACAAGCGATCGAAAATGATTAAATTGTCGATTATATGTAAGGTCTGGTTCTAAGTTCAATGTCGGCCTAAACACGATCAAGCATATTTCATCATCCTAACATCTTTACAACTCTTTTCGGACTATCGATATGAGACTAATAGAATAGTCTACTAATCCCAGTTTTCCCTTAGGTTTTGTTTAATCAAGACATGATCATTAATTAAATCTAACTACTGAATAATCTAGAGTACGCGCTCTCTAGATTTAATTTGACAGCTGCATTACAAAGTGAGAAATGATCAATATAAGTAATAACCTTACACGTTCAGGTTATCTAACCTAATTTATGTTGTTTCTAATGATATAGGACCAGTAAATGCTACTCACATACATCAAAAGTAATGATTACATATTACATTTAATGTTTAGCAATGGGTTCGAAAGGGAATAGTCAAAATAATGTATTAAGATTTTTCATCCCAAAACCTGATCAAATCAACACCAACAACACAACAATCCAAAAACAAATTACTACCTTAAAATGATAAAAAGAGCTTAACTGTGACTTGGCGTCAATATTCCCACTAAACTGGCATCAAGAAGCTAGCCTTCTATCTCCATTTTTATGCTCCAAGCGTGAGCCATCTTCTCCATGCTTTGGTGGTGAAAGAACAAAGAAAGAAAACCTAGCCCCTCCACCTTTTTTATGCTCCTTAGTACTACTCTTGTACTTTATTTAGTGAATTAGTTTTTAGTCCAATTTACTGTTCACGCCCCCTCCCTTTACTGTGCATTCTCAAGTCCCTAGTTGTATGGAAGAAGATGGAAGGGGTTGGAGTTTCCATGAATGTAAGAGAACCATATGAGAATTTGCATATAAGTATGTATAGTTATTTAATTTTTGAATTTGACAGATATTAATAAAGTAAGCAGATGATGTAGCTGCCATTTTTGCCCAGTCAGAGATATTAAGAATTTAAGACCAACAACGAATTTAGAAAACAAAGATTTCATTTAAATTTGTACAAATTGTGTAAGGAATGAATTTCGTGAAACGCTTATATATGCTGAAGAAGTTGGAACAAATAGTGTCATTGAGTTCTACAAGTTTTCATCCGTTAACATACTAAAAAGGAAGAAAACTCCCCTAGAATTTATAATCTCTACATTCTTTAATTCATAGTAAATTATATTTTATTTTATATTTAACTTTATAAAAATATCATAGTACTTTTAATAATTAATTGTAAATATATAGGTCTTGTAGTGCCACATAGCATTTGCATAACATTGTGTGACCTATAGTAACATTAAAATAATATAGATTTCTATCGTGTCAGTGATGACGTGGTAGCACACTAACAACATTATGTCCCTATCATCTTTTCTGTTAGTGGATGGTTCAATTTGAACATTATTAAAATGATAGGATTTAATTTCAGCGCTCCAAAACATCAAGTTTTAATTTATCATCAGAAGCAAACCTTAGGATCACTTTAACTCTTTTAGCCAAATAAAGTTATATAACCATTTAACTAAATTGTGGCCTCAAAATATAACAAAAACTCAGCCTCTATTATGGATGCATCAATTGCAAACTACTTTTCACTCGTCCATGAGATGGCTCCTCCAATTAATAGGTAAATGTAGCTAAAAGTGAATTTTCTTGTATCTACACAGCAAATAAAGTCTGAATCTGAGTATCAAACCACCTCAAGGTGATTAAACCTTTTCAAAGTGAGTGTGTGTTCCTTAGCTTCTTGCAAATATGTAAAAACCTTCTTTGCAACTTTCCAGTGATCCATACAAAGATTACTCTGGTTTCTCCCTAACATCCCCATTGTCAAGTTATGTTTGATCTCGTCCATGTCTAAGGCTTCTAACCATAAATGCACATGAAATTGATTCGATTTGCTTCCCTTGTAAATTACTTTTCGGGCATTGTATAAGGTTAAACTTGTACCCTTTCTAAATTGGAACTGGCGATGCTGAACACTTTTCCATCCTAAATCTCTAAACACTGACCAGAAAAATAAACTTACTCTTACTGACCTTCAGCTATATACAACAGGCAAATGTGTTTTCCTTAAATCCAAAGGAAACAACAGCATTATTGAATTTAAGATACCGTTATCAGAAAGTTCATTTAAGCCAATATATTGGCTTCTTTAATTTACACAACATATGTTCCTTCCAACCCTTATGAACCTTAGTGCTTGGTTCATTGGCCTAAACTTAAGGTAAATATAAAATTTTATTGCAAGTGCACGACATATATTATCTAACCTAAGGATCGATTTTGGATTTTAATAAAGAAAATAAAAACTTAAACAATTAAAATAAAGTAGGCAACAATATTAAACACAGAGACGAAAGAAGTCAATTTGAAAATAATCAATATCAAGAATTAGTTTCTAGGCAATGAATCCCTCCTAAACAATTAAATAATTAACTTTTTATTATGCAATTGTTTTATTGACTATTAGTCCGTGGAAACTCCTATCGTATGCTAATAGTTCTATCGAGTCTATTAACAACTAATCCTAAGTTTATCAACCAAATTACTCAGGTTAAAGTTTATATGATTGCTTTATCGATTTGTAAATTCCACTATTAGGTAACTCCTTTCAATTATGGTAGATCTATACATACACAAGATTTCTTAATCTCTATGCTATGAAACCATATTATGAACTAATATTCGGGATCTATTAAAACATATATTAAACACAAATTTGAATTACAATGGATCAATCAAAAATTGCATTAAATAAAAGAATCAAAACATATTATATCTCAAATAGGGTTCTTCATACCTAGACACTAAAAGGCCTTTAATTACACATAATAGAAAATGAAATCAAACATAAATTGGAAGAAAAACAAATGGAAAACAAAGAGTGCATATCTCTTATCATCCTTTCTGGATGTTCTCCATATTTGAAATCATCTATAGAAGTCTACTCCTCCATTTTGCATCCAAATACATCTTTTTATAGTAATTTTTAGGGTTTTAGGAGATACACGACAATTTACTAATTGTGTATACTCTAAAATCCTCAAAATTTAAGATTTTGCATAGCCTGAGAGACTTATAAGGCCGTATACATGGTCGTGTATCCCTTCTTTACTTCAAATCTTCATTTGATGCAGCATTTTCATCCGAATTCTTATCCTTTCAGTCCATGAAGGCAATTATAACCTATAAATGCACTTGAAGCAAATTAAGTGCCAAATATATAACAAAAGTATAAAATATTAGGCAAAAATATATCAAATATGGGGTATAAATATGATTAAATATGCATCTATTATTGGTCCATATAGGCTTCTTCCTTTAAATTCCCATTTAGAAAGGTAGTTTTCACCTCTATTTGGAGCAATTTCAGATCATAGTGAGCCACCAAAGCTATAATAATTATAAGTGAATCCTTTTTAGAAACTAGTGAGAAAATCTCCTTATAATCAATGTCATCTTCATGCGTAAATCCTTTAGCAACTAGTCTTGCCTTGTAACATTCTAGGTTAGTAAGAGAGTCATGTTAGGTCTTAAAACCCACTTAATAACTGATTCTCTTGTAACCTTCTAGCAGTTCTATGTGGTCCCAGAAATCATTATATTCCATATATTTAATGTTGGGCCCCGATTCGTATTAAGCACGTTTAAATTATTTGGAGGCAAGTTGAAATTATTTTGTTAACTTATTTTGAGGTTTAGATTGATACTTGTTATTTTGGTTGGAATAATTAGAAATTTTATTGCTTACGTTATGATTATTTTAATGAAGGAATTTAGTGAATTTAGATTTATTGATAAATTATTCCTTGTGATATATTGTTCGTATGAAAAAGAATCATATGAATTAAAGGGTTTATTTGTTTATGCTAATAAAGATTAAATGGAGAGATTAGATTTTATTGGAATTTTATAAATTGTTAGAATTGCAAAATAAGTTGAATTGAAAGAGCCCATTAGGAAGATGGGCCTTGTAATTTTTATATCATGGAATAAAGAAGAATAGAATTATTGGGCTTTGTAGTCCATTAAGTGCTATTAAATGAGAATAAAGAAGAAGGAATCAAGAAATGGGCTAGGGTTTTTACTTTAGGGTCCATTAAGTTAAAACTAAGTAAGGAAATAAAAAAACAAAATTGAAAGAAGCATGAAGAGTGTCGTATGGGTTTAAGCTAGTTAGTTAAACCAAAGACAAAATGTAAGACTTGGAGGAGAAGCTTATGTAAGTGAAGTGGATGTCGTTTGGTCACTTAAAAGAGAGAGAAGAAATGAAATGAAAGAAGAAGTTTTTAGTGAAGTGTCGTATAACTATAAGTCTAAGTAAAAAAAATTAGTTTCCTAAGGCTTGCACAGGAACATTACCGAAACTTCTAGCACCATAGAGAGAGGTTCACGTTTTTTCCAAGAAATAGAGAGAAGCTTTCGGTTTTTGCCCAAGAGAAGAGATGTTCGAAAGTTCTGAAAGAGAATAAAGGAGGGGTGATTTCGGCTATCCAAGGAAGAAGAAGACGAGGAAGAGGAGAAGATGGAAAAAAAAAAGGATTTCGAGAGTCTCCTCAAAGGTAAGGGAAAATTCGAATTTCATAGCTAGATGTGTTAGAGTTTTGGGTCTTTCTTGCTTTATAAGATGATTGGAAGAGTTATTTGTGAAAGAACAAAACAAGGAAGGGTTGTAAACAAAATCAGATTATGTTGGTTAGGGATTTCGAAATTTATGAGTTAATTTGATAAAGTCTTGCCTTTCTTGCTTATCTTTGATGATTGGAGGTTGATTGATGAAGAAAGAAGAGAGGATTAGGAAGATTTTAAAATTCAGATTTCATAAACTAGGGTTTCGAAATTTTTCCTTAAAGTTTGGTTAGGGCTTTTCCTTTTTCTTGGTTAATTTGATAAATTGAAGGGTATTGGTGAAGGAAAAAGAAGAGAGGAAGAAGTATGGAGGTTTAGTTAAAAATTCCAGCATTGGTCATGTTTGGAAATTCATGGTTTTCTAGTAGGATTTGTGTCCTTAATGATTATTTTGATGTTATTGGTTAGGTTAAAGTATGGGTAAGGTGAAAGTGAATCGAATTTATGTTGTTTAAAAATTTCAGCATAGTTTATGGTTGATAAGTCATGGTTTATAATAGAGTTTTGCTTTCCTTGTTAAATGATAGTTTGATGAATGAATGATGAAGAAAACAAGAAAAATAATGGTGTTCTAAGATTAGAGGATTTTCGAAAATTGGTGATTAGTGATTATATAGATAAGTTTGGATGCTAATGATTTGAGTAAGATTTGGGTAAGGTTAAATGGAATGAAATTCATGGTTTTCTTGTTGTTTAGAAATTCCAGCAATGTTCCCATTTGTTAATTTATGGATGTTTTTGGTGTTAAAGATGAGTTTTGATGTAAAATTGCTTAGTTCAAGTATAGGTAAGGTTTAGATGAGATTAGGTAGGTTAAAATGCAAGCTTTGGCTATGAAATAAAATTTCAGCATAGTGAGAATTTTGCATTTTTGAGCAACATGTTGGTTTGAAGTGGGAATATGAAGGAAAGGGAAGAGTATGTAAGTTGAAATGGAAATAGTGGCATTCTTTTAAAATTTCCAGCATATGTCTCTTTATTCATTCATGGTGTTTGGTTAGAATTTGGCCTTTCTTGATTAGAAAGGAAGGTGTAAGAGGTTTCTTGGAGAATAAAGTGGAAAGAAGAAGGATTTTAGAAACAAAAGCGTAAAATTTCAGATTTGAGTTGTTGGCTTTAAGGCATGAGA
>JAOSBK010000002.1:10569839-10581906 GCA_027568895.1 Erythroxylum shatona
TCCTAAGACAGTATTACCATTCCACGTAAGATCCCAGGAAAGGGCGGAGGGGTCACAAACGGTCCCACTTAAAACCCAGCCTCCTAGACAGAAATTACGTGCACGGTGTATTTATCACAACATAATCCGTGTACATATACGAACAGTAAATATACTCAAATAAATTAAACACAACACTACAAATATACCCGACAAATAATATTGAATATTTGAATACTATAAATGCAAAATAAATAAAAGAGATAAGGAAAGAACACACCCAAAAATTGATAACGGAATTAGGCCAATTTTGCCTATTTCTCCGGGTACCACTTAAGGCAGCCTGCTCTTATTAAGAAGAGTAAAATTTGATATGTATACAAATTTTTAGTATTTATCAAATTTTGTGGGATGGTTTGGATTAAGAGGGGAAGGAGTTATTTTATAACTTCAAAAACTCCTCCCATCTTCATCTCTTTCCAATATGAGATTGAAATTAAGTTAGTAAAGTCAAAAAACAATAAATAGCCACCAAAGTCAAAAATATACAACAGTTACAGTATTCCAATCTTGTGTTACTTAATTTTATCAACATATTTATATAAATTTTACGTAAATATGTAAATAAAATTTAATAGAACATGATAGAAATTAGTTAATTGGAGTTGAAGATCCGATCTATAGATTTGACAAGTTACATTGCCTTTCCCTTTATTATTATTATTGTTGTAACTGCCTCCAAGCTTCTTGTTTTGGCCCTGATACTGCTGAGTTTTTCGCTGCCTCTGATCATTATGATAGCCACAGTTTCGATTGAAATTTTGTGACGGTAGTTTCCTGCACGATAAACATTAGCTGCATCAAACGTTCCTCCCATCAAGAAGGAGACCCAATAAAGTGTCCACAAAAATAGGATCATCTAGAGCACGAATGTTAAAGGTTGACTTGAAAGTAATATATTTCGAATCCAGGCCGTCCATTATATGTTAAACGAGTTCTTGCTCTGAAATTGCAGTTCCAACTGTGGTCAACCCATCTGCATATTCAGTTTTCTTTTGGACATAATCGATGATTATTTCCTCGTTGAAGAGTAGTTAAGCGTTTTGCGAAAACACGCAACTCTAGCTCTGTTTTGAGAGTTAAAAGTTGTCTCCGAGTTTAGCCAACACTTGACGAGAGCTCTCCTATTTTGCCAACAAAGGGAGTACTTTTTCTGTTATGGCTCCCTTAAGCCATACACATGCGAAACTGTCTTTCTTTATCCATGTCGTGTAGGCAAGATTGTTAGTCAGTCGCTGATCTTGTGTTGGCCAATGAGGCATTTTACGGGAGCAGTCGCTCCTTCAACCTTAACATCGCCCAAGTCGTAGGCTACCAATGCTGATTTTGCTGCAAGTGTCCAGGTATCATAATTTTGCTTGCAGATTAACTTTAACTTGGCTTGCATCTCGTGTTTGATTCCTCAATATCCTTAACAATGGTATAATCAAGTACATAATTACATGATAAATTACGGTACAGTAATTATACCAAGTTTTATGTCTCCATAAGTATAATTGTCCTGAACCTCTTGAAATCCAGAAATAGGTTTCTACGGAAAGTTTGCAATGAGAATAAGGAAAATTCAGACTAAGCCTTGGTCAAAACATCATTTTACATTTCCAGTACATTGCTTTATTGATTATTACATTACAACAGATTACAATTTCACCAAGTAGACAACTCCAGTAAAACATTTAGAAGGAAACGCTCCTTTCAAGCACTTCAGCAACCACAGGAGTAACTAGATAGATGACTGAAGCCCGATGATCCCTGTATGGATTCGATATGACAATGTCAAGCTTCTCCAAGCATACGAGGTTCTCAAAATTAAAAGAAAGTTCGACAATAAAAGTAACACTCAATGAATTCCCACAAAATTTCCTTCTGAGAAGTAGAACATAACATCAGTTCTTTGAAGGAATAATTACCACAACCAACTCTTGCACCAGCATTTCCAGTTGTCTTGCTAAGTTCATGTCCACCTGCAGATTAGTTTTTCTTAGTTATCTATAGCATTGACAAGTGACATAATGTATGTAAATAGCTCTATACCAAACAAGCCATATCACTATTATCCCAATAATAATAACTAATTCACTCAGTCTTGAATGGATTCCCAGAATCAAGAATGTCTAGCCACTTGGAGCAATCCAAACAGAAGGGGCAATTCCTGAAGCTACCTCCTCAGCATTTAAATGGAGAGTTGAAAACTAAAGGCCTATCTAAACAACAGGAATCAGTATCCAGGGTGCAATATTATATCAAGGTCAAAGTAGCTGATTGTAAGCATTTTGGAAATGCCGACTGGCAATTGGATCATATGTCAAAGGGGTTCAAATGTTTTAGCCGTTCAACTTTGAACTTGACTATCTCTCACTTCTCAGAAGCTATGCTGGGCATTGCCACTATTGGATTCCGACAACTTTGTCATCAATCTGATAATTTCACAATTTGAAGGAATTAAAGTTTTACGAATGGAGCATGCTATGGCTAATGTGAGGTGAATGTCTGAAAACAATGATAGGAGAATCTTCCTGAATTCTCTCCTTTTGTCATCAACCAATGATACATGATATCAGAACTCTCCAACAACTTACCAACTACAAATAATCCAAGAAACTCCAATGACACAAACAAATATCAAATTGTTACCTTTTCCAAGATCATCCGGATCTGCATGCACAACGACTGCCCTCCCCAGTATAGAATGTGGCCCGGTCAATGGTATCTACAATTTTGAAACCAGAAGAGTTCGCTTCAAACTTATTCTATAAAAATCCATCAGTGCGACAGCATCAACTCTTTCTATCACAAGATGTGCACATGGACATCTAAAACATCTTACCATTCTGAATGAGCCAATCAAAACTTTGGGTATAGAAACTCTATAACATGTTAAATATGTTCCCAGATATGGGAGGCATGCTTACAAATGCTGCAAAGAGAGAGAAAATAAAACCTGAAGCAACTAGAAAAAAAACCACTATCAAGAAGCCATTCATTGATTACCTGCATGTCACTGATCGAAAATTCTGCAACTCCTGCCATATCGCAATAAAGCTACAATCATTAGTCGTCTGCTTATCCTCTATTCAACATTGACTACAAATAAAAGATATTGTCCGTACCATCTGAGCCTGCATAAATATTACCCAGATCACCAGCATGGCGTTCTTTATCAATTGGAGATCCATGATCCTTCTTGAATGGATTGAAATGAGGTCCTAGATTTAAATTTTTTAATCAAAGACCATATAAGCTTGACAGAGTTTTGAAGCCAATACGATAACTGGTGATTCAAATATAACTGCATACTCAATAAGCAGAAACATAAATTTCAGAGAGAGAACTGGAACATAAAATTTATATCCAAGTCAAACAATAACCCGCTAACAAGATAAAACCAAATGTATAAACTAAAGCCAACACCCACATCAGAAACCAAAAATCCCAGTTCAGTTCAAGACGATATAAAATGGAAACAGTGACAGGTACCGCATCCAACAAGATACGGAAAAAGAATTGCGTAAATGGAAAGAAAGATTAAACCTTTAACTATACAACTCACACATACACAAACACACAAAAATGGAGGGAGTACCAGTAGAATTGCAGCCATTAGTGGTGTCACCAAGTGCATGAATGTGGAAGCCATGAAGGCCTGGTGACAAGCCCGTTATCCTCCCCAGGATATGGGTAGCCCCTGCAGATATACGCGTTCACATACATCTATGTCATGGACAATTATCATCAGACAATTACTCGTCAACCGAATACAGGTAGTAAATATACAGACCACTGGAGTTCTGAGAAAACTGAATTGAACCTCTAACATTGGGTTCTCCGGCGATGAGAGCCACCGCTTTAACTATGCCAGCCATTTCCTTCCTTTATCGCTACACACAGCTTTGGAGAACTACATCAGTTATGATTGTTGAGCAATGGGCCAACTACAGATTTCAGTGACCACGACAGTAGGCCGAGTCTAGGTAGGGAAAACATGAACCAGTCCATGAAGAATCAATTGAAAAATGTGTTCATTAATCTTGTTATAATATACTCCCTCCTATTTAAAATAGGCATCATTTTAGAGAGATGCACACTTATTAAGAAAGTTAGTGAAATGTTTGATACACCTTTATTAATTATATGTTGAATTACCTTGAAAATGTAATCTGTATAATTAGAATGTGAGAGAAATTAAAGGGTAATTTTGGAAATAAAGTTATAAACATGCATGAAAAATCGTGAACGACACTTATTTTGAATAATTAAAATCCCTCTAAAATGACATATATCTTGAATAGGAGGGAGTATTGTTTAATAATTAAGTGGCATATAAACCACTAGTCAGTTGACACACATTTAAAGAATTTTATTGTACAAGACGTTTTAATTTCACGCCTAATTGTATATAATGTTGATTATTATCTTTTAGTCAAGTAGAAATAGGCCGAGGGTAATGGTTGATCAACAGGACATATGCAACTTTCTGCCAGGACTTGCATTTAATTTTTCTAGAAAATGCATTAAGATAGCCTCTGCCTTGTATATACCTGACAATTGCTTAGACAACAAATTAAAACTGGATTTAAAATAATTTTTCTATCATGAATGGAACATTTTTCTTTTCATTAGCCAGATAGTGATGGATTATTAATGATCGTAGTGCAAAATTGAAAAATTATATAATGTCTTTTAAATGTTTATAGCAACTTTAAGTGAACACTATAAGCTAATAATTCCACTTAGCGGATAATGAAAAGTGCCAAAGCGTAAAATTTTGACATTAATAGTGAATTAGCATTGAATATCAATTTTTATTAAGTTATAAATTGTACATTGAAATTTATTTTAAATAACTAATTTAAAATATAATTAAAGCATATTAAAATTCATATAGTTAAATTTTCGTGGCAACCCCATTAGTTAACTAATGAAATGGTAATATATTGCATTATTTTTATACTAACAACTATTTTTGAAACTAATTTCAATATATAACTATTTGACTGTTTGATACTTCGTTATCTATATAAAACGGATGCCGTAGGAAAAGCCTTCTTTTCATGTATGTTACGTGTGCAGGCCAGTAAACTTTTGATGGGTGAGATTTTAGGTGCCTGCATCAAATGGATATGGTAAAAACTTCTTTTCACCGTATATATACCGCATAGAATATTTAAGCTTTGTGTTGTCAAACCATTTTTAAAAAATTATTTTAGTATTGAATTTTTAAAATTTTATTTTATTTAAAATTCTTAAAATTACTCAACTCAATATAGAAAAGTTATCTTCATTTATACTTTATCAGTAACACTAACGAAACACGTAAAAATTTACATTTATAAGAGGTTATGTGAAATCTTCTTTGATAATATTTGAGTATCGGAAGTGATTAGTCATTAATGTAATTGATGTTGAAGGTTCAAACATCATACCTAGAAAGATGAAAAATTATATAACCCTTTTCAAATATTACGTGATTCATTAGTTATATCACTAAAATATTATTATTTAATTTTAAATATTTGAACACTTAATTAAAAATTATCTCTTAAATTAAAAAGATTTTAAAATTATAATTAATCATTAAAAAATATATTTTAGTATAGTCATATGATAAATTAAACATCTGTGCCACTTACACAGAAAAACAAAATGTAAGAGAAATAAAAAGAAGAATACGGAGGAAAATACTGGAGTACAAAGTCGTACACCGTATACAGTTTTATGTGATGGATAACAAAAACATGTTCCTAAGTGACTCCTATAAAATTAAAAGCAGTGCGTAATTTTTTTTTAAAATTTCAATTCAGTACTAAAGTTTTAAAAAATTTTAATTGAGGGATTAACATTTTATAATCTTAATACTTTTAGTTTAAAACATTAGTTCTGTTATTAATTTAGTGACATGAGAAATGAATTCTTTATTGTTTATAATATTTAAGTATTACTTGAAAAAGTTATCTCTATTTTAATGTAGTTATGACTATTTTTTAATCAAACATCTACATAATGTAGATGATAACAATAAATCAATAAATTAATACCAATAGAATTAATATTTTAAACTAAAATCTTAAGATTTTAAAAGATCAATTATTGAATTGAAAATTTTAGAAACTTGAACATTAGATTAAAAAAATTAAATTCTTAATTTTTGTTATCTCTTATTGGACAGTAGTATCTAATATGGCCAATACACATGTACGTAATGGCCGAATGCTAATATGAATAGTACTGTATTAACAATATTAGTTCTTACTAAAATAAATATTTCTTTTTCCCACCCCATTCAGTAAAATAATTTAAATATCGCATTAAAACTTCTTCACATACTCTAGATGCTTTGTCTTGTAAAGATCTTACATTCATGTGGTAAACAAGTTAAAAAAGAAATAAGAATCATGCAAAAATGGGGGAGTGATCGTGTAGTTCTAGACCAACAGACAAGTAATCAAGTTTTGTCTACAAACTCCAATTCCTGTGAAAGAGAAGACCATAAGGTTTTCATCGACATAAAGAAAATAAAAACAAAAGCAGAAATAGGAAAGAAAAGATTAAAAATTATAACTTGTTCGTCTAGATCCCTCTCGTACCCCTGTATGTCAAATTCTCCGTCTGTCACTGTCTCAAAATCTTTTATTTCTTAATTAATTTCGGCCTTCAGTTTTCTTGTCCAAGCTCTAACACGCCTGTTCTTGATCATCATCAACTTTCAGCCTCTGATGAGCATGGACAGCACTGACCCACCTTTCGACGAAACTTTCAAGAAACTTTTGGGTAAAACCCTCAGAGAACCTGATAAGCAGCTTGGGATGAGCAGTGTCAATAAGCTAGGCGTTGTCGAGGAATGCGAGCTGCCACTGATTGATCTTGGTCGTTTGAGTTTGGAGGAACTTGAAGAAAGAGAGAAGTGCAAGCAAGAAATAGCTAGGGCTTCGCGGGAGTGGGGTTTCTTTCAGGTGTTAAATCATGGGATTTCAAGTGAGATTCTGGAGAAAGTGAGAAGAGAGCAATCGAAGGTGTTTAAACAGCCTTTTCATAGGAAAAGCAGGGAAGAGTCGCTGAGTTTATCAGCTGGTACTTATCGTTGGGGGACACCCACGGCCACTTGTCTCGGGCAGTTTTCTTGGTCTGAAGCTTTCCATATTCCCATGACAGATATATCTGCTTCTAATAATTCCAATAGTCTCAGGTAACATTTATTTTCGTTATGCTTGATATGTTTGTCATTAATTAGTATTACGTGTGAACTAGAAAAATTAGGCAGAGTTAAACATGCCAAAAAGAGATTTATGTTACCCACATCTATCTATTTATGTTATCCTATGTCCGTCTTATCTATTCTAATTGAGACAAAAAGAGATTAGATAGATGGATCAGAAACCGAAGAACCGGGTCTAGAAAGCATCTCATCTCTTAAAAATATCATATCAATAAACGTACCCTTCACTTGCATGCATGTAACATCTACTGGCAGATCTGGTTGGGTACGCTCAATCCAGAGAAGCCAGAGAAGGGAGTGTCATGCGCCAGCGCCACACTTTAATCACGTGAACCAGTGTCACCAGTTTTATGAGCTGGACGCCAGACTAACCCAGTCTGCTCACAAGGCCTCCAATGCTCATCTGGGTCCCCTTTTCTTCTCAATACCATACTTGTTTTGACCCTCTCACATTGGTTGGGTGTAAAACTTTTATCTATTTGAAACGCTAACATAGCCTTTTTAATTATGTTTTGGACTACTCAAGCAACTTTTTTTAAAAAGATATTTTAAAATAATATAATCTTAAACTTTTATTTAATAAAATACTTTAAAATGGTAAGAAGTTAATTGAACATTTTATATATAGGACCTTTTTGTATTTCATAATAACCATGATTATTTTTACTCAATCAAGTGTAGTTAATTTGGTTTAGATGACATAAAAGTAAGAATCTGAATTCCAGTGACTATTTATTTTACATTAGAAAACATGACATACAAGAAGCATGCATTTTATTCGGCAGTTAAGATATAAACTCGATATTTCGCCAGCATATCTTGTTGGTTGATTCTAATTTCTGAATTATGACAGTAAACCATCGTGAGAACCAATGCTTAAATCTGTTGCTCTTCTCTTTTTGTTGAAAATTATATGCAGTTCATCGATGGAACAATTTGCTACAATAGTTGCCAATCTAGCACAAAAATTAGCTGAGATATTGATGGAGAAATTGGGCAGGAAATCGAGTTTCTTAAGAGAAAATTGCTTGCCAAGCACTTGCTACCTTCGACTGAACAGATATCCACCGTGCCCTGTTCCTTCACAAGTATTTGGACTCATGCCTCACACTGATAGTGACTTCCTCACTATTTTGCATCAAGATCAAGTTGGTGGGTTGCAATTAGTGAAGAACGGACGATGGTTTGCTGTTAAACCCAATTCTGAAGCTCTTATCATCAACATCGGCGACTTATTCCAGGCACGTTTATTAAACTTGTTATTATCTTATGCGTCCTTTATTGTCTCAATTAATGTTCACTAGACTTGCTCGTACAACCAAAGCTATTATCCTTTTATTAAAATTTGGACTAAAGCATATCTTGGACACAAATTCCCCTGCAAAACTATGTTAAAGTGGATATATATGTTATGGATTTGTCTACTTTAATGATGGTGTTGTGTGACTAGTAACCCTATTTAAAAACTTCAGGCGTGGAGCAACGACGTGTATAAGAGTGTAGAACACAGAGTGGTGACCAACCCGCTAGTGGAGAGATTTTCAACGGCATACTTCTTCTGCCCGTCGTATGATACAGAGATAGAGAGCGGGTGTGAGTCTTCAGTTTATAAGAAGTTTAGCTTTAGGGAATACAGAGAACAAGTTCAGGAAGATGTTAAAAACTTCGGTTACAAAATAGGACTTCCTAGATTTCGTGTTTGAGACAAGAAGCACGCGACTTCTTTTACACAATATATAAACAGCTTCCGCTCTACTAGAAAAGGATGTATATTGCGATTAGTACATATAATATATATATACCTACCGTAAGGCCCCAGAATTTCACTGAAACGACTTTGTTAACGTTTACACCGTACCTTACATTTAATCTCAAGTGGCATGCTTATTAACTAAACAAAAACAATGATAGCCTTCTTTTGGTACATCTTAATTAATTATGGAATCAATAACTTATGTTTTATGCTCTACAGCCAATCGCTTTAATTGTAGTTTAATAACAAATTATTTAAAGACATTCTTTATCTTTTATATGTTTAGATATATATGATAAAGTCCATGAGATAATTGTATATTGCAAATGAAATTATAATTATAAGATTCATATTGCATTTATGTATTATTCCTAAATGTTCTTAGTCATTGTTCTATTAAGAATGGACATTAATAGAACGTAAAAAGATTAGCATACGTTTTGTTTTTCTTTATGAATGAAGTAGTCGAGCTCATAAGCTACAGTATAGAGATACATAAACAAACGTGTGAATGCTTGCTAGAGAACAAGTTCACTAAGCAGACTCGATATGAGAAATCCATTTAGAACATTACTCAGGGAGAGTGTTTCGTTGTTCTCGATTAATATTGATTTAAGAAATCCTTGGCTAAAGTAAAATGATATTTTGTAAATAGTTTACAAATGTCATTAATTGAATTGATAGCTAATGGTGGAGAACTAATATGATTGGATTCAAAATAAAGTAGACATTAATTACATACTCTATGTCTAATTAGAACATTGTAAGATGAAAGGATTGAATTATATGGAAAAAATTATGCACAAAAAAGTTAGTCAAAACCACTTTGACATTCCTATGCTAATCTTAATTTATGATTATAAATTGTTTAATTGGAGAATTAAAAATAAATTAAAGGAGTTTTAATTTATCTAATTTAATAGTGAATTAAAATTATATTTTATAATCATTGCTAACATATTTGGGAACCTAATAGGTATCACATATAGAATGGGTTGAAGAGATAAAAATTAATTTAATTAAGTTAGACTTGATTGTAAAGTTTGAGAAATTATATAATTAAATATAAGATATTTAATAAATAAAGATCAGTATGAGATATTGAATCTTATATGGGCATAATTGGTATTTAATTAGAATTATTTGTAATTCTAATTAAAATTTAATTGAAATTAAAATTTAATTTCAATTAAATTACTGCTTAAGCTCTATGGAGCTAGTATTCTTGCTTAACCCTCTCTGTAAGAGTTATAGAGTTTTCTTAACTTGTTCTGTAGATACCATTAGAGACCGGACACTTATGTGGCTACAGTAGTTGAGACGGATCAGCTTCGGGAACAGTTCGAAGGATACGACATGATAAAGATCAAGTTTTAGAATAAGGTACGAATTAAATTTTCACTTTATTATAATTTATGTTGATCATTTTATAAAATTAAATAAACCTTAATTTTTGGGAAATCAAAAGTCACAAAAAGTTCTTAATTAGTGCAATTTAAATATTAAATGAACAAGAGTTTAGCAAATTATATATCTAAACTTAATATAAAAATGCCTATTAACAGTAGCTAGTCCATCAAACTACTGGCGTCAGTTTAATCACCAATTTCCTTAAAAGATATAGAAGTGATGGTATCATTATAAACTCTTTATTTGAATGAATGTTTTCTAATACATGTTTCAATTAATAATTCCAACATATGGACACGAGATTAATACTCTGTAAAAGTCCATTCCGATTATATCAAGAATTATAATGAAACACATATGAGTTTACTACTCATTAAGATTATGGTCCATAAGAAGCAAATGCTAAAATGTATGTTTTAAGACTAAAGTAACAACCTACTTTATTCTTGAAACATACTTGATTCCAGATTCATTTAATAGTGTCATTATCGATAGTCGACTACTATCATAATATGAAACTCATCATTCCCTTGAAGTAAATTCCTTTAATTACATGAAGATAAATTGTAACACTACAGTCTAAACCATAATCAAGCGACCAACTTAATTATTCAACTGTTAATCAATTAATTTAGATTCTAATAATATACATGTTTCCTATACATCTCCATGTATATGTATATTATTTACAAAAGAATCTTAGTATCTTTTGACTAGATACATAATGCTCATAAAAACTAAACTCTTTTGTTTTATTAATAATAAAAATTTCATTACAAAACTGTAACTGAAGAAGATTAAGTTACATGTAAATACACTTGCTTTCTAGGGCACTATATTTGTATAACTCCAACAATTAATTGCAAAAATAGAATGGTCATTATGGGAGTGCTTATTAACAAAACAAATATTCAAATAAGTAACTTTCCATCAAAATCCATCATGAGGTTATAACATCAAAAATATCGAAATGAGTAACTTCCCCATCAAATTCTATCGTGAGGGTACCCTCACGAATATCTATCTTTGTTTGGGTTGTGTTAAGAAGTAGTCTCCCTAGTAAGATAGGTCTTGGATTATAGGAAGTTTCATCATTCATGTCATTCACATAAAAATTAACAAGAAATATTAGTTTATGTACTTGCACCAATACATCCTTAATCACCCCGTTTGGGTTAATGTTTATACGATTAGCCAAATGTATAATAACACTAGTTTCTTTAAATGGCCTTAAATTTAAAGAAGCATACATGGAATGAGCCTTAACATTAATTGATAATCCTAAATCTAACATGGCTTGTTTAATCTTAGCGTTACCTATTTTGCAAAGAATAGTAAACATGCTCAGGTCCTTACACTTAGGAGGTATTTTCTTTTTAAAGATTGCAGAAACAATTTCACTCATCATAATCATTTCATTACCTCTTAGCTTCAAGTTGTTCATACATAATTCCTTAAGCAATTTTGAATACCTCGAAACTTGCTTAATCGCATCTAATAATGGTATATTCACCTCAACCTTCAGAAAGGTTTCCTAGATCTCTTGTTGGGCCCCAAACCCGGATGGGTCCGAAGCCCAACCTCTTGCTTACTCATGAATCGTGAGCAATACATATGGACAAAAACGCGGAATCAAAAGCGAAAGGAATACG
>JAOSBK010000002.1:10582006-10594852 GCA_027568895.1 Erythroxylum shatona
TTATAAACATGCATGAAAAATCGTGAACGACACTTATTTTGAATAATTAAAATTCCTCTAAAACGACACTTATTTTAGATATGAGGGAGTATAAATTTGCAATTAAATATATATTGAATAAAAAATTATATTCACTTTTTACTTGAAATAAATGATTTAATAAAATTAAAATAATTATAATTAGAGCTTAAAGTGAATTTTCAGTCTTTTATAAACATGTAAAGACCAACTCAATAACAGTGGAGATGAGTATGCTCCACAACATTTATATTAATTGAACCCACTGTTACACTCTACTACATGACAATATTTGTGGGGATCAATTAGCCATGGATAGTAATAATTTATAATATCAATCAATCAATATTGAAATAATTTGAATTATGTTTTATTTTGTCACAAAACTTTAAACATGGAATTGGTTGCCATATTATTATTATATTATTATTATTATCTTCCTTAGGTAGTGTGTCATATCCATTTACATAACTGAAAAGACAAAAAAGATATCACAAACGATACTTGTCTCCTGTAGGATATTATGTAACTCTCTCGTTGATGTCAATTTTTTTTTTTTTTTGCCCATGAGGTGTTTTAAAAGGGTTCCAACTATAAAAAGGTACTTTTAAGTCATCCACATTTAGACTAATTCCCGTTCAAGTTTGGTAGGTCTCTTACGGGAGGCAAAGCTCTGGCCTCAAGTTTTAAACGGTTGTATACATGAGGATAGTTCGAACTCGTGACCTCACTTAAGCCAAGAGAGCCCCTTACCAACCCCTTACCCGTGATGTCATTAGTTTAACTGTTAGATGCGCTTACCAAATTTAACGCAAACATTGTGATAAACAGTCTCTTCGTAAATAAATGGTTTAACATTTAAAAGATTTAATTGATATTAGATGGTTATGAAATTAAATAAATTTTATATAAAATTAAATTATTTAAAATATAATTAAAAACGATTGTTATAAAAATTTAAAATTTAATTAAAAAATATTATTAAATAAAAATTTATTTATTTATTTTAATTTATAAAAATTTATTTATTAAATTAATACTAATTAAAAAATTAAAAAATTAGACGATTTTAAATTTTATAATTAAATAGAACAAACCATTTTTAATCATTATTAAAACTTTAATAGTCAATTAAAAAAAAAAGTTATTTACTACCACTTGATGATAACTCGTGCAGCCACTTACGTCGCCCGGTGTAACCGACAGTAATCCAAGCTGGCAAAGTCCCACAACACAGTTGTCGTGATACTGGGTCCCACTTTCTGTAATGGCAGTTCGATTTATTAATTTTATCATTATTTAATTGAACCATATTGACTGTTGTACGACCAAGCTCTCTTCTGGCAGTAGTATACTTTCTTTTGGCATTGAAGAATTCGAAGCGAAGAGGAAGTCGGTTGTTTTTTACATGATCTAAAGTTGCAGAAGGTCGTACGCTTTTGTGTGCTTAGAGAGACAATATGAGGGAAGTTATAAGCATACACATAGGACAAGCAGGTATTCAAGTTGGGAATTCTTGTTGGGAGCTTTATTGCCTTGAACATGGAATTCAACCTGATGGAATGATGCCAAGGTGAATTTTTGTTCTTTTATATTCATACCATGTGTGTAAGTGTAGCATGCATTAAAAGCTTCTGCCTTCATCAGTGTCTGATTGTAGTTGGGCTTGTCTGTGTGGAAACGGTGGTATGGTCTTTCTTGATTTTGAACTTTCTGGGGCCGTACCATTTTCTGTTTCTCAGCATTATTCATCATTTTCAAAGATAGTTTCTTCATGTGATTACATGAGTCTTGTGCTTATGCATGTATTTCTGCTTCCTTTTTGTGATATTTTATTGATTACTCATTTGTGATATTGTAGTTCAAGATGGAATTTTCTCTTTCAAGATTTATACTTTCCTTTTCTTTTTGTTATGTTGATGCGGGAGATGCCCGAGCTGCTCTTTTTTAATTCTGTGTAACCCAACATAGCGTGAGAAAGAGTTGGTTTACTCATAGGTCAATAAAGAACTAGCGACACAACAGTTCCAGCTTCTTGTTTTCAATATTGTGATAAGAAAATTTCATGTCAGGGTCTAAGAACCCTGGCTCTCGGTGCTTCTCGTTAGATTATTATGCAATGTTGCAGTAATTTAATAAATTTTCGTCCAATATGTTCTGAACAGGATCGAGATTGGCTTGCCTAACTTTCCTTTGTTATTTGATGTACTCCTCTTCCAATGTAATTTGGATCACGAAGAATCTTGGTCTTTCTAATTTTTGTTGATCTATATGCTTTTGTTCTCATCAATTAGTTCTGAGGAGAAACTGTCGACCGACTCTCTTTCTTGATGTAAACAATGTCAGTCCTGTTTCAGAACAAACATTAGAAGAATCTTCCCTTTTATTCTGTGGGCCCTAAGCTTGAACTACAGATCAACTTTTGGCTAGTTCTGTCTAGTGAAATCTATCTGTAGCAACAGCAATGCATTTAGAGATTGGAACAAATAGCTTACTCTGTTACTCTCTTTCTTTATCTGGAAATTTATTTGATGTACTATTTTAAGGTTTTTGAGTTTTGCTTTTCCTTTTCCTCTGTTCTTGTATCTAATATGGGCTGCGTGTATGTTGTTGCAGTGACACCTCGGTAGGTGTTGAGCATGATTCTTTCAACACCTTCTTCAGTGAGACTGGTTCAGGAAAACATGTTCCAAGAGCTGTATTTGTGGATTTAGAACCCACTGTGATTGATGAAGTTAGAACTGGTTCTTACCGACAATTATTTCACCCAGAGCAACTTATTTCTGGCAAGGAGGATGCTGCTAATAACTTTGCTAGGGGGCATTATACAGGTATATTTTATCAGAGGATTCACTATCAAAATGGCTGTCTTATTCTCATAATTTTTGTCTTTTGGTGGCTAAAAACTTCCATTGCTGTTGATATGGCAGTGGGTAGGGAGATTGTTGATCTATGCCTTGACCGAGTGAGGAAATTGGCGGACAATTGCACTGGTTTGCAAGGATTTTTGGTGTTTAATGCTGTTGGTGGTGGCACAGGTTCTGGTTTAGGCTCATTACTTTTGGAACGCTTGTCAGTTGATTATGGAAAGAAGTCAAAACTTGGCTTCACCATCTTTCCTTCTCCTCAGGTTTGCATTTGAAGACTTAAAAGGAAAGGAGAACATTGGTACATTAAATTGGGCATTGTCTGCAGTCTACAACAATACAAGCAATCCTTAAGATTGTTTTTCTGCATGAGATGTATAACCACAGATATTCTTTAAAGAATGGTTAGGATAGGTATAGCACAAACACAAGGGAAACAAAGGAGTTTTATCAAAGCATTGTTAAGGATGATGAGAATTGCAAAGTCTGGTTGTTGTTCTATATTCCATGAGTTAGGAATGTCGGACATTGGCTGTGTCCTAGTGAAGGACTTCCTTTTAGGAGCATATACTTATAAACCTTCTTTTCTGCAGCACATCTTTCTGGCATTATTGTCGAATGTTTTACTTGATTGTTCCTTGGACAGTGATTGCTGTTATATAACATTAATGTAGATAATACTATGTGGCTTCATTCAGCATATTTTCAACGATGTTGCAGGTTTCTACTGCTGTTGTTGAACCTTACAATAGTGTACTATCCACTCATTCTCTCCTTGAACACACTGATGTAGCTGTGCTTTTGGACAATGAAGCCATCTATGATATCTGCAGGAAATCCTTGGACATAGAAAGGCCAACTTACACCAATTTGAACCGATTGATATCCCAAATCATTTCTTCTTTGACCACTTCCTTGAGGTTTGATGGTGCTATTAATGTGGATATCACCGAGTTCCAGACTAACCTTGTGCCATATCCTCGCATCCATTTTATGCTCTCATCATATGCCCCTGTGATTTCTGCTGCCAAGGCTTATCATGAGCAACTATCAGTTCCTGAGATCACAACTGCTGTCTTTGAACCTGCAAGTATGATGGCCAAATGTGATCCAAGGCATGGGAAGTATATGGCTTGCTGTCTAATGTATCGTGGAGATGTTGTACCAAAGGATGTTAATGCTGCAATTGCCACCATTAAGACAAAGCGCACTGTCCAATTTGTTGACTGGTAAGCTCACTTGCCTTGTCTTTACCTGAGGAGGGTTTTCTTGCCAATGCATGCTCAAGTACAAATGAGATATTCTGAACATTGTTGTTGCACCCACCGTTTTGCATTGGGCGATACCTTCCTACTTCCTTCGCTTGTTTTTTTGGGAAACTAGATGCATATTCTCATCTAAATTACAATCGTTTGGCTATTCATGAATTGAGATCACTACGTTCAACAATGCCTTTTTAGGATTCTTTTCTTGTCTCTGTTTGCTACTCTTGCATATTACCCTTTTCAATTGCTCTTGTGCTTAAACTGAAGAAATAAAGAATGTTTTAGACTGACTTTCCTGCTTGATTAACATTTACAACTCAATATTCCATTAAAAAAGACCATGACAATGATATCAAATTAGGAAATTATTACGATTGACTTAAAAGTTTAGCTTGAGGTAAGAGAAATTTTAGTGTTACAGGGTGGCCAATATCCTGTGGTATAGTCACTAACAAGCATATTCTATTTCAGATGGAATAAAATGGTTTCCTGTTTCAGCAAAATATGCTTTTTATATAATGTCACTGGAAAATGCGTTCTGATCTAACAAATTTACACCTATGATTAGTTGTCTTCTTTGTCATTTCTTACATTGAAGAAAAATATATGTTCATGTGTGTATCTTCAGGTGCCCAACAGGTTTCAAATGTGGTATCAACTATCAGCCACCAACAGTAGTACCAAGTGGTGATCTAGCTAAGGTGCAGCGTGCAGTTTGTATGATAAGCAACAACACAGCTGTAGCTGAGGTTTTCTCCAGAATTGATCACAAATTTGATCTCATGTATTCCAAGCGAGCATTTGTACACTGGTATGTAGGTGAAGGCATGGAGGAAGGTGAGTTCTCAGAAGCCCGTGAAGATCTTGCTGCTCTTGAGAAGGACTATGAAGAAGTTGGTGCAGAAGGTGTTGAGGAAGAAGAAGGGGAAGATTTCTGAATACTATTTACTGGGCCATCAATGCCGGTACTTCTATCTATTGCCTATTTGTTGTGTAGGTTGTATAATGGTGTCAGTATTGCTTATTATCCATGTCCTCAGTCCATGAATTGTCCTTCATACTGTTGCAACTTTTAGTTGATGATTGTTGTTCCAAGTAAAGTTTCTAAGATGAATCATGATTCAATCTCTATATCTTATATGCTGTATGCCAATAAAATCAGTTTCTCTTCATTTGAATAAACATTATTGTACTAGTTGGACATCTTGTGTCTTTGTGTGGAAATGGTGAACTGCAGCAGTACCCCATTGCCAACTGAAGGCGCCAGTCTTTCAAGGCATCTAGTCATTTGACTTCTAAAATTCATTATGCCTTCCTATCAAATATCGTTAAGTGTCAGACTTGCCTTCTTCAATTCAACAGCATAATTAAGCCCTTGATTTCTGAAGCTACTTGGTCTGTGTTCAAAGACTTCCAACAATATTGTTTACTCATAATTTATTCACAGTTTCAAACTTGTGAAGTCATCACATTGCTGTCAGTGTTTATCTTAAGCTAAATTAAGAGCCACTTGACTTAAAACTGACCAAACACTGTAATCAGTGTAGAGGTTCCAGAACTTGTTTTGAAATTTGAGATATAGATAGATTGAACTTCGCTAAAATAGTTTTTGAGGCGGCTGATGACATAGCCTGATTCGTACCAAGAAAAAGTTATGTGTCGTCTTTTTCCTTTTGGAATTTCTATTTCCCTGTCAGAGCAAAGATTCTGCTATTATGTGAAGATCATACAATCTCTGTATGGCTGGTTGGAGTATGATTTTTGTGTATACATCTGAGCTATTAGATAGACAAAATGAATTCTTTCTTTGTTATGGATATATTGCAATGATAATCTTTAGTGAAATTCATCCATTGATCCTTGGAAGAACAGTTCCAGGTTGCTAGATTTCCTGTTTATGGGTCAACACTAGTGCAGCGTGGTAGGAGATATTCTTTCTTGCTGTTGGAATCTACTGGGAAAGTAGGAATTTGTCCTTTCTTGTGGATGTAACCCTGTACCTGTTCTATAATCTAATTCTCTGATGATTATCTTGTCTAATTGTTATCAAAACGTTTACCAAGATGAGTGATTGGCAATATTGCTTGTGCCAGATGGTCCAGAGAATAAAGAATGGATACCTAGTTATTATTGATGCTTCATTCATCCTCAAACAGCGGCGTAAATTCAGCTCCTGTTGACTCTGGACCATCTTACTAAGGGTTTAGCCTTGAAAGTTACTCTAGTGTTTATCCTACTTTCCAGGAACTACGACATAAACAGTTCGGACTCGGCTTAAAAAATACCAGACTTCTCTTATGGACATTATAGTTACATTTAGCTTGATTGGAACAGATGCATGACTTTGATCCTAAAATAGGCTGTCAGAAGATGGACCCCAAGTTTCTTCCATGTGACAATTTATAGCAAGTCCGAAAGTTGAAGTTTGTAACTTTTTTTTCCCCCTGAAATGGCACAAGTTTTCAACTGTAACAATTACGATATGAGATAATCGCAGATCTCAATCATTACACCTAAAATAATAAGCGATTCTGGTATTAGTTGAGAAGTCATTTTAAAGGTTCCCCACTTGAAACTGAGAAGGTGCAACATGCTCTTCAATGCTTACGAATCATTGGCATCAGCACTACAGTATTGAAGAAGGGTTTTAAACATGGAGAAGGCTAAACAATGATGTCTTATTATATTTTTTAAGGCTGGTGTGTTCATCAGGGATTAATTAAGCCTCAGTAAAATAGTCTCACATTTCTGAAAACAGCAGAGCAATTTTAGGAAACAGAGACGTGTTTGTGATCACGAAACTTAATTTGGATACAATTCTAAACTAAAATGGTGGCCGAGAACAGAAAAAGGAGATGTGTTTTGATCATTAGGATCAAGAACACCTGGAGAATTGTTAACATATTGGGGGAAGATCCCAGAGAAGAGCTTCAGTAGGATCATGGAAAGCGTCCATGTACTCTTGAACCCCATTCATTGCATATAGTGATGCTGAAATCTGTCTCTCCACTTTCATCCTGTCAAATTCTGAAAACTGCAGGTCACATGCCTCTGGCACATTTATGGTCCTTGGGAGATCAAGAACTTCTTGAGCAAAAGAAAATTGATCGAATCCAGGACCAAAACTCCTCCATGAAAGATTAGGCTGAGAAATTCCCAACTCAAGTTCCTCTGAGCAGTTGCTCATGTCTGGTTTATATGCATCATCATCAAACAGTTGACTATCAGAAATTGTCTGAATAGGGGAAGTTCTGTCACTTGAGCCACAACTACTTGTACTACTACTAGTGTCACTGCTGGTCTTATTAGTAATGGAACTTGTTGGTGGGGTAGAAACTTCAACACTCTCTGGGAGACTTTGTTCTTGTTTACCTCCTTTCTTGTTGTTGAGGAGGTTCCTAATACGAGAAGCAAGAGGAGAATCCATGGACACATGAGTGATGAAGTTGGTACGAGTATTGGATCCTCGAAGAAGGTAAGCGGCTTCATCATAAGCTCTTGCAGCTTCTTCAGCGGTCTCAAAGGTGCCTAGCCACATCCTTATCTTCTGCGTTGTGTCCTTGATCTCAGCTACCCATCTCCCGGAAGGCCTTTGCCTAACACCAACAAACTTCTTATTGTTGTTAGGACTGTTTCTTCCCTTGAATTTACTTGTTTTGCGAATTGGAATATTTGGTTTCTGAGTCTGGTTTTGCTGCTGGAACTGAATTTCCATTGAACTATTTTTTAGGCAATGCAGAAATGAAGAAACCAAGACTGGTAGTGGTTTACAAGAGGAAGAAATGGAGAGCTTGTCTACAGACTACAGGTGTTTTGATTTTCAGATGAACATATATAAATAGATTTATTTATATTTTCTTAAAAAGTTTGGTCAAGTTTTTTATTATCAAGTTGGTGCTTACCGTAGACATACATAGAATTGTTTTATAGTGTTTGTAGGCTTATGGCATTACAATAAAGAATTTCTACTGCTCCATTACATACATCCATACGTACATACCCTTGCTTGGTCAAATTGAAGATCAACGAGGAACTAAAACCTACCATTGTTAGGGTAACACTACTGATATCATCTAGGTCAAAGGTTTTCGGCATGTACCATGTCTCTTAAGCGAAAAAATAATTGATAGTCACTTCTTAGGACTCCAAAATTCATTACACGAACGCGTTTTCGACTCATGTGATCAAACCTAAGCTGCTACTTTGTCACGTTAGGATACAGTGTGTGTAAGGAATGAATGGAGCCATAGGGACCAAGTCATCATCGCTGGTCTCTCTGTTAACTTGGTCAACATATGAGAAATGGGTCTTCACGTCCCAGATGTCTGCCACGTGGAGGCACCAAACTAGCTCTCTAGATGAGCACAAGAACTAAGGTGCAAAAGCAAGAAGAGGATAAAGATGAGACAGACTTGGTCATTCACTGAGCAGACAAAAGAATATCTTATCGTGCACGCTGCGTTTGGTTTGTAAACTCAACGTAATTACATCAACTGAAACAAAAAAGGGATGGTGCTTATTCCTTTGTTTATGCTTGCCATGACATCAAACGTTTGGTTTAGTTATGTTTAAAGAAGGTCTATGTCCGTCATAGATAACAGTGTAATGGTTAAGCGTGCATGTAAAGAGCACTCCTAAGTTCTACGGGGAAAGTAGAGCCACTTCTTGTTATTGGTTGTCTGCAACTACTCCACTGTTCGCTCCATATTTTACAGTTGCAAAACCATAAGAGCTCCTAGCTACTTATCAGTTATAATTAATCAAGCAACTTAGGGATGCATATTTTATTCTATGAAATCGTAGATCCAAGAAATAAACAAACTAGACCAGAAATGAAACTGTCCATGACAAGTGGCACAGACAAACAAAATATTGTAATAAAACCAACCCATTCATACATAATAATGATATTCTTCTCCCTCATTTTCAAGTAGCCAGAAATATGATTTGGTTGTAGCATTGTCTCTTTCAATTTTCCTTATTTATCTAAACAAATTACTTCTATGTAGACCTAAATGTTCATGTTGATCCAAAATGAGATTACCTGTATTTGTTTAATAGCAATTGGGTTAGTATGCTTGTCCCCTTTTCCTTTTTGGGTACATTAAACATTTGATATGCTTTGGGCAAAGGCTTAGGCTGTCGATACATCTATTGAGTAAATTTTCAAAAATTCACATAATTAATCATTAAATACGTAATTTGGATAAATTATTTAATGACTTGATAATTTAAAATTGAAAAATAAATTAAATCTAAAATTAATATTAACATGGATGCTCAATTAATCACATCTGTTACTCAAATCACTAAATTCAAGTTTTAATTAATTTTTTAATATTTTAGAATTACATAGTCCTTGTCAACTATAGTAAAATTATAACATTAAAATTAAAACTATTTATACAAATTTACTATAATCACGTAGTTATAAAATTTTAAATTATCAACTATAGAAATAACAATGAGTCAAAAACTTGAAAATATATGCAAATAATAATCAAATTAAAATAGAAATATATTCTAAAATTAGAACAAATGCAAATAAAACTTTGATATTAAAAGTACCAAAATGTAAAACGCATAGCTTCGCAATCTGTTTGAACAAACGAAATCATAGGATCATTGGACATTTTTCACTTAAATCAAGCTCCACAACAATGCAATTAACAACCATATAAGAGACACTCGACAAAACATCAAACAACAAACATTTCCCCTGTAGCCGAGTTTGGCTCTTGGGCCTGACTATCAGCTTACCTGGGACGATGAGTCCGTAGCAATGCAAAATCCTGCAAGACCCTAGATCACACTTATCCTGTGTTACTGCAGCTATTACTACCATCTTCATTCCCCTGGACTGGATCCAAGAGTTGGATTGGAAATTTATTCATAGACAAATTTAATGTAATAAAATATTATATTCACATAAGCTCATTTCATGCAGCCTTATTAGTTTGTAGAGATAACATATATATTATAAGGAGAAGTTCATTGTGACGGCTTAGAAAATAGAAAAGAAACAAACTTGTTAAAGGAATAGCCTAATAATTGAGACATAAGTCAATACTTGAATAGGAGAAGGTTCGAAAGATTAGAAAGCTATTCTTCATATCTACTGACCCGAGAAAAAATGACGAAGAAAATGAGTTACGATTAAAGTCAATTTATCGGTTAGATTATGAAAATTTTGAACTATCTAATTTTTTAGTTTAATTTATTTTAATAATTTTATTGATAAAAAGCGATCAATTTATTAATGAATCGGTAAATTTTTATAAATTAATAAGTTTTCATAAACTAAAATAGATCAATTAATGTTTATTTAACAACTTTTCAATTAATGTTTATTTAACAACTTTTCAATTAAATTTTAATTTTTCGATAGATAAAGACAATTTCTTTTAATCATATTTAAAGTTCTTTAATTTTATTTTGTTTTTAACGAGTTTTATGAGCATCTAATGCTAATTGAACTTTTTAACCCCTAAAATTTTTATCTTACTCGTTTAACTTTCAGTCCAGTTTTTAAAACAATAGTCAAAACTAGTGATCTAAGTTACAAAGCCTATTAATTTTTTATCTTCTATTTTCTTTTCTTTTCTTTTTTTATTTCCTCTTGGTTAATCTTTATATAAGTTACCATCATCATCAACATTCAGTTGAAATCTCGCTGAGTCATGGGATTTGAGGAAGTTTGATACACAGCCTTATTATTATATAATAGAAAGATTATTTTTAATAGACTCACATGTAATGCAGTAACATTTTATATAAGTTATTTCCATATAAAATCCTACTATAGTCCTTAACGATACGCTTTAACTTAGCATGCAACGATTAAAATATAAACCCAAAAAACATTGAACATTTGATATTTTTCATTAAAATTTTACATTTAAAAAATCATTATTTATTATTTTATAATATTTATTTAATTATTAAACAAAATTTATTTATTATATATCTTTAATATATCGCTTTTTTCAATTTAAAATTTCATTTTAAATAAAATATCTATTATAATAATTAAATGATATAATTGTTTAATAAATGATAATTTTCAAATTATAAAAAGTAAAATAGAGAAAAGATCAAATTAGAAAAGTTCAATAGATATCAAGAAAAAGAATTTAGTGTATGGGTGACAATGGATTGAGCAAGTTACAAGGATGATTATATGTAGAACTTTGGATATAATGTAGGGTCACGAAGTTGAGTGGAAAAAAAGAGATTGAGAAATGTGTCATCCAGAAAATCAAAGTATGTCTGGATCCGTAAGAAAGTGGGGTGGCCCAGTCCCGCATTGGGGACCTGGAATCTAAGATTGAGACACTTCACAATCAATCTTCAATATTCCATAAACTTGGAAAACATCCTAACATTCGCGTGTCAGAAAATCCATTGATTAGATCACGCGTCTGTGCACTGGAATCATAATAAGAATATCAATGAGGTAACAATTTATAAATACCGTACCCATTTTAATATTAGATTGAGTCTTAAGACAATACTGAACTGGTTAATATCGAGGATCATTTAAGGCAAAATTTTAAATTTATAAAATCACTCTTAAATTTTTTAAATTTTACAAAAATAGTTACTTAGTATATTGTACTATATATTTTATAATTTTATATCAATATGTCTCTACAAATAATAATTAAAATAACAATAATTTAACATTAATTTTCATATATTTTATGTATAAATAATAACCATAATCGATATTAAAAAGATAATCATCGCATAAATAAAAATTAAGAATAATACAAAATATTTAAAATATTACAATTTCATCAAATAATAAATAATAACTACATCAAAACATCAAATAAAAATAACAATTAATAAACTTAACTCTCTAATTATTACAATTTACAACAAAAGTTTATGATGAGGAAACAAACAAGTAGAAGTGAAATCTAAAACAAAAACATTTACAATTACATTATATATATATATATATATATCAAATATAAGTAAAATAAAAAGAAAAGGAGAAACGATAATTGTCCATAGGGGGATATCTGCTATAACTGCACTGACTTCAATTATTATTTGGTACAAATTTTTTATCATTGAAAAGAGTTTCATCATCATCATCATTCAAATTTATTGCACCACAAGAAATATCAATGATTTCTTATCCAAGATTATCTTCCAAGTCACTCATATCTACTATACTCAGTTCTTCAGAAACTCGATTTACCAAAAGATTGATATTATCAATACAAATTGGATCTACTGAACTACTTATTTTATTAAGAGTCCTATTGACAATAAAATTTAAATATTAAATATTTATAAGAAATTATATCTAAATTAATAATGATAATAAGATACCTTTCTCGATACTTTAAATTGTAACGAACGAAGACCAAGTTATTCAGTCTCTTGTGCTCTACTCTATTCCTTTTCTTAGAATTGTTAAATTCAAATGTGATTCAATTCTTTTCACGCTTTGTTGCACTCACACGTTATGTTGGACCCCGAACTTTTCTTTGAATGTAGAAATATGAAATGAGAAATTTTGGTAATTATTCATGTGTAAAGCAAAGAAGAATTCTTGAATTTGAAATGAAGTGGAAAGGATAGTCATGTACAAGATGGGTTATGTGTGAAATGATGGAAGTTATAAGTGAAACTTGATCACTAAGTATGCTTCGATATTTTAGCCATAACTTTTTCTCTAG
>JAOSBK010000002.1:10598830-10624710 GCA_027568895.1 Erythroxylum shatona
ACCAAACACATCTGTCCTGGAGACGGAGACAGAAATTTCTGTTCTGTCCACCACAACCAAACATCTCACTGTCTCCAGTTTTTGTTCCGTTCCGTCCTGTTCCGTTCCGTCTTCAGATACCGGAGACAGCAACCAAACGCAGCGTAAGAGATGAGGAGCGATGAACAAGAATTTTGAGAGGGGGAGAGAAAAATTTTTGCTGAGGAAACCGATAGTGAAAGTGAGAGATGGGATGATAGTGGTTTTTTTTGCCATTTAGTCCTTAGAGTAGTCAAAATTTACAATCCCGACTGGTATTTGATCGGCAATTTAAATATCGGCTGATATTGGCATTGACAAAACTTTCGATACTGAACGATATAGAAGTAAGAGATTTCGTATCATTATTTGTCAGTACCAACCGCTATGATACGAAAATCACATCATTAATGGAAAAAGAGATGGTAATGTTTTGTCTTATGTTTTTACATACAAAATGTAATTTTAAAAAAGTTCAAATTAAGGAGATATAATATTAAGCTGGCTAATATCTAATTAATTATTTATGTAAGTATTAGATTTAAAAACAGAAACATTATTTTTAATTCTGTATTAGTTTAACTAGGCTTACAAAATTAATTTAACGAAAAGTAATACAATATTTTATTTGATGAAAGTTTAAATTGCTCGTGAAGAACATATCCGCAATGAAATGTACGCATGTATTGAAGTACCATGTGTTTTTATTTTCCTGGATTCCATAACTAAGAAAAAAAGTCAGTTGGTAAAATTTAGAGATGCATGGAGTTGGCACCAACAAATACCATGTGCGCCGAACAGCCGCCCATGCAATCACTAAAGATGATTTGAATTTTTAAATAAGGGATTTTATGAAACAAGTTGAAAAGAAAGGATTTCTTCTCTGCACATGAAAAAAAAAACACATTTAGGAAAATTTGTACTTACAGACGAATTATGGATATGATTATATTTTAAAAATGTATCTCAATAAATATATAAATCTTAGAGAAATTTTCTATTAAGTGTGCAAATATAGCACGTAGTAATATTAATATTAATAATAATAAGCTGATCATATATATATATTCAGCGTACAAGATTTGAAGTTGCTGCGGACAAAAAGTCAAACTGGACTGCGAAAAAGCAGAGCAGAGTCCTGTAACTTGCTGTACCAGCAAAGAAACTACTGCAGCAACTAAATGGCAAATAATGATCATATGTGCCAACAACCAACCCTGGCCTATTTTATTCCAGTTTATCCTTAATGATGCTGTTTTTTAAATGATTAATAAAATTAAAATTAAAAAGCAAGGATAATAACCAGTTAAACCGACAGTCGGCAGTGACATCAAGTCAAGACTCATCTCCATTTCGTAAAGCTCATTATCCAGACGGAGAAGTCGATAGAATAGAACCAAGTGAGTTTGATTTGACAAGAGAGTGATTTTTCAATCCATATAAATATTTTCAATTTTGTAATAAGATATTACAAAATACCAACCAAATTTTCTTTAATGAGTTAAATATTTTTATTTTTTATTAGGTTTTACTAAACTCTAAAACCTTTGAAATTAATAGTAAGTGTAAGAAAACTCTCAATGCTATATTTTAATTTTGAAGGTCCTTATAAGGTAATAGTTTTTAAAATATATTTATTTCTTAACACAGCAACTAATAAAAAAGGAATACAATAATATATAGATTAGTATATTATAAAAAGTTGAATTATGTGATTTATTAAATTTAAAGTATATTTTTTATATTAAGATTTTTGCTAAAGTAAAAGTTGAACCTTAATGTTTTAAAAAGTAAAAAAATCAACCTTAACATTTTGCAAAACTTTCAAAATGAACTATAAATTGACAAAAATTTAAATAAAGTTAAGTTTTTCTCCTTTATGTATTAAATTAATATTGATGTGTAACTAATTTAATTTTTAATTAACAATGTGAGTTTTATTCTATCAACCCATATTTAAAAATAATGTATATTCTTTTTAAAAATTTTAATTATATTTTTAACCTATAATTAAAATTAACAACATCCAAATAAATTTGAAACAAACGAAAAACCCAAAATGTGACATGGACAAATCTCCTTTCCATGGAAGGAAATAATTTTCGATAGAGATCAAAAAAATATAAAAAAGACTCCATCAAATATCTCTTCTTCGAACCAAATATGATTAGTTAAGTGGTTCAGCACTCTTATCTCTTAATTAGAGGTCTTAAGTTTGAGCTCTGAAAATGAAAAAATCTGTTTGACTAGCGCTTTATTTTTTATGAACTAACCCGATATAAGCGAGAATTAGTTTTGATATGGATGTCTTAAAAGTCTTTTTTTTAATTGAAGCCTTCCTAAAATATCTTGTAGCTATATATATATATGTATATATATATATATATATATATATAAGAACTCTTCTTTGAGAACCAAAGTACAAGTTGAAAGATACCGTCCACCCTTGAAGGAAGAGCAGGTAATGGTGATATTCTAAGATTTTTGCCATTCATCAATCTAGACTTAAGAAATATTATTATGAAGAAGTCATTCACTTTGTTTTTTCAATTGAAAAAGACAAAGAAGAAAGCTCAAGTTCCAAAAAGAAATGAAAGAGAGAGGCAGCATTGCTCTCTTGTTATTGAAGGTTCCAATATTATAATTAACTAACTAAGATTTAGTTTTTTACTTAAATTAAAATTATTATAATTAATTAATAAATCAAATCATATTTATTAATTTTAATTATATATTAAAATAGAATCAATTTTTAATATTATTTTTAAACATGGGTTTCATAATGTTAAGTAGTATATACGTGATTCATATTATTGATAAAAATATTAAATTCATAATACATCAATCAACTAAAAACATCTTTATTTTGTGTGTGTAGGACTAAGTATTTGTGTAATGCTTTGATTTAAAAATCTAAACGGTTTCGCCGGTTCAATTATAAAAATTTTGAATATTTCAACTTTTCAATCGATTTTTCACTTTTTGGTTCAATCTATTTTAATCACTTTTATTGTTAAAAACTGATCAATGTATTAATCAATCAATCAATTTTCGTAAATTAATAAATTTTAATAAATTTTAATAAATAAATAAATTAAATTTTATTTAATATTTTTAATTAAACTTTAAATTCTTTGATAAATAATTAATGCAATACATTTCAATTATATGTTAAGATTTTTAATTTTATTTAATCTTTAGCAAGTTTTATATAATGATATAATAATGGTCGAACCTTTTAAACCTTAAACCTCTTATCTTAATGATTTAACTTTTGATTAAGCTTTTAAATTATTAGGTGCTAGTTTTAATCATTAAGTTAAAATAAACACTATTCTTTTACAAGGTTTTAATAAAACACTAAATCACACCGCAAAGTACGTATTATAGCTAGGGTGAAGACGTAAAAAACATGAATATTTCAAAAATTCATCTGTGTCAACATCTACTAAAATTTGAATTTCAACAAATGAAGAAGAGTAAAACTTAACTAAAGATATGCTCCAAATTTATTGGGCACACAACGAAAAGCTTCCAACATACATGATACCCTCTCCACACAGTGTCTATGGTCTGTCCCCGTATTTCCCACTTTGTCCCTCTCTTCGACTTTACGTCTCTTCTTTCATCTTCATATAACGACAACCTCTCTCTTCCATCTCCATCAAACCCAATTTCACATATATGTAAAATATTACGTTCATTTCCTCAGAAAAGCAAAAGGAATAAAATCAGTTAACAATTCAGTAGAGGAAGAAGGAACTATGAAGAACCCAGTAGCAAGCAAGACAAGTACTACTACACCATGCTGTAGCAAAGTTGGGATAAAGAGAGGGCCATGGACGCGGGAGGAAGATGAGCTTCTTGCTAACTTCATCAAGAAGGAAGGCGAGGGACGGTGGCGTACTGTGCCAAAGAGGGCAGGGCTGCTCCGCTGCGGTAAGAGCTGTCGCCTTCGATGGGTGAACTATCTCAGACCTTGTGTTAAGAGAGGGCGTATTGATCCTGATGAGGAAGATCTCATTCTTAGGCTTCATAGGTTGCTTGGTAACAGGTGGGACATTAATTATTATTTGCTCATGACAAGTAAAGGTTTCTGACCATTATTTAGGTGAAGGATTAAGGGTCTAATTAAGATCGATTCGTCGATGCAGGACTGCTTTCTCTTTATATTGCTTTCACTATGCTAAGTTCAAATATAATTATGAAGTTGTTTTGGGGGATCAATTCTAATTCGGTTCACCGCAGAACTTTAGGGTTCTTTCTTTACTCGGATGCGCAATCCACGCACTCTACATGTAATCGTGGGATTCTTGATCATGTATTAGGAACGTCCAATTAATTTGAAGTTTCAAAGCAAGCTTTTTAGGGCTTTGTTGAGTGTCGAGAGTTTATGGTTCTTGGCTTTCTTTCTTGCGTTCCTCTCTTAGATATAGATAGAGCAGGATGGATTTTATACTTACGGATATGGGATTTGAACTTCAGTTTACAAGAAAGAAAGTACACCTGTAATTGATAATTGTCTAATAACGTCATCTATTTCAGGGGTTTCTTTCCTTATTGGGATCGAAGTCATAAGAGTTACATGTATATATATACTCATTTGCAGGTGGTCTCTGATAGCTGGAAGGATTCCAGGGCGCACAGACAATGAGATCAAGAACTACTGGAATACCCATCTCAGCAAGAAGCTCATTAGTCAAGGAATAGATCCAAGGACTCACAAACCTTTGAACCTTAATAGTAGTTGCACTCAGGTTGCTCATGATCCTAATCAAACCTCAAACCCTACTTCTCAGTCTGAAGAACCTAGCAAAACTTATAGGGTTATAGCCACCAAAGTCAGTGAAAATTTCAAGATGGCTTCAAACGACCATCAGAATCAGGTTTTTCATAACAGTCAGGAGAATTGGTCAAACTGTGATGGACTTTTCATGGGGTTACAAGGATGCCATGGACCTAGCAATGATGAAGCTTGCTTAGGAAGTGGAAATGATGATACATTCTCTTCTTTTCTGGATTCTCTGGTCAATGAAAACTTTTTTGGGAACCAACAGCAGCAGCAAACCAGTATGATTATGCAATCAATTCAACCTATGGCCACTAATTGGGATGCTGATATCATGTCTTCAATGGCAACCATAGGTGATGGTGATGGTGCTTTAACTAATCATCCCGCTTGATCCTGCACGTAAGTGGCATAAGAAGCATCAGATTTGGCAAGCTAAATTTAGTGCTAGAACATTTGTGTTATGGTGTGTTTTTATGGATGTTTGCTTCTCAATTATATGTATATAACATTCTTGCTTTGGGAAACCTAGGAGGCACGACGTCTGTTTAATTAGAAGACGCCTCTTCATGCATGAACTGGATATATGTGGACTGCATATTTTATTTTTTTGTTTCCTTATATACAATGTATAAGAAGACCTAATTAAAGAAATTATGACTACCTCTAACACAAACATGCACACCAACATTGACGCATATTTACACTGGCTTTTGTGTTCTATTGACATTTTAATTCAAGATATTTCTACACCAACATATAGGTCCTAGTGATTGGATCCCTTGAACATTTAAAAACAAGGTTCATCTCCCTCTTCAGTTTTGGAGGGATATTTGCCTAAAATGTGTCCAAATTAGACCAAAATTTTGAAATAGAGGATGCTTCATAGGCTCAAAACAAGGTTTTACACATGGGTGTAGATGATATTGTCGAATAATCTTCGATAAGTATTGCAATAGTCACCACAACTATGTTATTGAGGTCATTTTTCGTTGTAATTTATTAGAATATAGAGAGATTCTCTTAGTAGCACTAGTTTCTAAAGAATTAACCACTCACTAGAATCAATAGATCGGCTACTCAAGCAAGTGTGATCAGTTTCAGCAGTTAGAATATAATTTGATGCATAATGCTGGAGAATGGATATAGTTCTGCTATAGATAGAGATATCTCACGCTGTAATGCTGCCAACCGTAGTCAGAAAAAGAGTTTAATAGTCATACTCGATTTATTTAGATAAGGCAATCAAATACATGATCGGCATATGCCTTATACATGAACGAATTTCAGTCATCTGAATTAATCCTAACTCTTCTTTATCACATTACTCCATAATAGTGTTCGACATACTTGCTTATCTATACATGAACGAATTTCAGTTATCTGAATTAATCCTATCTTTTGCCTATCACATTAATACATAATAGTGTTCGATAAACTTGTTTAAGTGTTCCTCCATTTGTCATAATGAGTAAACAAGAACTAGAAGTGTTTGTGTTGTTTAACAACAACGAGTACCTGTTGATACTCGAAATTTGAAAAGGTTTAATAATATGCAACCTTACTTTTAATTAATAAGAAAGCTATTTTTAAAGAAGTATTTGTGTTACTCATAGTTAAAAAGGAATTTTCAAGTTCAATCATCTATAGATTAATGCTTAAATTAATCCCTAAAAGGAATAGGCAATTATATCATTTAATTTCACGACATAAATTGATCTCAACCGCTGCCTTGCTTGTGCTCATTACTCAGTTGCAATAATATTTAATGGCAGATTATCGAAAGAGAAAATACTCTTTTGAAATAATAACAGAAATACTAGCTAGCATTCCTACTGAAGCTTTTGGTAGCAACCCAAAATATGGTAGAAAAAGTCTTACCTCTATTTAGTTAAGCACCATGAAGGTGTGTTATACCTTTGGAAGAAGCTTTGATTTTCTGAAGCTAAGCTTTTAGTTTGATTATATATCTGCACATGTGAATCGCAATTTAGTACAACATCCTGATCAGTAGGTAATTACTAAATGAAATTCACTTGACGTAAACTTTTCTAATTCACATTATTATCGACGGACATTTTCCCTTACATGATCAATTGTCACATTATTTTAGGCAAACATTTAATTATATAAAAATTCTCTTCTCATTCGTTGACATTCAATCTATCCAATGTTTCTAATAATACTAGGATGCCTACCAACAATTTTCCCAAGTATTAAGATGTCAAGCTCGATCAAACCCGGAAGCATGGCCTTATACGTACGTAGATTACTGCAATTCCGAGGTTCGAAGATGCATGGAGACACCTAGCTAGTTTTAGTAGATTCTCTTCACTTTTTATTTAAATTCTGTTTTCTTCATTTTCTTTTCTACGTGTACAACTAGATAGTACCATTTCCAAAGAACGTCTAAGATCAAATAAATGCCCTTTTGTTTTTAGCAGTAGTCATTCTGACTATCCGGAAGAGGAAGTTTGTCAAAACAGGTTACTACGTACCCTCTAATTTCTCATTACAACACGGGAAGAGAGAAAACATGCATATGGTGGTCATCCACTCCATATAGATGTTGAAGTAGACTAGTATATATAGCGGCAATTCCTTCTGAAGATTAAGAAGTTATCGATTCAAATTCTGGTCCGAGTAGGTTTTCGGAAAGAGAATGGTTACCCTATCAATGAACAAGAAAGCCATACATGTAGGCAAGAACCATTACGTACTCTCTGCATCTCCAAAGTTATCCGTGCATAATCTTTTTTCTGAGCAATGGACGATATTGTGCCAACTAAATTATGGAAAGGACAATCAAACTATACATGCTTGATACCATCACTGATCGGTGAATGAAGTCCAAGCTAGCAATGCACACAATGGTTGATAATTTGGAGAAAGTTAAGTAGCCAACTGCGGATGCAATGCGTTACTATTATATTAGGTGGAAGCGAGGGTAATTAATATATAGCTAGGAATGTGGCTACGAATTGGTGAAATGCATTGTGCTATTTTGGTTTTCAGGCGTAAGTTCCAAGAACCATCTAGGTAAGTAAGGGAGAATGTGACAATTTGTGGCAGACAAAAAGTTCGTACTGAGGAGTGGAGGCTTCGAAGGTTTCCGTTTGACTTCCTAGTTGTAAATTTGAGTTATTGCATCCAAGAGTGTTTAAACTAAAATGATTATTGATAAAAAAGCAATTAATTAAAAAATAAAGATAATTTTATAGAGTACTTCAAAAATAAAATCTTTGATGTGCCATAAAAACATAAATGAAAGATTATAAAGTAAACCTTTTCAAATTAATTAGTAGGGTTGAGAAATTATATAAATATTTTTATTGCTTAAATATGAAAAACAGGATCGTGCCATGTGACACCTAAGGGCCTCCAAGTTTGTGAGCTTGGATTTCCTTTTGTACCTATTAGGCTAATTTCTAGAACCTCAAACTCAATCTGGTCCAGTCCTTAAAGGAATTTGTGCAAGTAATTATGTAGGTGAGGAAGTCGTAAGAAAATGCTTATGAGACTTGACTGAGACTCCTGCCACCCCATGGCTTTTGACATATATTTTTAACTTTTAGTCTGAATTCCACCAAAATGCATGATTGCAAACTTCAGGCAAGCTCTGGTGGTTTCGTCTAGCAAAAAAGTGTGCAGCAAAACATATTAAAAGCACTTTATGGTTTAAGCTACGTAGTTGAGAGATCAGAAGTAATGTGTAGTAGGTGACAAGATGATAATGAGAAGTGGGTAGGTGGATGATATGGCCAGATGAATTTTTAAGTAGTTGGTGAGGATTCTATTTCGTGGGATCATGTCAACTCTAAGTTCAAGTTGTTGGTACCACCCTCCATTGCATAAACGGTACCTGTTAAAACTTTCCTGATTAGATATAATTAATTAAAAAACCTAATCTAGTAAGAGTTCTCGTGCATTAATGCAGTTTTAGTTAACTGGAACAAGCTTTAATTTACTTAAAACCGAAAGCTTACCACAATTGTCTGAAAGGGAAGATGTAATTAATTAGGTAAAGATCACGCCATAAATCTTGACTCATCGGTGAAACTCATGCAACGTTGGTCCCCTCCTAACCACACCTACATATACCACACATGTTTGCATCCAATTATATGGGAAAAACCCATTCCAGAGCTAACTCACAACGCCTCTTCACCAGAAACTACTATCACCCTCCTATCTACCTACCCATTTTACACTTTTCTTTTTACTCACATATATAATTGCTGCAACAGTTAGTACTGTACTTAGTGCAGCAACTTCTGTGTCATCAGTTAACTTAAACAGTCATACATTCTATGGTCATAGTATTGAATTGTGTCTTTTTCAACATAACAAAGTTCAAAGAATTTATTAAGTTTTTAAATATCATCTATCACTGAACTACCCAATCGGTTGTTAGCTGTTCGGAGTTGCTCCGACGTTGAACTATATAGCAAGTTTTGTACTCGAGAGTCAGTTGGAAGACGGAACAATTCGGTGATATAGATTCTACCATGTGTTCATGCTGCTCAATGATTGAAAATTCAACGGAGTAAACTTAATTGAAAGATTTAGCAGTCTAACTATAAACCGTAGCCATGGATTAGATCACCCCTTGAAAGTTAAAACTTTATAAGAAATACCTGAATCTCCATTTCCGAAAACTCAGCAGAGAACAGATGCATAAGAACAATAAATGAGTACTACTAGGTGCTTATGCAAGTCCAGGCAAACTGACCTGAGAGCACTGAAACAGTGGATGAAGATGTAGCAGGCAACACGGCGATCGGCTGTGGAGCCATAGTGGTGCAAACGTGTAGGAGATCAAGTGTGCCCAGAAAACTAGGAGGAAAGAATCTTATTTAAGACTGTAAAGCCGAAAGACGGTACTTGGAGTTGGTCGGCGTTGGATTTTTGTCAGACTTCGATGCTTAACCAAACTTTCTAACTGAGGTTACGATTTCTTAGATTGACCTACCCTTCCTTTTCAGCGTGGTTATCTGTGTCGCATCTGCCCTTAAGATTCATCACAAATCGAGTATAGATAAGGTGGTACTAAACACTTGCTAGCTAGCTCCCAGTTAAAATGGTCAACTTGATTCATGCGAACTAGAGCTAGCTATTCTTGTGTGCAACTAATTGGTCGGTTATGTATGTTCATTCTAGCTAGGCTAGCGAAAACTGCTACACATAAGAAAGCCAACAAGAACATTTGATTAGACCATGCATGGCCTCAGCCCTCAGGTGTTGTTGAACTTAGTAGGATCGGATCCAGCTCCAAAGTTTACTTTTATGTCTTTGACTTCTCAAAACGTACGGTCTGACTTCTCAACATCAGAAAGACGTAAAAATGATTCTGGGCCCGGACTTACTTTACCTCAATATTTGGAAGATGGAAGGAGGGAACATACTAGCTGCGCACTAGACTAATTTTTAGTATTATTAACTTTTATCCATTCTTCTCCGGTATCTTGTTGGTGAAAATAACTAAAGGAAATAAATATTCACTTGATACCTTATGTAAAATATGCAATACAGACATGCTCAGCTTTCTGCCTGCATCGTACGGTACTGTAGTTTCTTTTATAAGAACCTTTGCTATAGTCCTATAACTGGTATTGTTACACCACCACCACTCTCTCTGTTCTCTCTGCTCCGTCTCTCATTTTCTTACTCTTGTTTGGAATCGGATTTCGATTTCGGATTTGGTTACTCGTGATTCTTTTGTTGACCATCTCCGTAATCCTTCACTCAACCACCATGATTACGTTATAAAATTTGGTGTCTACCGTATAAAAGATTTTCCAACTTACGCACTACTCTCCCGCTATCCGTTGCACAGCAATGTCGTATTGCTCGCCACCCGTTTCTCTTATATTCAAACCTCGATACACTAAATCTCTGAGTTTTGAGCTTCGTCAGTTCATTACTGTTCACTTTGAAGCTTCTTGGGTGTAAAGTTTGAGCTTGTCAGTTCATTACTGTTGGCTTTGAAGCTCCTTCGTTGTAAAATTTGATCCTTTATCTCTGTTTTCACGATTTCTCTCCTGTTTCTGGGAAAGTTTCATCTTTCTTGAGTTCGGTACCTGGGTTTTTGTCCCTGTGTTGGTGGGTTTATGAAGTTGTTTGTTACGAATGAAGATGGTACTCAAATCCAAGATAAATTCATCATTTTATTGGTGATGATAGTGTCAACGGGATCTTTACTGATACTGACTCACCTCTAATTGACAAACATCTCCTCCGCCTATACGGTGAGGTTTCGTGCATTGACGCCTCCAGAGTCCGATTCGCCTTTCCTCTCCAAAATAGTCCCCGAGGTCAGGTTTTGATCCGTTTCTGTTTGTGGATTTGTTTGCGTTCTTCATGTGCATTTGCATTTTCAGATTTTTTTGGCCTTTTCTTTTATGTTTTCCAATGAAGCTGGTTCTGGTATTTTTTTGCAGCGAGTTAAAAAGCAACTGTGGGCGCCCATAAAGGCTTTAGAGTCGCTACAGCCTTATGCCAATTCAAGGAATCACTATCCAGAAAACAGTTTTAGCTAAATAATTTTGGTCTCTGGTATGGTGTTCATTTTAGAGATTATATTTGGGTGCTTCAGTGAGATGGTAGCATTTGTATCAATTTTAATCTCAATTGGTGCAGAGAAAGAGTTGGCTTTTGGTGGCTGTGATCGGAGGGGACTTGATTCCTGACGATAATTGTCTGCCCCATTTCATTGGATGTGGCGGTTTCTTTGAACTATTATAACCTTGGATCAACCATTTCTAATCGTCATACCCTTGATGCACCTTGGAGCGGGGCCCTTTTTCTATTTTGTCTTAATATTTAGGGATGATTTATCTTAAAGTTAAAAGTCTGTCAGTTTAAGCAACCCAGTGATTGTACAAAGAACTTGGGGTTCAATAGTGTAAATATGTTCTCGCTAACACATTCTTCCAGGTAGTCTTGTTACTTTGAAATTGTCTTTTGCATCAAATTATATCTAGAATCCTCTTACTACTGGTCTCCTGGTTCTGTTATACTGCATAGTTGTTTTTGTACTTTAACTGAACACCATATTTCTTTTTCTTAAATGTTTTGAAGCTGAAAATATAAAGAATAATTCTTTGAAGTTGTAAATTTTTTTGGGTTGCTGTAATTCTTTTATTTTGTTTGTTATGAGCTTTAACTGAATATGATGATCTTCTTTTGCTTAAATCTTTAACAACTCCAAATATGAAGAGTGATGGCTATATTTATGCAAAAATTTTTGGTGGCTTTGCCAATATAAGATCTTTGGTGTCATGTGTTGTATTAGAGTCAACTTACATAATTACTAGAGGGAGTTCGTAACATTTTGATTAATGTTCTAGATCTGTGATACCATATCCAGGCTTCTAAATGCTACTCTTGTCATTCCGGAGATTCAAGAAAGAGTACGATGAAAAGGTATTAGGTATCATTGTTAATTTCTTCTATTAGTTTCGTTTTTCATTTTCTGTGATTTTCTATATCAGTCAATATCAATTTTCTTTTCTTTTCATGCATGTTTTACTTTAAACTCTGCAGTCAGAAATTCAAATGTTTTTCCTATCTATATGATGAGGAGCACTTCATAGCATCACTTATAAATGATGTCATCATTGTCAAAAGCCTTCCTGAACACTTGAAGTAAGCTAGGAAAAGAAAAAAGGTTCCCACATTCAAGCCCAAGATTTCTGCTCCTCCAAGCTTTTATGTCAAAGAAGTTCTACCAGTGCTAAAGAAGTCCATTGTTATTTGACTAATTCTTGAAAATGGAGGATGCCTTCAGGTAATTCAATATCTTAGATCTTATTTTCAGTTTTTGCTGAATAAAATTAAAAACAAAAAGAAAGAAAGAAAAAGTTCCTCTAGAAATCAAATCTAATGCACAAGTAGAGTATACATGATCAATATAATAATAAAGGTTCTTTTGTTATTTTATTGATGGAACTACATACATTTTTGAACTTGCACTATATGCTTCACTACAATTGTCACCCAAAATTTATGTATTGTTGTGCTGTGACAATTATGGCTGTTTCTTATGGCAATCATGTACTTGAGCTTTTGGATAGAATGTTTCTTGACATGGTGTTACACTCTTTATAACTAGGAAGTCTTAAGTTCAAATGATGCTACCCTTGGTTGTGTGCCCAGTCCTTAGTGAAGGGTAGTCTTAAATATGCGACCCCGCTTCAGCCTCATTTAATAGCTTAAGCTTATATGTTTTTTCTGACAGTATCTATATAAGATTTTCCTCAGTAATTGATGAGGATCAACAAGTTCAGTAGTTGGAACTTCTAAATGGAGGTCTAACTGCTAGTTATGAATTGTCGAATGATGATTAAAAATGAAAAACCTTTATTTCTGAAATTTCTTTTTAACTTATTTATTATTTTTGGGATCTTCACACTGAACTCATACAATACTGAAGAGCAAAAATGATCAAGCAGGGGATCCTTGATGAGGAGTTGAATATAGACTCTCATCTACGGAGAGAGAATGGTTCATGTCCTTTTATGCCCGAAGAAGTAAGCTCCTGGTTTAACTTTTAGTTACACGTTCACACGGACTTAATACTTTTATAGATCGGTATTTGATAGTGGGTGTAGATCCAAGGACTTTAATAATGAGAATCATAATATATGCTCATCCTTCTGTGATGCTTCATCAACAAACAAAATGGAAAAGATGAATTGGTTTTTTACAAATGTATGATGTGTGTGGATGGAGACGGATGAAAAGAGTAGTAGGCTTTAGAGGCAGCTAATGTTAAATAATGGAAAGTGAATACATAATTTGACAACCATCTATGGTCTACAGGACAACAACTTTATAAGGAAGTTTTGGGAACATCCTCAAAAGAATCACGTGACTTTAGGAAATGCTGGTGAGACAAGATAAATAAGAGAATCAAATTCAGCTTTTCTGTTTCCAAATTTTAGATATAGTGTAGAGAATGAACTCATTTTGCATACTTGATCATGAGTCATGCTTCGACCGAGATCATTGCCAAGGTTTCATTTGATTTCAGATTGATTTGTAAAGTACTAATGAAATGCACTTGTGCTCCACAAATTCTTGACAGGTTGGACTTCTTAGAGCAATGGGATGTTCTCCCAGAACCATTAGCTATATGGCTGGTTCTGAAACCTTTGGTGGTCAATGAGTCCTCATGCCTCATGCCATGTTTGAGAACTTGTTGGATCGTACATTATGGTATAAAGGCTTCTCTGACTTGATCGGTCCCAAAAGTCTTATCCCTGAATATCCTTTTCGAGCTCCTCCTGCCAAAAGTGAGGAACAACTTAAAGAAGAGCGGAAAATGGCAGGTCTTCGGCCTAGGCCCCTTCCTCCACCCCCATATAGACCCATCTGTGGACATAGAAAGATGGTTGGTATGGTTGGATTACTGAGACTGACAAAGAACCCCATCCCTTACCTGTAGATCTGAGGATGCAAGCTCACAGGTTAATTTGGGATGCTCTTGATTATATCATTTCTGTGGAAGCAGATGCATTCTTTCTTGGTTTTCATAACAGCGGGTGGCCTGATTTCTCAAGCTTGGTCATGGCACAGAGGATATATGACAGGGCTTCTTCCAGAAAATATCCAACCAGACAGGTAGACGGACATAAAAGCTACATGAATTAAAAGGATATCCCTTCATTAGAGTAAATCTGGTTCCCTTATGTTTCAAAAGAATTTGAAAGTGCACGGTAGATAAATTGCTAGAATTATGATTACCATAGATCAATTGAAGTAGTTGAAACCGAAGTAACCTGATTTATTTCCTTTCTGTTACTGAAGTACTTTCGCAAATTGACCTTTGGTATTCTTGAGCAATTATTTGAAAAAAGATCCTTGGTTACCCCTTAATTTCCATAATTTGGTTGCTATGTTAATTCCTTTTTTTTTTCATATACTGGTACACATATTCGCTCAACTTGCTTTCTCTCACAGAGACAAATAGGTTCCTTGTATTTTATGCCCCTCTTCCCAATGCTTGATAGCTTTTGAATTTATTTATACTTGCGTCCCAGCAGTAACTAAGAAACATCAACTTTTTGACATCACATTGAAATATTGGTGCTTGTAAGGAAAAAGAGTACAACAGTTTTTGAAGTTGATAATCATGCAGGTTTACATCTTCTTTCCCATAGATGTATTTACCTATTTCCAGTAATTTCTGACGTTCTTGTAATTGATGTACTATTACTAATTTCATTTACATTTGCTGTGTGTGTACCTATAGGTGTAATTTCAAGACATTCGACATGATGTAGATTTGAGTGTTAGAATATAACTGAAAATGTTGAATTGTCTTTGAAGTCTTTCTTGTATTAGGGACTGTAAACCAGATATTTTGAAATACATGGAAATGATTCTCTGATTCTGATTTGGTTTCCAACAGGAAAGTTCTTGTCAAACTTTTCAACGAAATCCGTCACAATATGTACCATCCTAAGCATAATTGGACATTTTCTGTAAGGGAACATTTGAACAAAAGCTTGGGTCAGGTGGGCATTATCAGGCAATTGATGTTGTCAAAACCAATCTCATTCCTCTCGCACCCATTACTAGAATGCTCTTGTAGAATTTCTTCTGCTAAGGTTTTTACGCAGCTGAAGGGTAATGATGGAAGGTATGTATACGGAGGTGAGGATGAATGTTATGAACATGTTTGAGCCCATCAATGTAGTCAGCCCAAGGAGGGTGCCACGTTGCCATGAAGGAAGCAGACACAATTGGAGTATAAAACGGGAGCTAGGCACTAGAATAGATCATGAAAATGGTTATGCAGATTGTAGTTCTTTCTCTCACCCAATTCTCCTTGTTTCTCATCTCCTTCTCCGATATTCTCTCTGTTATTTTCATTGCTCTTCATCTTGTTGTTTTCCCTAAGAACCTTGTATTTCACTGTTGGGTTGAATAGAAAACAGAGGAATCGTTCGCTGCTGGTTATTTGTTTGTATTTCTCTTCTTGGTTACATTGGTCCATTACATTGGTGCTTTCATTGAATCTCTGTATAGATGACAGAGGCTCAAGACGCAGTTCATCTCAAATCCATCGAAGCTAACATTATGGCCATGGCTGATCACACTCAGGCCATGCTTGAGTCGACAGCCAAGCTGAAGGGTGGTGTTGCGGAAAGTACGCGTCTTCTTCGACAAATTTTAGATCTCCTCCCTCCACTCCCCAACCACAACCAATCGACTGCAATTCCCTGTGTTCTTGCGAAACCTGCGGTGCGATTTCCCAACCAGAATCCAGCGATTGAGATTGCATGTGCTCTTGACGAGCATGAGCGCTTAGTGGATTCGAATGAGACCAGTAGGAACGGGACCATTGCTGCAGCCGATGTGTTCGATGAAATGCCGAAAAGAGTCAACACCGTCACAACGGCGATCGAGCCTATTCGTGAAGCAAGTTATGTTGACGACAAGGTGTTCGAGGAGAGCTCGGATGACGTTTCCGATGTCTCGATTGAAATGGTGTTTCACTCAAGGGAAAGCTATGTTGAAGACATGGCTCGTGACTCACCAGCCAAGCTGCCGAATGAGCTTCGAACCGGTTACGTAATGGGTATGACCGATCCTTTCCCTGACTTTGATGACCCTTATGGTTTTAGATTGTTACTAATGAGTGAGTGGAAGTATTTACGAGCCCTTTGTAGAACTGAACTGTTCTCTACAAAAGCACTCGAGTCACATGCCATCTTGAGAGAAAAGACAGTTGCAGAGATGGTTGAGTTCTTGAGAGTCAGAGAAGGGAAAGTTGTTAACATCGGAGAGGCAGTGTTTGCAACTGTTTTCAACATACTAGGTAACCTTTTTGTCTCTAGGGATGTCATGAGTATCGACGATGAAGGTTTAGGCCATGGACTGAAATGCCTTGTGTGGAAGATGATGGAGATAGGGGCTACTCCATATCTGCCTGATTATTTTCCAATATGGGATCTCCAGGGTCTGAAAAGAAAAATTTTGCAATTGATCAAACAAATGTTTGCGACATGGGATTCAGCCATCAAGGAAAGAAGAGAGAGCCAAGTCCGGGAATCTTCGAAAACTGATTTCTTGGATGTTTTTATTGCTAATGGCTTCGATGACCAGAAGATCAATTGGTTGTTTCTTGCACTGTTCACAGCAGGAACTGATACAACTACGGTAACAGTAGAGTGGGCAATGGCGGAGCTGGTCAAGAACAAGGAAGTCATGAACAAAGTTCGTCAAGAGCTAAGAGACTTCAACCAAAATTCCATAAAGGATTCTCAAGTAGGTCAACTTCAATATTTAAATGCATGTGTGAAGGAGACTCTAAGGCTTCAATCTGAAGTTGCACTAAAAGATTTCACATCTGAAGTTGCCACGGTGGGTGCCCTAGCAATTGGACTATATAGTCTTATTTGCATTATTGATTGCTCAATTTTGGATGAGAATGGACGCCTTATTAACAGTACAGAGGAGAGTGTGGTTCTTGATAGTAGGGGCTTACAAGGAAACTATTTCTGGATACTTATACTTCTAAGTTCCAGCTTTGGTGATACTAATTATTTTATAGCAGCAATCATGTTCGGAGTATTGTTTCTGAATATAGAGGAACTTATTGATGCTGATGACCCTTACCTATTTAGGCTTTTGGTTATGGCTCATATTGCAAGGGGTGTGTGTGGTAACAGGCTGTTTAATAGTTTGGTTTTGGCAAGGGAGCATCAAGCTTTCAAGATACCAATCGACTCGGTTGCTTTTCAAAGTCGAGAAATCGGTGATGCAACATCATTGATTTTCATTAAGGCTGATGTTACGGGTTGGGAAGAATATGGTGATATTAAAAAGTCGTTACTGATGTCCAGCACGAGGAGCATTAACGGTGCTACTGATGGTGACCTTCGGCTTGTTCAGGGAGATGCCCTTGTTTCTCAGTGTGACCACACACTTGCTGCAATCAACGTTAAACCATTTGATCCTGGGGGGCACTTTGCTACAACAGAGATTTCTTCAAGGGTAGTCATGGATGTTGGATCGGTTACTTCAGCAATCAGGTCTGCCTTCTACTTGAATGAAACACTTGAAGCTGATTAGTTTTACTCACAACGAGCACTATCCTCTAGTCTTTTTCTTCCTCAACCTTGCGGACAAGGTTGTCTTGAAGGGGAAGGTAATGTTATGAACATGTTTGAGCCCATCAATGTAGTCAGCCCAAGGAGGGTGCCACGTTGCAATGAAGGAAGCAGACACAATTGGAGTATAAAACGGGAGCTAGGCACTAGAATAGATCATGAAAATGCTTATGAACACTCTGAAAGTGTAATTTCTCTTCTCATCTCTATTCTGGGTCTTCTTCGTCTCATCTTCTTCTCATTTACTTTCCTGCAAGAACCTTTAATTCCTTGTAATCTTCCTTTTTGCTGAATGAAGTACATCACTGAATCTTGTGTTGGTTGATATTTGCTTGGTCGATCTGCTGTTCATTGCTGGTTACTGTCTTATTTGCTTGAGTTCACAACACATACATACCGATCTAGGTTCTTCAGCTTCCTCAGCTCTTAGAATGGAATCAAAATCACTAGATAAGAACCAAGGATTAGAGTTAGATTCAGCAATCTGTCTGATGTGATTCCATAAGAATTGTTGTTGGTAGGCACTATTTTGTGCATATATATAGGAGATACACAGCTTGTGTTTGAGCTATCCAATAGTGACCTCAAGGTGAACCATTCGATCAGTTATGTTGGAAGAGTGGATTGGATACTGCCGAGGAATCGTATAGAACAAAAATCCTGCCATTCGGATGACAAAAGCAGTTGGATAAACTTTTCTACTTTGCGGGAAGGTAAGCCAACATATGGTTTCGTTGGTTTTTTTTATTAAAGTTTCCAAAAGGCCAGCCAAGATGATCTAGTTTTGCATGATGCTGTCCTTAATCATTAGTTGTTTATCAGGGGAATTAGCCCCCCGAACATTCCATGTGAGAATATTCATATGGTCGTCTCCCCTAGGGAGATTTTCTTCTTCCTATTCGAACGTCGCCTTGTTACCTTCTCAAATCCTGGATTTGGTTCAGTCCTGGTGTGCTGCTATTTATTACCACTGGGGCAATGAATGTTGGTTTCCACTTGTCTATCATTGACCTTCAATGGGGAACCAAAATCTGAAATTTCTCTAATATGTGCACTGTTCACGTTACTATTCATCTCACAATTCGTGCACTCCATCATGGCTTGTTTATTCCTCTGTAGTGTGTCCTCCTTTGGATATGTTGTTTTTTTCCTTTAGAGTAGGTTGCTTGATGGCCATCTCATCATGTAGTTCTTCTCCCATCTGCTTATTTGCAGGTATTATGGTAACTTCTTCACCAACAGCCACTTTATCACCTTCAGAAGTTGACTCTTTACGTCCAACAATTGACAATTCATTATGGAGCTTTATTGTGTGAGTTTCATGAGGCGTTTGGGAGTGTGGAAGTGCTGTGTTGTGGTTAGGTGTAGCCTACTTTTCTTCAGTATCCAATAAGAGCTCCTGGTAACCCCCTGTTTTAAAGTTCCTGACAGTAAGGATCCATTTCCGTTGATTACTAACTTGAGGTCGCCAAGCATATGTTACACGTAATTGGTCCAAAATGGGTTCTAGATCTTCATTTAATCGAAGGAATGGAATGACATCTGGTAGATCAGTGAGAGAGGTCACAAGCACGCATACACGGGCATGGTTGACATGTTCGGCTTTAGCAGTAGCTTGATCGAGACCGATAGGTCTACTAATAAAACTAGCTAGGTGACTTAACCGGCTCGTTGTCCAATATTCAAGTGGAACATCGTGTAGGCACAACCATAAGGGGATGTTATCAATCTTTAAATCATCCAGCTTTAGACCAGATCACCACACTTGTAGCAATAATGGTTTATTTTACACATGCCACGGGCTAGATTGAATAACAAGTTCTGAACTAGAAAATTTGAACAGAAAAATGTCGTCATTGTTCACCAAAACTTTCAACAAACCATATTGTTTCCTGGCATTAAATGCCCAATGTTTCATGACAGGGAATGTGATACGCTTGTCTATAAAGAACATGACGAGTGTAGTTCGCCATCTTTCCATTCCACACCAGCTTTTAAAATATCCAGGGGAGGGGGGCTACAATCCGCTATTCCATTACCTCTTTAGGTGGACAATAAGTGAGCTTTTGTTCAGAGTTGGAGTCACCAACAACCTGCATCCATGTTTTGCTAGTTGGAGGGTTAATATGAGTGAGGGTTGGGGAAGTGTTTGGGAGGTGGTAATGAGGGTTGATTCAGGGCGTGTGGTTCTGACAGGGGCTGAGATATGGAAGGGGGGCAGGACAAGAAAGTTCATATTGGGTCGATATATGATCTGTTAGCGGGACAGAAACAAGGGGCAATGAGAAGTAAAGCCAAATTGAGATGACTGTGGAGGGATTACGGCGGTCAGTGAGATCAAAGCCGATAGAAGTTGAGAAGAAATCTATTGTAAAAATAAAAACTCTACATACTTATCTACACTTAAAGGACCTAGTGGAGATGAAAACCAAGATATCAACATACTTATCTACCCTTTATTGGAAGGAAATAACTTTAATTTTCTGGTGCTTTGCTTCTCAACTTTCTATAGAAAAACGAATGATCCTAGGTATGTGGCTCTCAATGTTAAATATCTTTACTTGGTGATAAAAATACATAAATATGAATAATGTCTATCTAATTCTAACCTGGCATGGGATAATAAGCTATTGCAGAGTTTTCCCGAGACAAATGTAGAGAGAGGAAAAATTAGAGAGAGATGGAATGGATAGAGCGGAAGAGTGTGACAGGGTTAAGAGATATCTACAGTGAAGAGGATTAGGGTTTTAGGAAGTCCAAGTACACAATGCATCATTTTTTTTCTTCTCATAAATGTCATTGTTTATTTATAAACAAAACAAAACAATGCCAATTGAATAATAAATCCAAATGGTATTTGGGCTTTGACTTGAGCCTAAGCCTAGCTTGAAGATTAAAAATAAAAAAGCCTAAGATCAGCCCAATTCAAGTTGAGCTCTTTGATTTTGATTTGCATTAAGCTGATCCTAGGTTCAAATGTCATTCCTACTACTACTCTAATGTCAAAAGTTGCTGGAGATTCATTAAAGAACATTGGTAGCCCATTAATATGAAGTAGGGTAAATAAGGATTTAGGAGCCCTTAACAACTTAAGAGTGGATTTTTATGTAAGAAGTGAATCTTTTCTATTTCAAGAGGTTAAATTTAAACCTCTAATGTTAATTCAAGTGAAGGTGCAAGTAGAAGAATGTGAGTGCAAAACATAATTGGCAACAAGCATAAAAGTTATCTGGTACCAATCTTGCACTAACTTTTGAATGTTAAGAAATAGAATGTAACTAGTGTCAAAGTCATATTGATGTCAGGCATTAGTCTTGTAATGGATTTGCTGGTGGAAGAAACAAAAGCAAACTAATGCCAGAGATGGTGTTGTAACTAGTAGCACAGATATGTGTTGACTTCTAAAGCAAAAATTAACGTAATCTTTAATAGCTAAACCAGTGCTGAACTCGTGTATTTTTAGTTTAAAAATTTTTAACTTCTATTTAGACAAGAGTTCACTTACTTTTCAAAGTTAATTATTGCCTGATTAGATCCCATTAAGATTATTATTTCTTTGTAATATTCTAGGTTTAAGATTTTATACCTATGAGTGCCTTAATTATGATTCTAATAAGAAGCTTTTAATATTGCTCAATCAAATTACCTTAGAGAGGGTTTTCTTCATCCTTATTCATAGACAAACTCTTATTTTAGGTTCTCTTGTAACTAACAATTATATTTAACTTACTGGTAGCAATTAACTCGAGAATTTTATCACTCCTAATCCTTCTTTTCTATGAATGTCATGATTTATATCCTTATTTTTTATTTTTTAATCAAACTTGTAAGAATGGAACAATACTTGATCTTGTCATATTAATATCGAATATCACTAGTCCTATTAGTGAAGGTCATACCAATATGTGAAACTGAGAGATTATTATTGTATTTTTGATTATTGCAATTTTAAAGTTAGTGTCAGTGCAATCGAATTCATGTGACCTTTGATGACAAAATAAAGTGAGATTAATGCAGCAATGATCAAGCTTAAACATCCTTCGACTTTGTAGGCTTAAAGAAGGAGGACCCATGTTAGTTATTTAGCATTCTTATTCCAAGAATTTTCTTTTTGATGTATTACTGAGTCTTGGATGAGCAAATCTTCCTCTGATGAGCCTTTAAGCTTGACCATTGACTAGTTTTGGTGTGCCTCTATGGCTCTCCTTTGAACGCTAACCAAATAAAAGTGTCATCCTTAAATAAAAGCAGATGAGAGTTGAGAGAGCAAAGAAGATTTCCTATATTGCAGGTCCTGCTTGGAGTGGTCATTCATAAGCACAGTCTCTTGCGGAAATCAATTCAGTGAAGTATCCAGCTGAAGAGGGGGTACACCACATGCTGAAATCAGGCAAGAGAGGATGATACTTCCAAGAAGTAGCGACGAGCTAGGAGTCACACATGGCCACATTCCTATCCTTAGGAAATCCAATAGTAGCAGTGCGATGAATCCAGCTCTTGACAGTAGGAGACTTCAAGATTCAAAAGTTGGAACAACATGAGTACAAGAAATAAGGAATAAGGGGCATCTCTTATCATCCTCGAGTCTTCACCAACGGATATTTTCATCTTGTAATCAGTGTCTGGTTGTGTTGCTGGTTTATCTTATTGTTAGACATGTCTAGGTTGTTTGTTGGAGTGAGTTTTGGCTTATCAGGATCAAGATGAATTACTTATGTTCTTAGATTATGGTAATCTGTAAATAGCTATGATGTTGGTTAGGATGTACTTTCTACAAGGTCATCTTTTTGGTGGCCTTCTCTTGACTGTATGTTATGGCAAGTTAGGCTCTCATGGCAAACATAAGTTTCGTATGTTATTAGAAAGGCCCATTTTTGGCAGTGGTAGAGAATTGCTTCTGGGCGTCCTCGTGGCTTGTACATAACTTTTCATTATTTTTAATTAATTTATTGAATTATATAAAAAAAGATTTTCTACAAATAAGGCTGAAGTGAAAGGTCTATTTTACCAACTAGATGTTATTTTGTAATTTGGTTCCTACTTTAAAAAAAAAGAATGTAATGTAATTTCTAGACGAAAGTTTAAAGTTTCATAAATTTGAGGTTTAAATCAATATTTCTTAATGTTATAATTTTTATTATTATAAAATATTAATATTTAAGTTTAAATTTCGTGAAAACCTTAGGACTAAAAATTTTCCTTTCTCCCTAAGAAGAATTGTAAGTAATATATTATACAAAATGACAAAGATCACATCATATATATTCTTCTAAGTATAAAATTAAACCAAAAAAAGTATTAAAAGGAAGTCATTTGCTACTTTATTGAAACAGGGTCAAAAAAGAGTTTCAAAAGCTAAATCAAGCAGTGCTAGTTATAATAAAATTTAGTTAATGATAATGTGTTTAGAATTCATAAACATAAAAAATATTTTAAAAAATGAAAGTTACCAATAACAATTATTATAAAGATTAAGTTTTAAGATGCGTACATAGCTTGTACCAAATTCTGGTACTAGTATAGTATAATACTTGTATCCATTAACACTGGATACAATTTCATATTAATTTCTTTAAAATTATAAAATAGCTCTTCATTTTCATATAATTAAAATTTAGTCCTTATTATTACTAATTTTAAAATTGAACTTAATAACTTCATTTTTTAACATTAACATTAACATAATCTTTTTATTTTTAGACATAATAAAAACTTTTGGAAAATATTTATTTTTAAAAATATTTAAACATATATATAGATATTAATTTTTAACTTACAAATTTGAACCCAATATTTGTTTTTTGGTATTTTGGTGTATTGATTAGTATAACCAAAAATATTTTAGGACAATCCAATATGATAAAAATTCTGTTAACTTACAGTACATTACAGCTGATGTTGTTTGATAATGTACATTACAGCTGATGTTGTCTGATAATGTACAATATTCATAACAGTGCACTAATAGTCTTATATTTTATCTCTTTTTGGGCATAAATATTCTTAGTTACTATAGCATGTTATTAATAAAAGTAATAAAATATGCATATACCACATTATTTTAGTCTGTTTAAGACTTTAAATTTAATAATAAAATAAAATTTTTAATCATGACTTTTATAGAGCCATAAGTATAAAGAGGTCATGTTTCAATATGAAAGCCCGTTTGAATGTTAGCCGAGTAGCTATAAACTTAATTTTTGTAAAATTTGATGTCTAAAATCTAATTTCTATAAGAATATTGAATAAAATACTAAGACATATAATATTCATACCTTTATAATTTTTTTAAAGTCATATCTTCATAAGTCATTTTACACATAAACAACTAATATTAAATAGTTAATTTTACCAAACATCAAATAACAAATAACTAATGCAATCAACTGGTCAAATCAGCTGATATAATCAACTATCAGCTAACAACTAATGCAATCAACTGATTCTAAACAAGGTCGAAATCTATAATAATAAGAGTGTTACTCATGTAGCATATGTTTACATTATTATTTAAAGATATTAAACATGAGTTAAATTACAAGCCATATTTATGTTATATAATAACCAATAATTAAACAATTAATTAGTTTTAATTAAACTTAATGTGTTTAAATATTCTTAATTAATTTATTACTAATTAATGCTGTAAATTATATATTTTAAATACGTAACATATGATATAAAGGCAAATAAGACACTTCATATCTCACTTTTATATTGAATAAAAATAAGACAAAATATTTTTTAAATTATAAAATTTAGTCTAAATAAACTAAATGCATACACACAATTTATTATTAAATTGAATTAGGCGTCAATTTTTATTAAAGATTATTGATTATGCTTACGTGACAAGTCACAAGTGTTTTTCTAAAATATTATGACACATGCATTTTTAGTAAACTTAGAAAACAAAATAATGAGTGTGATTCATATATTATAATATTTAAAATTGTATTCTAAGTATCAATAAAACCTAATTTGACGATTGATCAATAAAGAAAAAAAGAGTTATTGTTGGGCATCATTGCCGGATCCCAACTCTTGCGAAATTATGAAGCGTGAGCGTAAACCCATAAGGTTATTTTCATAAACTCTTATTAGGAATCATTTCGCAAGGGTGGCGTGGCCACAACATTCAAACTTCAAATCTAACTTATTACTTCTACTCAACCATACTACGAGGAAATCAAAAGGATATACATAATCGAACTACTTCAATCTAACGTTTCATTTATAAAGCAATAGAGTTTAAAAATCTTTATTTACATATTAAAAGCCACACCATTGGCTTATTACAAAAATACAAAAAAATAGCAAATTTGCGGAAGTTCCCTTAGGCTCTTGCTCACTTAATCTTTTAATTGTCACCTGAAGAGGGGACAGAGAGGGGGTGAACTTGACAGCTTGTGAGTAACAGTTTATAAAGGAAAAATAAGTGAAAACTATTGAAAACGTTCACTTGTCATAGAAAAATTTCATATGGTTTATAAAATACATGTTTCCTTAGGTTTTCAGCCAAAATTCACGAGTTGTAAAACATGAATGCATCAAACTTGTTAACATAACATGAGCACATAAACACATCATAATGGTTTGAGTGAGTCCAAAATATGACGCACTACACATTTCCAATAAAATGGTCCTGTGTAGTCGTGAATTTTTGAGGGAGTCCTTGAGGGAACTCCATACCACTAACTAGTAGGTGGGAGAAGTTTTTAACTTGGGTCAACGTGCACGTGACATTTCTTGAGGGATCATCACAAACCCATATAACACATATATCATGACTTGTAAACTTATGTTGCCTAGAATGACACTTCTTGAAAACTTGAGTTTCATGAGCATACAATATTTCATATGCGCTTTTAAAAATTGATTTCATAAACTTGCTATTCTTTTCAGAAATCACTTGAAAAATCTCTTTATAAACCATTACACAGTTCATGTAG
>JAOSBK010000002.1:10653098-10670280 GCA_027568895.1 Erythroxylum shatona
AGAATTTTCTATGGTTATGAAATATATGTATATCTGTATATTTTTATATTATTATGATGTTGCATATTATTTTAATTAATAGAAAAATTGAAAGAAATTGATAACAAAAGTTATTTAATATATAATAATGTTATATCACAAAGTCACCCTCGTGCAAATGCACGAGGGTAACTTTGTTTGCACGAGGGTGAGTTTGTTATTGCTTATAATATAATATTTACTTACTTAAAACTTAACCCTTATCCATTTCCTTCCAAAAAATTTCAATACTTTGTCAAACATTTAACGCTGTTACTCACAGAATGTAAAGCTTTTCACAGGAGCATTTAATGGTTTACGTACACCATTTCTACCTCTCCATTTCCCTCCATAAGCATTTAATGCTTCTTTGTAATGGAAGTCATCCTTTACGACTAAAATAATATTATTGCTTCTGAAATTTAAATGGCTCATTTAATGCTTCTCGAAACTCATGCTTCTCCATCATGCTTCTCCACTCAAGCAACCCTCATTCCCAAAATCGCAGATAATCTAGCATACACGGAAGGCTTCTTGCATAGCTCCAAGCACCGTCTAGCATACACAAAGCAAACCGCTCGTAAGATTATCTGCGATTTTGTATCGCCTTCTCGCTTTTCCCCTTCTCGGGAGCAGCTGAATCCACGACTGTCCAGCATTTCCTTCGCCTTCTCGCTTTTCCCCTTCTCGGGAGCAGCTGAATCCACGACCTTCCAGCCTCAAGCTCACGACTTCTTCAATCTCAGTTTAATCCAGGTACGTACCTTTCAATTTCGTTTGCTTCGGATCTGTTTGAAGCTATATGATTTTTTTTGTATTGTTTGTCTGAATAGAAAGTCGGGAGCTGTTCGTATACAGTGCTTATAACGACGAGTTGTTCCTCCACCAAATACACTCGCGATCAGATCAGCCTTTCTTTCGGCGATGCTTCTGTCAATAAAGTATTTTCCTTCTCTTCTTCACTGATTTCGTTACTGATTTTTTATTTCGAGTAACTGAGTTCGTGTCTTCTGGTTTGAAGCAACTCAATATCTCTGTTTATGTCTCTGTCCCTGTCACCCCAGAGCTGCATCTTAAGATTTCAATCCCTCGACGATTCTTCCATGACTCTTATCCCTGCAAATTGACGGTACCAAAAACTCTTTTTGAGTTTTCTTTCTCAGCTCATGAATTTTATCTGTTAAGTTCTTTTCTTTTTCTGGAGTTTTCTATTCATGTTAGCCTATATATATACCTGCTTAACATGAAAATATAACGGTTGGGTTCGCAATTGATGGCTCTGATAAAGACCTGCCCCTTTTCATTACTGTGATGCATTTGTCCACACTCTTGCTTCATTGACCCATTTGCCGTCTCTTCACGGGCATAACAAACAAGAAGAATTTTTTTTCAGAAAATAAGAAACAAGTAAGATTTATTTAGTCTCTTATTCTATCTATTTATCTGTTATGTCTTTAGTTCCCATTTAACATTTAGTTTTTGTTTTGATAATCATTTTGGTGGCACCAAACACTATACCACATGGGACAGTGACTTTGCTATTTAGTTGGATTCTTGTGCAGAGTCACTAATTTAACAAGCAGAGGCAAATGTACAGACAAATTGTTAGGTGGGAAAAAATCTGCATGTTCTCAGTTAAATAGAGGAAAATGTACAACTCTTTCTGCTGTTGGCCTCAGTGAATTCTGTGCTGTTTGATTTTGGAATCTTGTGCATGAAAACCTTTTCTGCTTGCCTATTTGATCATTCCTGTCTTCATCCAGAAACCATTTTCATTCTATTCCATATTGTGGGAAAGGACGGAGTGCTGAGCAAGACTTAAGTTTAATATGATTAGATGTAGTTGATATATTTCTCTTTGGTTCTGACCTTCCTTTGGTTTCCAGTCAACAGTTGACATCAAGACAGTACTATCACAAGTAATGGATAGATTGTCTAACTATGCTGCTTCAAGTCCAGATGTAAGTCTTATTGATGTTGTTCTCAAATGTTATGCTTTTGTCATACATTGACAATAGTTCTTTATCAGGTTCTGCCAGAGCTCCTGCATGTAGAAGCCTTTACTAAATTGAGCAATGCTATTGGGAAGGTAAATCGGTTATCTTGAGTGGATAAAAAGTTCTTTAATCTTTAAATGGCATTTTGGTGATGTCTAACTGATTTGCTGAAGTCCAGTTTCATTTGGACAAATATAGTTCTTATTTAAAATTTTTATCTGCAATAATCTACGCTGTCAAGGTTTGTTATTTGTATTTTATAACCATTTGTTGAAAGCTGATTTCCATAAAATTCTCACTGGCAAGTAGTTGAAGCACAAGTTGACATGCCTATTCTTGAAGCAATTACATTGTATGTTTCCCTCCTTACATTTACGCTACGCGTTCACCTTGATCGGCTCGATTATGTGGATCAAGTCCTGGTATGATATCTCGGTAGATAGAGTTATAAAATTTTCATTGTAAGTGCATGGCTTTTGACTTTTATGCCAATTTGTCAAGTAAACATTAGAATTCTAGGCTTCCTATTTCCAGCTTCCTTTCCTATTGAATTTGTAAATGTTCACTTTTTTGTTTTCTTGACATGTTATTTACAGGGGGAATGTGTTAAGAAGCTTTCTGGCAAGGCAGAGCTTGAAGATAGCAGGGCAAAAAAAACAAATTATAGCACTTCTTAGTGCTCCATTAGAAAAATACAACGATGTTGTCACTACCTTGACACTTTCAAATGATCCTCGTGTAATGGATCACCTTCACATTGAAATGAATAAAGTCATGGCAATGCTCATTATTCAAAGCATTACGAAAAATAATACTTGCATATATCTACCGCGGACAAGGTATACGTAATACCGATCAGCTTATTCAAATCAAGTCAGATATTTCCTCTGAAATTTGCTTATCGTGATCTTTCCTTTTGTAGGTTGAGGTGTTATTTGAACTAATAAAGGGACTCATCATTTGTTTTTCTTTCAATTTTATTATTAAAATTTATTATTTACTTTGCAACAACCCGTGCAAAGCACGGGGTTCAGAACTAGTTATGATATGAAAAGCCGAGACAAAAATAGATTAGGTTGGAGTTGGCTTGACTTCCTTTGGGATTACTTGAACTCGTTTTAAAGTTTGATCGAGTTCCAATTGAGGCTTAAATTGTGTTGAAATTCATTGGAACCGCTTAAAATAATATTGTTTAATGAAAATTTTTCAAAATAATGTCGCTTTTATAATGTGGTGTAAACTGTTTAGGTCATCAAATCAAACCTCTTGTTGTCTCCCTAAATACAAACCCAGTTTGAAACTTAGATTTATCGAGCTTTAACTTTGAGTTAGACCCAATCCAAGCCCTTTTAACAACCTTAATAAAAAAAAGAATGTATATACCCGTGTAATTTATCATTTGCATCACCAACATAAGCTACAATTTATTACTTCATTCTCGATTCATAGTAAATCAAACTAATTTAATTAACGTCATAATCTACAACACACTTACGACCTACATGATTCGATCAGACAGAGATGGGAGCCTCCTGAAGAAGTTGAGAGCGGGTGATGGCATCCGATCTCGAAAAATCGGATGCCGGAAATAATAGAACCCAAACGCCATCGCCACCATTTTTGATGGTACCAGGTAGAGTATCAAAGCCACCACAAAACATAATGCCACAAATATTCCTGTCGCACGTGGGTCCCTCCATGTTACCAATGCTTGCACTCTTTCACCCTGTGTCGCCACGTCACCCAATACTTTCTGCACACGTGCCCCCAGCGTACGCAACTTATCGTATCTTGCTCTTACGATGTCCGCTGATCTGCTGCTCGGCGCTGTATCGAACTCCTCGTCTAGCTCCTCACGATCAACAGTGTCCGCCAACGAAATCTTGGGATCAAAATGTGGAAGTAGTTCCCTTGATCGGAATCTATAGTTCCAACAGCCAATCACGAACACGTAGAATGCCAGTGTTGGTACTATTAAGTCAGGGAACCACACAAGCATCACCAGCAATGCATGCACGAGTACAGTGGATGTGGGGTTCTTCCACACTCGTGTGTCTTCTATCCACCGTACGATATCGATCAGGCCAGCAATCAGGTTGATGATCCTAAACCAATTTGCACGTACTTTCCTCATGCTAAATGCGTGCGAGTCCAAGTCAAGCATGTAAAGCACCACTTCTCTCCGAAGAGGCGGCTCTGATCTGGACAAGTGGGTGGCTGTTATCTTAACTGCCGTGTTCCTCATTATTTCCTGCTGGATGATCCCAAGTGGCTTTATGTGATGCATCAACGGCAAAAGGGGCTGCGTGTACACGTGTAAGAAATCAATCGCGGGAGTCGCTCTTAAGAGCCTCACGGCCACCTCAATCTCACCCATCTTCTTGACCCCATTATTACTCAACACAATCAGCGGGTATGAATTTTTGTACACTCTACCAGTTTCCAATGTAGAGATGCGTATCCTTACTTTTCCAATCCGGGTATCTGTACGTGTGGCAGCTTTGTCGGCCTCCTTCTCAACTGCCTCTGAGCTGTCAAAGACTCCAATGGTTAGCACCGTGGACGGATCATAAACTTTCCACGTGTACTGCTCATTCCATCTGGGATCCAAGCTATCACACACAGTTCTTGTACGTACCCATTTAGGACCATACTTGGCCACACAGTACGCATCCGTGCAACCCTTAGCTTGTACGGTTTTCATGGGTAACAGGTTCTTGCATCCAATGATACCCAACTCCACGGTGCCAACCGGTGGTTTCCAGAGCTGCCTCGCCGTGGGTCGGTAGTCACTGCACACGTGCGCCGCCTCATCCATCACGTGATATCCACCATCAAAACAAACTCTCAGCTGTACCCTCCCTCTGTACACAACTTTTTCACTGTTTGGATCTTCCAAACTGAACCATCGAGACGCGACTTTCCGGTCATCCACCCGTCTCTCCACAGCGGTGAGCGGCACGCTAACAACCCCCACTCTTGCTTGTCCCTTTGGTTGTCGGGTTTCCAAGGTGAAGACTACATGATCGCTGAACGGCTCTGCTGCTACGAAGAGTAAGTCTTCGTTCCATGACGGAGTGCCGTTACGCGTGACGACGGATTTCGTTTTTTGCACTTGGAAGCCCAACTGGGCTTTCACTTGAAAAAAGACTTCTTTTGACGACGTTGACGGTGAGATATCTTGGGCTTCCACTACCGTAGCTCTAATGTACCATAGCTTCGGAGACAGGTAAACTTTAGCTCTGGAGTTGACATTGCCCGCTGCGTCGGTTTTCCAGGCGTCGGGAAACGACTCATCAGCTTGTGTCCCGATCCACGTGGCAAGCATCAGGTCTCCTCTTTTGGCCCCACCTCCCTCCAGCCTGTACCATTGTGGGGCCAGCGGGCTGTCTGGAGGATCCCGTAGTGGGATCTCCGTTACGTCGAAACAAATTCCACCTAGGAGATTCCCTCCCCCCGTTTCAGCACCAAGCGAGTCCCAAATCGAGACTTCTAGGATGGAGGACGACTCAGGTGCGTCGCGACCGAAGGCAAATGTCTGGTCCCACTCAAAATATGACGTCTTCCTGGATGGCTTGGACTGCACGCGGCTGCCAGAAACCACAATTCTTGCAATCGGACTGCCCTTGGTGGGGAGGTATCGGGCTTTCACCACCCTGACGAACAAGTAATGCATTTTTTCAACTAGATCAAATGAAGATCGTTCGATTGAAATACTCTCCTGTGATTCAAGACCGAAGCTCGTGGTTGGGGCTAATGGCACTGGCCTTGTGATGGGATGTGGACCGTTCTTTCCCGCTTCTTTGACTTCGGTCGTCGACATTATCTCCGGTGTAGTTGATTCCCACTTATCAGTTATTGGCTCCAAAACAATATCCTCATCAGCTTGCAAGGCGTCGTCAGGTGGGCCTCCTTGGCTTTCATCACTTGCTTCTTTTGGAGCTTCGGATGGTGGTGTTGGCTCGGACTCTTGTGGTTTCTCAGCTTGTACCGGTGCTGGTGAGGTATCTGACGGAGGTGGTGGAGCAGCTTCAGCCGTTGGCTCTTCAGTTGGTGAATTTTCTGGTGGTTTTTCACTCTCTACCTCAGTGGTCGGCATGGGTTGTTGAGTTTCAGATTCTGGTTTTGGAGCTTCGGCTGTAGGCCGTGACTCAGCATTCGTCTCAACTTTAACTTGCATTTCTGACGCCGTAACTGGTGGTTCTTGTGGTGGCGGAGACGACGGAACTTCATCTTGATAGTAGATCTTTAAACCAATCTGACCTTGTATAAAACTCAGGAGATACTTCTTCTCAAGAGTGTAATATATTAAAGCCTCTTCTCCTTTCTTCACAAACTGGGTCGAACTCAATCGGATTCTACCCAGATGGTTATGCCTTCCCGTGGGTCCGTAGTTCTTATCATGGTAAACATCAAGCTCAAGTGTGTCATCGAACACATTTGATGGCTTACCAACGTTGAACTCCAGAGTTTCGTTCCATGTTGGGTTTATGTCGCGTATGGCAGTGTGTGTACGCTTTCTTTGACCATAGAAGTCTATGACAACGTAAGGACTTGACGTTCCATGTCCATCTTTTGGCGAGAGGTTGTGAGCATCCACCACTTCAACTATTAGTTTCTGATTTCCTGACATTGTTTCTTTCTTCAGTTTCTTTTCCGTCTTATGCAATATTACATAGTTTCGGTGCTATTTGGAAGTACTGAACAAGAAAGGGTTTCCAAAGGAAATTATGAGAAGGGTGTTTTGAGGATACATATATAATCTATGTGAACGAGTTGAAAATACCTATATATCTGATGTTTGGAGGTGGAAGAAAAAGGAGTATAGTGGGGTCTTAGTTGTTGATGAATGGGACAGAACGTGGTGAGGTAAAGGGCAAAAAAAAAAAAGAACAGAAAGATGCTTAACTTGACGGGCAAGAATATCTTTAAGAACATACAGTGTCTTTCCTGAAACAATTTTAGTTAGTAAGCTTTTTTACTTTGCTTGTGAATAGATATACTTTCCCTTCTCTCTCTCCCCCTCTTTTTTGTTTTTTTTAGTGACTGAAAGATTCCTTCATCCCTGCTTTTGCTTTTATAGCCGTCCCTTTTTACCAGTTTTATGGATTTGTAGGGTGAACCAATGGTGCCAGGCAAATGGGCATGCAAGCTTTTCTCAAAGATGAAATCTTTTGGCACCGACCTATGAAGAACTTCGTCATCTCCTACATCTTTTCTTATCATTGACCATATATGTCTATAACATAATACCACATCTATTTTCTCATTCTTCGATGAAGAAGTGAAAGATAACGGCTAATGGGGATCTGGCTGGAAATTATTTCTCTCCCATACCACACTGCAAGTTGGGATTCACTTTAACTATGGTCTCTTCCAAATAAATGAACCGAGTAAGAGGTAGCGGATGTGCTTTAGAAAAGACGTACTTCTAATGACAAACAGTTATGATGCAAAGGTTTGTAAGTGCTAAACGTATAGAAATGAGTGATGTTCTATATTCAGTTTTAAATAATGGAAATAAAACTTAATTCGTAAAATGTAAAATTCTTGTTAAAGAGGAAGACAAGTCGTGTTAGCTAAAAATCTGATATTTAACAAGTCGAGTTAGCTAAAAATCTGATATTTAACTAAGTATTAATAGTATATATACCGTCGTGAGTCTTAATTTCAAGTACATGTTGCAGTATATTAGGAAGAATTGTTTTTTTAAAATATATTTAAACTCAAATATTATGCAGTAATAGAACAAGTTCATGCAAAAACAAATTCTTGTGCTTTATTCTCATCCTAAGAAGAATCATATTTACATAAAAGTTAATACAACTTTGATTAAGACCGGCTTAATATTGTCTACTAAACAAAGAAGAAGTAAAGATCTTGAAGTGAGGTTACGAAGACTTCAAGATAGCATAACAAGTTTCATCAAGTAGAAGACATCCTCAATAAATTAATAGAAGCCGTGTTTTCAAATATAGAAACACCAAATAGCAACAATAAATGGTAGAACATGCGGTAACAAAGACGAGTTTAGGAATAATACCAAAGTTGAACAACCTCCACTTTTATCCAAGATAGTCAATTTTGAGTTTTCAAAATATTCAGGAGATGGCCCTATAGAACGGTTTAGTAAAGTTCTTCACGTTCCAAGACAGTGTTGAAACTCAAAAGGTGTCCTTAGGATGATTTGGCGAACCAATAGTCAAAATAGCCAAGACAAGTTTAAAAAGAAGAAGGAAAGGACTTCACATGGGTAAATTTTTTAGGAAGAGGTTCGGTTTTTTTTTTTTTTTGTTGTGTAAAGGGAGAAAGACAATAGAGGTTACATAACAAGTTTGGGGAAGCAAATCCCCGATATATCCTCGACAAGGAGGCGTTGACACCCTATAACTGTATTATCAAAAAAGGTGAGACCGACAGTAGAATGATTTACGTGAGTAGCAAGTCAGTCAGCGCATTTGTTGCTCTCTCGGTAAACTTGATGATGAGCAACAGACCAGTTTCGTGTGAGAAGTTCGTGGATACCCGTGACAATGGGGTTGAACGCCTTGGAACGATTATCCGAGGAAGAAATGATATGGTGCATCGTGAGAGAATCCAGCTCCAGTTCTATCCGACGGAAGCTTAGGTCTCAGGCTAGCGAAACCTCGGTATAAACTCCCCAGAGTTCAGCAGACATTGTATTGCACCAACCGAAGTTCTGGGAGAAACCTCCAAGCCAGTTGCCAGTACTATCGCGTAAAATGTCATCCGTAGTAGCCGAGCATCGATTGCAAGCGCCGTCTGTGTTTAGTTTTACCCAACCAGGAGGCAGTTTGTTCCAACCAATGAGTTGCTGGTGTCGAGGGTGTGGTCTTGTAGCTGCCTAGCTTTGCCACTCGATAGACTTGTGTATCTGATCTGCAAAAGACAAAATAAGAAAGTTAGGAGACAGAGGCCAAGTGAAATCGGCATCAAAGAGAGACCTATTCCTTCATGACCAGAGGAGCCAGCAGGTCGTGCCAAAAAGAGTCACCCAGTCATGTCCCATAACACGCCAATGTTGGTGGATGTTTGTCATGATCCACTGTCGAGTCGGCATAGTGTAGAAATTAGTATGAGAGAGGTCCACTGGGAAGGTGTCCCACACGTGGCGAGCTTTAAGGCAATCCTGCATAACGTGAAGGGGGATTCTTCAATGTGGCAGTGAGGATAGGTGTTGTCAGTCATGAGGTGTCGGCGAACACGGTATTGGTTAGTGAGTAACCGTTTTTGGGCAAGTAACCATAAGAAGGCTCGTATTCGTTGAGAACCCGTCCACTGCTAGATGGCTTTCTATACTCCATGTGGTGAAAGGTCGCCGTGTCCCATAAGCATGGAGTAGGTAGAAGCGATGGTGAAGAGACCATTGTCGGAAGCCCCCCAGATCAATTTGTCCCGGCTAAGATATTGCTTCGGTAGAAATGTGCCCGCGATAAGACGACAAATCTGCGTGGGGAGGTAAGATTGGAGAGTTTCTCGATCCTAATTACCCGTTTCCTCCACAAAGTGGTGAACGCTGAGGTGAAGGTAGTGGTCTGGGATGGGTTAGGTGGTGTGGGCAAGAAGCGGTCCTATGTCGGCTATCCAAAGGTCTAGTAGCTAAAATCGTGTCCGAGTGCCATCGCTTATCCTCCTCTTCATGCCTTTGGCCACGATGTGCCAGATAGATTTGATGCTACACTAAACCATGGAGCCTCCGATAGTTTTGATAGAGGTGAGTAAGTCGTTGGCTTCGAAGTTATATTTAGCAGACAGGACTTGGACCCATAGCGCCGCAGGTTTGGCAATCAACGACCAACCGAGTTTTGTGAGGAAGGCATCGTTCATCTCACGAATTTTTCGAATGCCCAATCCTCCCAAGTCCTTAGCTTTGCACACTTCATCCCAGTTAATTAAGTAGATCTTGTGCTTGTCGCGAGCCGAGCCCTACAGAAATTGCTGCATTATTTTCTCCAAATCATCGCATAGACTGCAGGGCAAGCGTACGGTCTGCATAGTGTAGCTCGGGATAGTAGCTAACACGAACTGAAGCAAAGTGAGGCAGCCAGTGAAGGATAGCAATCGGCCTGTCCAACTGGATAGGTGCTGCTGGACCCTATCGAGAATGTACAGATAAGTTCTTTTACCGACTCATTGATGCAGTATAGGAACACCAAGATAACGTCCAAGGTCAGTTGTCATGTGGAAACCTAACTCACAGCTTAAAGAGTGATGCGTCGATGAAGAGATATTCTTGGAGAAATAGCATCGCGATTTCGCAGGGCTAACTCGTTGTCCAGAAGCCGTGCAGAAAGAGTCCAAAGTGTCCCGAATGACGATCACTTGATCGGAGGAAGCTTCTGCGAAAAGGATGAGATCTTCAGCAAATAATAAATGAGAGAGGGGCGGGCCAGATCTGCTCAATTTGATCGGCTTCCAACATTGATGTGCCACTGCTTGAGTAATTGCATGCCCAAGGTGTTCCATGCAAAGAACAAAAAGGTAGGGAGAAAGCAGGTCCCCCTGACGAATACCTCTAGTAGGAGTAAAGGTGTCACTGAGCTCCCTGTTCCAGTTTACTTGGATGGAGATAGTAGTAATGCACTTCATGATGAGGGTGATCAACGACTCCTGAAGACCAACATTGATAAGATTATCCTTAATGAATTCCCACAACAACCAATCATATGCTTTTTCCAGGTCCACTTTAATAGCCATTAGTCCTTTGCGATCAATTTTCCTCCTCATTGAGTGGATGACCTCTTGCGTGATCATGATTTTGTCGGTAATAAGGCGTCCCAAGACAAAACTACATTGAATGGGAGCGACAAGCTTGTCAAGGTGCGATTTAAGCCTATTCACGATAATCTTAGATAGGGCTTTATACAGAACTGAGCATAGAGCTATCGACCTGAACTGCGATATAGAAGAGGGGGACAGAGTATTAGGAATAAGGACTATAATGGTATGGTTGATCACTGATTCCCAAGTTTCATGCCAAAAGACGCGCTGTAAAAAGTCGAACAACGCGGGTCCGAGAGTGTCCCACTGGGACTAGTAGAAAAGGGCGGTGAATCCGTCAAAGCCAGGAGCTTTATTGGGAGCCATAGAGAAGAAAGCCGTCTTAACTTCATCTGGACTGATCGGACGGGTGATGTCCGTTTGAGCAGGCGACGGGTGAGGACTTTAATGAAGTTCTGGCTAGAGAGAAGTAGGCAGGCTCTTTACAAGACTCTTTAAAAGGCCCTAGTAAAAATATTTATTGGGGCATCAAATTGAAAATTATAAAGCATGCTTGGTATTAATTTAGATTTGAGCGTTTCTGAAAAATATTTTCTCAACATTTGTGTCCGATTTGTTATCAATATAAGTAAGTTTTTAAAAACTTTAGAGTTCTAAACTACCAAAATATTGAAATAAATTGAAATGAAAATTTAAGGACCTGTTTGGTTCTGCTTCTATTTTTCTGTTATTGTTTTTGTTTTCTGTTTCCTATTTTTGATTTCTATTTTTTTCCTTAAAAAAACAAAAACATGTTTGGTTGAGATTTGTAATATAAATACTGAAAACAAAAACCTGTTTGGTTGAAATTTCTAATTAAAAGTTGAAAAATAAAAACATGTCTAGTTTTATCATCATGTTTATATTTTGTTGTAATTATACTATTATGTGTAATAATTATAATATAATACATTATATTTTTCAATTAATTAAAATTAAATATATACAAATAAAATATTATTAAAAAAGTACACATTAATTATATGACATTAATTGAATGATATAAAGAGAACCTTTTTCTACTTTTGTTTAGTTCGAATTCATGCATACAAAAATACAAACGAAAATAGTATGCACTACAGAAAATCACTTGACTTTTTATATACACCTCAATATTTTACAAAAAGGTCTAAGTAAGTCTTTACAATTATCTTGAATACCATTTTGGACCCCAATATTACTAAAATAATACTTATTAAATGCTAATTAGGGTGCAAAAATAAAACTTACTAGTAAGAGTTTATTTTTAAAAACATTGGTAGCTGTGAAAGTTATGAGCACAATACTATCACGTATAATGCCATTGCTAGGATTCCAGGAAGGAGTGATTCAATTGAAGAGTTTTGGGGTATCATTAAAGAGATGAAAAGTGTTGGTGACGACATGGATTTCAAGGCGACAGTTTCAGAAGAGCATTAAATGCCACATTAAATGAGTGAACCATTAAATGCCTCCACTTTGACACTTTACAGATTTGCATTAAAGAGACGTGAAGCAAGGCTTCACAGTAACTATGTGAAGACAAAAAGTAAGGATAAAGCCTCCATGCCTCCACGCCACATTAAAGTCATGTGCTCCATCCATGCAAAGAATGACGTAAATTCCAAGAATAAAATAGCTGCGAAACCATGAGAAAGAAGAAAACAGTTATAGCTGTCTCTGCTTTAAACGATGTAAGGCTCAAGAAAATAACTTTAACGTTATTTCACGACTGTTCCGTATTGATTTTTTATAAGAACCAGTTTGTCGCAAAAAACGTTATGTTTAGCAGGAGGTAAAGCAAAAACTAAACACTCGCACGAAAATTGTTCAAAGGAAGAGCTCAAAAATTATTCAGAGGAAGAGCAAGACTGTATCTCTTCTTTATCGTTACAAAAAAATGCATAAGTTTATCTTTCGGAGGGCAGATTAAGGCCATGGCGACATACAACATGAAGCTTATTACTTCAGAAGGAGAGAAAGTGATAACAGTCGTATATGATGTGTACATTCTTGACCACGTAGAGGAGGAAGGTGTTGATTTACCATATTCATGTAGGGTTGGTTCTTGCTCGTCGTGTGTAGGGACGATAATGTCAGGGACGGTGGACTAGTCGGACAATAGCTTCCTTGACGATGACCAAATAGTAGATGGTTGGTTACTGACTTGTGTTGCTTATCCCAATTTTGAGGTTGCTTGAAAATTTCTGGTAATATTTTTGTGTTTTGGTGTTACGAGAAAAAAAATCATGTTTTAAAATCTTACAAAAACGGCTTTTTTACATTTCTATAAATCTATTGCAGTTTTTTATTTTTAGAAACAAGAAACGACAATCATTCTCATCCAAACGTGTTTTAATGAATTGTTTTTTCTTTTTTGAAAACCACAATGAAAAACAGAAAAAAGAAATAGAAACAAACAAGGCCTAAGTGAAGAAAACAATTTATTTGCTAAAGAGAATTACAAACTACAAAAGAGAATTGGACTTAGTAAAGATGAATTTGCAATATAAAGAAAGCCAAAATATAAAGATGATTGTTTTCTTTGGAGATTGATTTTATTGTATTGTGATTGTGTTGGTCTATTGTTGTCTCCTATTTTTATAGTACTGATGAATTTATAGTCGTCTCATCTTTAAGCAATTTTTTTGCTATAATTGCTCACTTTCTTACATTTTAGCTAATTATCTTCTAACTTTTATGTTCTGGAATTCAGCCTCAAGTAACTTCTTTCCAACTCACTTAAACCATATTTTTGTTAACTACCTTATACCATTTTCTCAACTCTTTGTCTTGAATTTCCACAAATTAAGTATATTTCTTCTCACATGCCCCTCCCCTTCCCACGTATATGTTTAGTTGAGCAAACTAAATATATGGTATAGAATTTCCTCTAGTTTTCTATAAGCTGGACTATGAATTCTATCTCACTATTTTTACAGACTCTAGACTAAATTCTTAAGTTAGGCCAAGTAACATTATCTTTGAAGAGTCTCCTAGATCCTAAATAGTCATTTTCATATAAGAAATGTTAGATCTAAAGATTGCATTAATACCTTTCAAATTTGAAATTCCTACTTCCTTATCCATTATAGAAGATAGAAAACCTCCTTAAATTTCAACCTCTTGCTATTACCTTAAGATTTTACATTTTCTTTATTATAAAATCTTCTTGTTAATTCTTCACTTTTCACCTTAGCTCTTAAATAATCTTTATCCTCTTTTCTGACTTCAATATTCTCCTCTTGCCACTTCTATGACCATGACTTTTTCCTACCATGCTTCTTCCTCTTCTTTAATAGACTTTGTTGAGGTGAATGCCATATATATATATTGTTTCTGATTTTGGTACTTTCTAAAAAATCCTTTCAATTTCTTCTAACTTCACTTCTTTTTCTAGGTTAAGCTTGATGTAGTTTCTATTCCATATAATCCTTTTACACCCTCCACAAGGATTGAGTAAATAATTCTCAAACTCTAATTTTCTTTTTTAATTGCTAGCTCTAACATTTGAATTCCTATGTTTATTACTGCAAAAAGCTTTCCTTGCTTTGACTATAAATACAGTTTGCTTCTCACTATTGGGACTCCTCTACGTATTGATTCCTTTCACCCACCACTGAAGTAAGTAATTTAATTTTTCCTCTAGAATTTGCTCTTGTTTTAGGGTCCCTAAATCCCTAAGATCTTGCTTAGAAATGTATATCAATGGGATAAATAGGTAGATAGGTTATACATATCCTATCGTTTAGCCTGGAAGAGATATGAACTTTTGCAACTGATAGCACTTTCCAAAAATTCCATAAATTATCAACCTAACCTTGTGTCTGCGATTCTAAAATTCTAGAATCCTTCATATAACTTCTTTATATTTCCTTTTAGTTACGCTTCTATTTCATTAAAAGATATTTTCTACTTATAATTGGGGAAGATCCTATTTGCTTAATTGAAGAAACACCAAGCTCAAATTTTGGTGCTTTTAAATGTTCATCTTATTCTGGATTGATAAACACCTATGCTTCTTTAAGAAATCTTATTTCTAAAGAAGAACATGTCAAATTTACTTGTGTTTTACTAAACCAATTTATCTTTTTATCATGTTAGGTAAATTTATCTTTTTATCATGTTAATAACAAACCAAGTTTGAAATTCTTTCCTTTATGTAAAGCGGTAGCTTTTGGTAAGTTCTTTGCTTTATGCTTTGTCTTCTTGGGGTTTCTCTACAGAAACTTAAGGAGATGCCTCTCTAATCTCCCCTTACAATGACTTAACCTATATGTCTAGTATGTCTAGCTTTGGACTTTTGCTTATTTCCCCTAACTTAGAGAAGGAGAAGGCCTGACTTTTTTACCTAGATTTCCTAATTTTCTTTTCCTTTGTTTATCCACAGTTTCTATAATAAAATCTCCTAAGGGCATATTCAATTCTTTGTTATCTCTAAAGTCTAGGTCTATGGATTAATTGAATCCTTTTGAAGAATACTTCGAAGGGCCTTATTGAAGAATTCTTTGAGGGGCCTTATTGATTAAACATTTTTAAGACTTGTGAATCCTCTTGCTTGGTCGTTTACTGAAAACTATTTCTCATTTATACCAATTTTAGAGATATCATTTTTGGTATTGATAGGCTAACCCTTCTATTACAATTTTGGATTTTAAAATGTATCTCCCTTACCTTTGGAATAGGCTACTCGACCTTTATCTAGGAATTCCTCTTGTTATACATTTTTTGGACTACTTAGTAAGAATTTCTTTAAAGAGAAGTGCTATAAATGTTAATTCCTTTGAGAAATTTTTGATTACTGTCATATTTTGAAGTGCAAGATTGTTACTACTAGTATTGCTGACATAAAATTTTACCACTCCTGGTGGTTAAAAAGCTTCTAGAGTTTAGTCTTTTTTGTCCTGATTTTGCCCTTTTGAAAGGTAGTCCCACTGATTTGTGTATTCTTGGCTCCTTAAAATTTTCCTAAATTTTATTGTTACAGATTTGGAATCTTAGATGTTGAGAGAAAAGGAAAAAGCTAGCCTTACTTTCAGAAAGAAGTGGCTCCCAATCCTCTTCCTAATAGAAAGCTTAAAGAAAACTCATAAGCTACTTCTAGTTCTATGAAAGTTAAAACGTCAGTTCCAAAGGCTTCTGGTAGGAAGTTCACTTGCTCTTCCTCCAAGTTGCTAAAAAAAATTGTTATGATTAAGCTTGCAACTGAAGATATTCTTCTTGTAGAAGGGACTTACTCTATACTTAAAAAAGTTGTTGAGGAAGTTAATGATGGTATGAAACATCCGTTTATTACTTTTGGTATCTTTTTCATAAAGAATTTCCACAATTTTATCTCCTTCTTAGATAAGCCACAATGCCAAACCTCTCTACTCCTTCTTTGAGCTGGAGTTTGGAAAAATCTCTTGTCTCAAAGGTCACTAAGGTTACTTCGTTAGAGGTAAGACAAGAATTTCTTTACTATATGTTGATATGTTAGTATGTTAATGAATTCTTTTAAATTCTACAGGTAAACTATGATTGGTCCGTAATAACGACTTTAGATGAAGTCTTTGACTTAAGTTTCTTAGATCTCTCTCCTAACCTTCCTTTCGGTGCCACACTGACAATCAACTTTAAAGAACTATCAAGAGTCAAGGAGTCTTTGAGACTCACCACGTAATAGGAATTGTAGTTCTTAACTAAAATTCATCACAGTTCATTGCTGAGTGTGCTATCATATATTGGTTCTACAGCTTAATTGTATATTGTTAGGGGACTTCTTAACAAAGTTGAAAAAGTCTTTGTTTCCTTTGAAAAATCTTGCTATGATCAGGTTATGTGCTCAAAGGAATTACACCAAAGGAATTCAATGTTTGTTATTTGCCTTTAAAAAAAGGTGGAGATGTCATAAAATGGAGTCCACTCAAAAATGCAGCTATTGTTGCAAGCTTTAAAAGATATTTTCCAAGAGTTGAACTAACTTCCTTGGTATTAAGGACTACATTACAACCAAAGAGAGAATTGAGCCTATATATGAACGACTTTATAAGTATGCCTATTTTTTAAAAGCTAAAATTGAAAATTAATTTTATAATATATTATTATTGGGGGATTTGTAGCACCCCACTCCCGCAAGACCCGAACCCGACATCGACGGTGATATCCGAGTCCGTGCCCCGCGAGGATGCCCACTCCCGCAAGACCCGAACCCGACATCGACGGTGATATCCGAGTCCGTGCCCCGCGAGGATGGCGTGCTAAATCACTCATTCAGTAATCGGTACATTTTTTTTCACATACAATATATGTGGAATTCAATGCCCAATTTGGGTCTTCATTCAATCATAGACAATTTCATTATACACAATTTCCAATAGCCACTCGGGCCCATTTCCCAAATACACATATACACTTCATTACATAAA
>JAOSBK010000002.1:10708321-10718619 GCA_027568895.1 Erythroxylum shatona
GTGCTTTATTTTATGAATTATATATGTAATTTTCATACTTATTTAATGAATTATTATTTTATATTTTCAGTGGACCTGAAGGAATTTTTTTAACCATTATCTTATGCAGTTAGCGAGGTTATTATTTTATCCCATTGGCCCAAGTTGAAACCGAATAAATTTATTATTTAATCAAAATTATTAATTTATCGAATATTTATTTATCGAGGTTTTACTGTAATTTCATTATCTTCCCATATATTCTTTACTTCATTGTACATCCGCTGTTTCCAAATTGGTGTGGAAGCCTTGCTTGCCCAGTTAGTGCAGTGACTTCTTCGTTGTTGCAGTGTATTTTAGTTGTATTCCCGTGTAATCACTATTTCGAGAAAAATATTAGATGTTGCATTCACCTTTTGGCTGTTTTATAGTGGTCTTTTGTAATAGTCAGGTCTTGAATGTAATGGTCTTGTTAAATTTAATACGAAGCAGCACATACAGATGCAAGGAAGGTGGCTAACATGGCAATACTGAAGAGTGAACCCATTCTTCTTGAACGTGTCCATAACTAGGGCATGATTATTCTCGCTCCACTTGATGTGTAACTGTGCATATTGACGAAGCCATAAAAAAAGGATGAAGCATCTCTAACTTCACTCTTCAGTTCTTGTTAAATTAAAGGCAGCTTCTCTTCCAAAGGAGCCACTACATTTTCCAATCCATATTTGTTCTACTTTTCCCTCATGCTGACACATTAATGTTTCTTCTTTTTCTTGTTTTGATTGTAAAAGCAAAATGGAGAGAAAGCTCGTTTGTTCTCGAGATGTTTGACTGACAGTGTCTTCCACTTTAAGGGCCATGAGACATCAGGATCTATGGCTACAAATTTTGTGCTCGCGTCGCCTTCTAAGTCCCCTTTGGTGGGTCCTGTCAACTTGTATAGTGCAATTTTCTATGATTATTTATCAACAAAAAAAAATTCTCGACAGCCACTAGAATATATGTGGCATCCAAATGCAGTTGAATTACCATTGACCTTTTATCTTTTCAAATAATACACACATACCATTGCTTTAGGCCTCTATGTTCCTTATGGTCGTCATTTTCTTAGTAATGTTATTAATGACTGATCAGATTAACTAAGCATTATTGATACTATACCTACACGAATAGCATGACTAAGACTGATGATTATAGAGTTTGGCTATCAAATTTGCTTCAGACTCTAACGGCACATATTATATGATACGAATTAAAGTATCATATCATGATTAATGTTAGATCATTAAGCCCTAATTGCAGAATCGTGAGAGAATTGGAAAGTCTTGACCAATATTTGACATTTGGGTTGAAAGAAAAAGACAAAGGCCTGTGAGTAGGCAAAAAAAAAAAAAAAAGACATTGTTGATAAGTTGGAATGCATTGGTGTAAATTAGTGAAAATCTTCAACGAGATGCAAAATTGTGATACTAAAAGATTGCTTGAGATGGACCTTAAGTTGAAGGTTAGCTGGGTAATATACATAAGGGAGACATATGAGAGCTCTAAGGATTAATGTGTGCTTAAATAAACAACCCATAATTGATGAACTTGATATGGGTAAACATTGGACTAGACCAGTGCGCTATGAAAAGCTTTGAACTTCGGACTCATCATCAATATGTAGAGATCAAAGGGAAATCTTGGATATGGTAGATAAGATCACAGTAAATATTTATTAGCTTTAAAAGATAAAGACCACTACCTGAAGATAACACAATTCTTAATAGAGGTGGATGTATCATTCATATTTAAATGTAATCTCTCATCTTGTTAATTGTGATTTAGCTAAATCTTATTAGATAAAGACATATTCGGATGGGAGTAGCCTCCAATTGGTTAGTGTGACATGTCAATAGAGTGGAGACACTTATAGGATCAATTCCTTAAGAGCGTACTTCTTACTCTTCTCGGTTCGAGATTTTGAAGGCACAAATCTAATAGTCGCAACATCAAATAGTGGACCTAATGAAGGTACAAGAGGATTCTAGATTGGAAATCATGATCATATGGCGTGTCATTGCAACGTAGAATATTCGACATGCCAAAAGCACTTTGATGAAGATGCAAGAGTCCTAAGTTTTTAATGCAAGTAGAGTGCCAAAGAGCCCAAATTTTTTTTGTAGGTTAGGAAACAACACTTTACAGTGGCAAAGATCTCTAATTTAGAGAAGATGTCAATCACGACTATATATACGATGGAGGATGAAAAGTTGTAGTAGAGAACGAGAACCTCTAACAATATCATTATGGATAGATCTCCCATTGACACTTGGTAGAAAATGAAGAAGAAGTTGACAAACCAATTTCTCCTAACAACACTTCATGGCTCACGAGAGAAGCCTTGAAGTGTTTAAAGCAAGACAACTCAGTACGGAAGTATGTGAAAAAATTCACATCTTTAATGTTAGATGTGCAAAACATATCAAAGGAAAATAAGTTGTTTAATTTCATAAGTAACTTGCAAGGGTAGGCACAAAAGAAGCTTCAAAGGCAGAATGTGAAAGGCGATAGTGGCTGCGAATGCTTGGTGGATCTCCAAATGTCACCACGAATTCAAACTATCAGTGAGGGTAAGAAGAATGATGAGACACGGAATGACTCAGAGAAACATAAAGGAAGGTATTTGAATCTTCTCAATACAAGTCAAGGAACAAACAAAACTGGATATTGCTTGTTTCATTTATGAGAGGTCGCATTTTACTTGTGAAAGCCCAAAGCAAAAAGTGGGTAAAGATCTAATGAATTTCATGACTTAATGGAAAAAGTCCACCTCAATAATTATGCTTTATTAGGTACAATGAGCCTTATGAAGGAACATTCAAACAAAAGTAAGGATAAACCCAACGGAGAGGAAATATGGTACATTGGAGATATGCTAATGACTAAGGAGTCTTTAAGGGAATCACATTTGAAGGAGTGCCTATGGATTATTTCAACGAGAGCATTAAATTTTTGGAGGTGGTATGTTTGACCTTTAAGTACTAATTATGGAATCGTGCAAGCATGAGGGAGCCTTGACCAATACTTGACACTCGGGGCAACAGAAAAAATAAAGACTTATGATTAAGCAAGGAAAATGGGCATTGTCGATGAGTTGATATGCATTGGTGCACATTGGCAAAAATCTTTAACAAGATGTAAGATTCAGATTTGAGACCAAAAGATAGCTTGAAATAGACCTTGAATTGAAGGTTAGCTAGAACACATATATGAGGGGAGACATATGAGAACTCTAAGAACTTAATGTGTGCTTCAATAGATGGGTCGTGACTAATGGGCTTGACATGGGTAAACATTCGACTGAACTAGTGTGCTATAAAAGGCTTTAGACTTGGATGACTCATCACTAATAGATAGGGATCAATGGGAGATCTTTGATAATATTACAAATAAGATCATAGTAGATATATATAAGCTCTAAAAGATTAAAACTAGGAGGATCATCTGAAGATAGTATAATTCTTCACAAAAATGAATGTATCATTCCTACTTAAATGCAATTTCTTATCTTGTTAGTTGTGATATAGCTAAATCCTATTAGATAGAGACTTATTTGGATAGAGATGTCATCCAATTAGATACTATGAGAAGAGGTGATTTAGTTAGTTCAGTTTTGTTAAGATTTTGAATTATAAAGCTAGAGGTGTCTATAAATAGCTTGTTTAAGTATTCCTATTAGAGAATAGAGATAGGTAGGAAGGGAACATATTGAGAGAGAGCAATTCTTTGTATACTCTCGGAGAAGTAATAATGGTTGACTTTCTACAACTCTTATATATTTATTGTTGTCTTTAATACTTTAGGGTTTTTGTAGTATTCTTCCAAGTGTGTGAGTTAAATACTTCGAAGATTGTGAGAAGTTCATAAACAAAGTTTTATCGGTCAGCAATCACGTGAAAATGTTAAATCTTACTTAAACAGAACTAAGTAAAATTGTCATGCAAAAAGTAGGGGCAATTTTTGTATAAGTTTAGTTTCTAAAAAACTTTTGTGACAGTTAGCATGGCATTGACATTGTCAAGATGCATCTAATAAGAGGAAATTAACTACTCCAAGGATTAAGAGACTGAACATACAGTGATGTCGTCTATAATCTAGACGTTCAACTATACATGCAATTAGGGAGAGGAAGGAGTGTCGGGCCGGAGTGTGGGGGCGCCTAAGGTGGGCGTTCCACCTTTAGAGTCCAAGGGAGAGGAAGGAGTCGATACTGTCCCTACCTTTTCCGGAAAACGAGACGCTCTCTACTAGACCAGTCGTCGCAAGGACATGAACACAACCACGCGAAAGTGATCGTCAAAGCAATCAACCAAGCGGTGGCAAGGACGCCAATAGGCATTGCAGGTAGAACGAGAGAAGCACATTCCATGTTCTATGCAACATGTTACTCTACCAAAATAAGCAAAAACGTGAATAAGGTGTGCTTAGATGCTGGAAGCCAAGCCAGGGGACGATACGTTTTCTTCGGGTATGAGATCGATCCAAGCAAGAATTTTCGCATGGAAATAGAGAACTGGAAGTGACAAACTTTCAAGACATTTACGATTTTTCTTGGGGTAAATAGAGTTCTCCCATGGACTAAGCCTACATAAATCGTCAAACAATCCTTCTCTGCCACCGGAGTCGAACCGATGGCTCATATCCTCTCAATCATAAACAGTCCTTAATTTCAACAATTCCCCATTATTCAACGTTGAGTTCAATCCAAGTCATTGCCAATCCCAATCATATTGACATTAGATATATGCCTGTCAAATGAAAAAATTCCACAAATCAACAGTTTAAATCTGCTTCTTAGATGATAATATATATTAGTGCAAAATTGGTATGTTAAGGAGGCAGGAAATATTACATCATCGGAAAGCAAATTTTCATTCCCATTTGAAATCAATGTTGCAGTCCACAGAATTACAAGGGAGCAGGAACTTGCATAATAACCAAAATCGAAAGAATATTGAATACTAGACACAAGTCAAATTGACAGAGATTGATGATATCAAACTGCAGGCGCATACAGAGAATACAAGGAGTAGGATACAAATATTATCTAAGCCTAGGACTCAAAACTCTACATCCCTTTCTACAAATTCTGTCGCTGGAAGAACTGCGGTTGGATCAGCAAGTTCATCGTAAATGATGTGATGAATGCAACTTTAGAAGAAGCCAAATTCTGACTTAAACAGCAATTGGAGGTTCCTGGGTCAACAAATGAAATCGGAATTATTCAATTAGCAAATTTAGCATCAAAATCTTTTAGCCTGATATTTACAAATGCTATCAATAGCAACAGTAATTATAATAGGGGTTGCAGGGTTACTGTAACTGTACTGCCAAAAAAGAGTACGATGAGGGTTCAAAATCATCGGCCTCATATGAGTAAAAGCCTCATTTAGGATTTAATAATCTAAGATGAGTTTTCAATTTCCATATGCATCAAACATATAATCAGACCCAGAGAAACTATCTATTTCTCATAAACAAACATATCATAGCATTAGTGCAACCACAAAAACATACCTTCGATGTCAGGTTTGAAACAGCCAAACTGAACTTTTCCTTTGTTTTCGTACCCGCAACCTGCCCAGCCCTTGCAACTTTACTAAAGGCACCATTGAGCCAAGCTGTTCCAGCAGTCACATACCTGATGAGGAAAAAAGCAATTCATCACTTCATATACTTCCCTTTGCATTGCAAGTAATGTCAAATCAGCAATCAGCAAGCATTAAAGAGAATCGTCAAAATGTAAAGATATTTTCAGTTTCAAGCAACTAATGAAGGAAAAACTAGATAGAAAATTAGATAAATTGCTAAATATCACATCACGTCATTGTATTTCTCAAGAAATATGCTCGTATCCAATTTTAGGACATAGATCTAGAAAGCAAACATTTAAAGATGCTTAAACCTGTCAGCAACAAGTAAAATACACTCCCAAAACAAAATCCCATAAGACGAATCAAATAGGAAGCCTAGGTGACTAGACCATAAAAATGTTTCTTAAAAACAGTTTGGACTCAAAATAAATCCCAGCTCCAACTACAGGTTGGACCGGTGTATTTTATACATCAACAGCAGTTGGCAGTTGACAACTGTTGATGTTCAGCGTTACTCCAAAAGGCTTTCCTACACAAATCAACTAAGCAATCAGACAGTAATTTAGAACTGAAAAGTACAAGATTTGTATATTTGGTTCTTACAACTATTCCTAGTCCCAACTATAATAGGAAAAACATTGACATCTCCAGGAATGTCATAAATTGATTGACTGTTGTACCAAGTCTTTAACATACTCAACATAAAAACAAAGTTTTCCAAAGCCTGTATCCCTTAAAGATTCATCACTTGAATCAAACACAAATGCAAAAGGATGAATGCACGTAAAAGTTCCTGAGATTAAAGGTCAAAAGTAAGATTAGTGAACTTAAATGATTCTGCAACAAAAAAGCAAAAGATCAATCTCATAAAACAGATTCAACCTGCTAGATTTAACAGCTGATCCTGTGTCATTTATTTTCTTCTCTGCCGCAAATATTGCTGCCATAGTTTTATCGGAAACATGAAATCTTTGATCAACAGTCTTCACTTTCTCGTTCACAGCTGAAATTCCAATCGTTAATTTCTCTGACAGGCCAACTCGGCGGTCAAAGGACATTACTTTAGCAGATGCGCTAGCAGTTAAGCGATGTTTCTCATCAAATGCCTTGGCCTTATTCACTGCATCTTGGCGAATAGCTGAACCTTTTTCCAGCACAGTTGTAACCACCTCTTGTGCTCTATTTACATAAATTCTTCCACTCTGGGGTGGGCTAGTCTTAACCTGCAAAGATAAAGATTACAGTCAAACCGTATGTCTGAGGTCATAAATTTGAGAAGTGATGCAATGAATCCAGCATCACTAGAGATACTGAAGGAGTCAAGATATATTGGTAGAGGCCTTTATTTTTACTTGCAGCCAATACTGGAACAGATTGTTTATGCATTCACAAAAATAATAGCTATGAATATCTTCTCCCAAATCTCCTCTAGTGACTGCCCAAGTTTTTGGTTCATGCATATAACAGCAGGAAATGGGAATATTTTCAGAATTTTGTCAAGTCTGTTAGATTCCTTGAAAAACACCATGAACTTAGTACAAATACTCGTGAATCTCTCTTCCGTAGGCTAGATGTGATACATATCTCACTTGAACCGTTCTCTTCTTAAAAAAAAGGATATACAAAAAATAAATAAATCTTAAATTTTAAACATGAATTCACGAATATCTTTTTTCCTAAAACTATCAAACTGTCCTAACCTCAGTCATTAGCATTTTAGTGTTATTTGGGAAGAAAAATGGAGGTAGAAAGAGAAGTTTTATCAGGGATAGAGTTAAAAAAAGAAAAAACCTTACTACAAGTACTTTTTGCATAATTTGGGTCAATGACCACCATGGATTGTACAAGTCAAGAGAACATTAAATGTAGAAAAAGATTGATTAGAAATGGCGTTTTTTGGCTACCTCATCATTTGATGAAAAGGTATCAGCATTTGTGACAGATACTGCGTGGTCCTCCCTCCTAATGTCCTGCATAAATTACAAATGATAATATCAATATTAGATAAACATTATTTGCCAAGAGGAAACTGCAGAAACATTTCATAACTTACTTGCAGCTCGCACTTCATTACGTAATTTTCTGCAGGAATTATACTAACTATCTGGTCTACTATTGTAGCTCCCTGCAAAATATCCATACACGTTTAACTTCCACAGTTTTGAATGCATAATTATTGATAATATCCAATACAAACAAATAACTTTAGTTTAAAAGATTCAATATTCCTTTGTCAAGGCACCGATATCTTGACAAGAGACTGCTTCTAAATGTGGACCTCCAACATTTACAATATGTTCTTATTGAAGTGTTATTAAACATTTTACCCCTACAAAAAAAAAAAATCACACGTATCTGAAATCCAGTTCAGCTAGATTGCAAGAAAATGCAACGTAAAAAAGTTTGTCATCCTTTATTTCAAACTTAAAACACACCCCAAGAGAAGTCTTACAAGATATTCATTAAATAAGAAAAGAAATATGAAGAAAGAAAAAAAGTAAAGCTGCTAATCTATGGGGAGGCTGAAGGAAGGTATACAGTTAAAGATAAACTCACCAATTGCTTAAGCTAGGAGCTAAAACATAAGATATTTAGAATTCGCTTATAGTCCATTCAACAAACCAAAAAGCACAACCCAAATTTTTTTTCAGGATTGCAAAAAGTTTTAAGTAGACGAAAAATAACATAAGAAAGAACCAAAAGGGGGAAAAAAAAGAAGAAGATGAAATGCTCACTCACTGATAACAACAAGGCAATCTCCAACGCTCTGGGATCTTTGAACGTAACAAATGCAATCTTAGATTGCCCATCCCTGCAACAACGCATAAAATGAAAAATGTATCAGCGTCATAACATAGCTAATACATAATTAAAACTCCAACTTCATTTTCCCTTTATCCAAAAATTACATTTTAACTTCAGTTCCTCCCTCCCTTTTCTGCACTTAACTAGCGAAAACTGGAAAAAGAATATTCTACTTAACGTTTCCCGAAAGATACCAAAAAAAAGAGAGGACCAATTACTACTAGTTTTAAAGGAAAAAAATAAACCCTGGTAGGATCCAAATGCAGTACCAAAACAAAATATAGAAATGCAACACAAGATCCAGCACTTGCTGAATTTATTCGCAGCCAAACAAACAGCAAGCCCATTACATAGCAATGTCACAGCTAAAGTAACATGCATAAATGTAAGCAAACAGAAAAAATCAAACGCACCGTAGGATCTGAATATGTTCGATTTCTCCAGAAAAAGAGAAAAACTCGTGAATCTCTCTTTCGCTGGCTAGATCTGATACGTGAGTCACTTGAACCGTTCTCGTCTTAAAAAAAAAAAAAAAAGGTTAATAACAAATAAATAAATCTTAAATTTTAAACATGAATTCACGGATATCTTTTTCCTAAAATTATCAAACCGTACTAACCTCAGTCACCTGCATTTTGGAGTTATTTTGGAAGAAAAATGGAGGCAGAAAGAGAGGAGTTTTATGAGGGATAGAGTAAAGGGCATTACAGGAAAAAGGGCGGCGGGGAGCTGACGGGAACTGTACTTGGAAGAGAAGAATGTGAGGCGGCATTAAATGCCCTTGGGTTTGTTCCCGATTGTCTATTTTACCCTTTCTCAGACATATGAATTACGAAATGTCAAATGTTTCACTGGCGCCCTTTTCCCGTTGGCAGTTGGCTGTTGTAAATTGGATAAACGGTATTGGTTGTGAATTATATTAATTTGAATGATCAATGTACGATAAGGGAATTCGTTGGCTATAACTACACACGGTGAAGACGCTAAGTTACGTTGCGTTTTGTGGGTAGAAAGAAGCCATCACGGTTCACGGGAAGAAAAGACAAGACGCCTGAAACACAATTAAACAATTATTCACTACTTTCCTTAACACAAGCAACAGATGATGTGTTACTTCTTACAATAATAAAATTTAGCGCAAGTGTCCGTTAAATGAAACATGAAATGTAATTGGTAGTGTGACAAGTTACATTGAATGCGACAGCTTCACTCAACTGTGTGATAACGAGAGACGTAGATAAGAAGGGTAAAAGGGGTAAAAGTGACAGCCATAAGGCCAAATGGCTGAATATTATTCTTGTCTTGGTCAACTCGAATAACATTATACAACTGTCACTTAGACTGCTGAATAGGATCTTTGTTGGGCTTTCTTCTTTTTTTTTTCACAAGTGTCTTTTATCCACGTGAGTCCATGTCCGGCTGTCTAAATTTCTTCAATTCTTGTTTGCGTCTTGGTGTAGACGAATGAGCCAACATCCAATGGAATTGCATTTTCAATGCTAAATACGACAATGGACTGATTCAATATGTTTTTCTTTTATAGTGACAACATTGTTTCTATGGTTTCGAATACAGTGTCCGGGTGATTGATCTCGCTGTTTTCTGATAGGCGGCTATATATATATATATATAGCAGCATTAAGCTGCTTATCAATCATTTGCTCTCAAAATACTTGTTGCCATGGTCTTTGGTGTGACGGTCTTCTTCGTTATCTTGGACGCGATTGCCCCCTCGAAGCTGAATTATAGGGGATCTACACAGGGCTCAGCTTGGCGTGAGATAATGGCTATCGCCGCGTGGTTGTCGAAGTGGATTCGCTTGAGGTAATCAACATCCTCTCTCCATCCACTGCCAACTTGACTGACATCTCCTTTTTG
>JAOSBK010000002.1:10729417-10745875 GCA_027568895.1 Erythroxylum shatona
AATTTATACACTTGCCATCATAATGGAGATTATGATAATGAGAGTCAAGTCTTTAGGATTTAATCTAAAAGTGTTCTTGATCATAGGACCATCAAATAAGGACTTTAATGATCCGACTAGATCATATATATGTAATGGTATCTATTGGATGGATATTAGTAGATCCCATTTATTAAGTTACATATATAGATGCTGCATATAGAGATCTGATCATTGAACTAACCAAACTGAGAATTCCCTATGGTTAATATTATATATGAATTGTCAAGTGGAATAATCTCATAAGTATTTAAATGTATATTTTTCCTTTGACCTGAGATCATTATAGTAATCAATAGGTGACTTATTGTGTTTTGATGTTAGAAACCTAGTATGTAATGCTAGTTGAATGATCATTAGATATAATTAAGTACCTATCTGGTTAGTGATGAGTCAAAATGAGATTCATCGACTCTGGTAATGAGTTTGAGCTCTATGTTGTCATTGATCTTAATGGTTGTTTCAAGACCTTGGCCAAGGCGATTAAATGAGTTAGGAAAAGGAGTTTTCTAAGTCATTCACCAATCATTAATAATCGACATAGTTGGTTATCTAATAAGGTTTGACAGTTAAACCATACCTTACGATAATTCGGAGTTGTAATGATGGAAGGTAATAATACATTATCCTTAACTATGTTCCGTCTTTGTAAGGTTATTACTTCACATTATTCAGTTGTTGACAAGTGTTGTTAAAGGCCAACCTTGATTAGTAATTAATTGAATTAATTACTACCAGCTTAGTGATGAACCTATGTGGTCACATACTTACAAGTGTAATATTTTCTGTTTATGATTATTTAATTTCTTATGAGATAATTTATTAAATAATCTCTCATAATAAATTATTATCTCATAATAAATTAAATAATTTATTTGCCATAGTATTATTTTTTTGCTAGCACAGAAAATATAATTAATATTGGAAATTCTTTTATACAAAATAAATGAATAAAATAAAATAGTTTTATTTTATTTTATTTTATAAATAATAATTATTATTTAAAAATCAAAATGGCAAAGAAAGGTGTCAAATGACCTTGCATATGGTGGTTATGTTTTGGTTATATATTTAACCAAAATGAAATGACGTGATGGTAAGGTGTTTTTCAAGTTTTGAAAAACAATAAACATTAATAACTTACAAAAGAAGATAGCGTGAATATATATATACATTTTTATCTTCATTTTCATTCTATTCAGCACGTGTATGGAAAACGAAGAGAAATATTGATACTCTTTCAATTGTTTTCGTTTTTAGTACGTGAAAGATAACAATAAAGATCTACTCTTAGCATTTTTCATTTTTCTGTACATGAAAATAAACAAGAGAAAAAGAAAATTTGTTTTCTCCATTCTTGAAGAAAGAGTTCTTCAAATTTAACCATAGTCATATCAAGTGTTGAAAGCAGGACGTATTTTTCAGTGTGGAGTGCATAGAGACTTCGTATTTTCGAAATTCAGTATCGATTATTCCTCACAAATTTCAGGTATTTATTTTTGCCTATTCTTACTATTAATATGTTTGTTACATACAATAGATGAATATAGGATTGCATTTTTTAACTTCCACTGCATATGCGATCCTTTAATTGGTAAAAGAGCCAGTTTTGCATTCACATTGTACTTGAAAAATGACCAATGATTTGCGTATTTTGTTGTGTTTCTTGTTTTAACATATGAAAGTTGTTCATTTAATATGTACGAGAATGTTGGCTTTATTTTGAAATTGGTTTCACCAAAACAGAAACACTTCAATTCATATTCTTTAAGCATATAAACATTACGAAAATGAGAGAATGCAAAACTGTCTTTGTAAGTAATAACAGAGACCAATGGTTAACAGCTCCACTGTGAAATTGGTTTCACAGAAAAAAGACAAACTCATTTAATGCAAAAGTTTTTAAAGAGCTTTTAATGAAATGCAATTATCAAATGTGGTACATTAATGCAAAAGTTGTTTAAAAGGTTTTGGTTAAAAGCCTTGACAGATGTTGTGATTTTATAGAAAAACCATTAAAGACAAATTCAAGATGTTGTATGCATAAAAGCTTTTGATAGAGAATGCATGGTTTGAAAATCAAAAATGTTTTTAAAAGCATTTGGATAGATGTGCACAGTAAATTTATTAAAAACACTTGGGAAAAGCATTTGACAGATGCTTTACAATATGTTTTTATGGATTTTACCCAAATAGTCCAACTATTTATCTGTTTATGAAATTAGATCGATAAATGTTCATAAACATTCAAAGTTTCTTGTATGAATGTTGTCTAAAAATGTGATATGATCACTAATGTTATTAAAATTATTTTAATAGCATGGAATCTTGACCTTTTAAAATTATTGAGTTTATTTTGATATAATATATGATATTTATCAAAAGGAATTTTCCACCCAAGAAGATAGTAATATTTATTTTTGTTTACAAGGAATGATCTGATAACCAGGTGACTTGTAGTTCAGAAATAAATAGTATTTTCTATTGCATATGATGCATGTGTGAGGAAAAATTACTTAATTTTATACTTTTAGCCTAGACTACCTAGAGAGTATAATATAAATTAATTCTCTGTCACTTGGGTGGATAAAGTAAACTATACTAATAGGAACGACCTGACAACTAGGGGATTATATAGTATTAAGCTTACTATAAATTTTATTTGATAAAATAGGAAATTTATCACTCTTTAATTATGTATGAGTAATGACTTGATAACCAAGGGGCTCATTCATGCTTTAAAGATTTTATATCATTTAGATAAAAGTCCATGTCTTAAGGATATATGATTGTGTTCTCATTTTGGTGTTTTCTTTGTATTAGATTTCTCAAAATGTCTTCTATATCACTGCAAAGCATTCTTGATGCTAACAAGCTAGCGTGTAATAATTTTGATGATTAGTACCGCAATCTAGGAATTGTTCTCATGTATGAAAAACTCATTGATGTGATCGATACATCCATAAAGGAAGCACCTCTTGAGGGAATTGATGATGCTAATGCATTGAATGCATGTTTTAAGTACAATGAAAAAAGTACTAATGCCAATGTATTATTCTGGCAACAATGAGTTTTGAACTCTAAAGGCAACATGAAGGTATGAATCCTCCATATATCATTAAGCATCTTAAGAAGATGTATGGGTCACAAATAGATACCCGTTATCTAACTCCATATTCAAGTTTGAATTGAAGCCCAAATATCCTATGGGACCCGATGTTCTTAAGATGATTGGTCTTATAGAACAACTTGAGAAGTTAGGGTATTCATTAGGGAAAGACATGTCACAAGATTTGATCTTACAGTTTCATACTAATATTTTTTCACCGTTCATTGTTAACTTTAACATAAACAAGATGGACTGTGATCTTCATGAAATGCTCAAGTTGTTGATTGATTATGAAAATCAAGTAGCATCGTTTGAGAAGAAGAAAGTGTCAAGGCCTATAAACCTAGTTGGTAACTCTTCTAAGCATAAGTGGAAGGGGTAAGAAGAAGCTTAAAAAAATCATCTTGCGCCCAAGGGTGTTCGGAACAAATCCAAGGGTAAGGAGAAGAAAGTTGACCAAAAGGATGCTGAATGTTTCTTCTGTATAAAGAAGGGACACTGGAAGAGGAACTGCCTAGAGTATTTGGCTACTTTGAAAGGTAAGAAACAAGGTGAGACATTTATGAATAATGTTTTCATGATTTCTTTAACTAATATTGATTCTATTAAATAGGTATTAGATACTGGTAGTAGCTTTAACATCTACAATATGTTGCAGGGTCAAGGATCAGTAGGAGATTGAAGAAGGGAGAAGTAAAGCTATAAGTTGGGAATGGAGCAAGTGTTGCTACCCTAGTTATAGGAATTATTTCTCTTGCTATACTTATAGGAAAGACTTTATTATTGGAAGATTGTTATTATGTTCCTAAATTTGGAAGATAAGCGTGGATTTCATACAATCTTTAAGAATAACCATTGTAATATATTTCATGGTAATGAATTATATGTAAGTGGTTATTTACATAGTCGTTTATCCAATTATGAATCTTTCTAGTCAAAAAAGGAAGAGAGATAATAAAGCAAATCAAACTTACCTTCGACATCATAGATTTGGTCATATTGTTAAGGAAAGAATAAACAAGTTGCACCAGGAAGGATGCCTTGGTCAATACGATTATGAATCATATGAAACTTGTGAGTCTTGTCTCAAAGGAAAAATGACCAAATCTCCTTTTATTGGAACTAGAGAGAGAGCTAGTGAAGCTTTAGTACTCATACATATTGATGTATATGGGTCTATAAAAGTTCAAGCTTAAGGTGGGTATTCTTATTTTATCACCTTCACTGATGATATGTCAAGATATGGATTTGTGTATCTAATGAAACACAAGTCTGAATCATTTGAAATATTCAAAAGATTCCGTATTGAAGTTGAAAAACAAATTGGTAAGAGTATAAAGGCATTAAGATTTGACCGTGGCTGTGAGTATCTTAGTGGTGATTTTGTTGATTATCTAAGGCAAGATGGAATATTGTCTCAGTAGACTTCTTCAGAACACCACAACACAATGGTGTTTCAGAAAGGAGAAATCAAACTTTATTGGATATGGTGATATCTATGATGGGGTTCACTGATCTTCCTAGAGGGATATGCTTTAGAAGCTACTGCCTATTTATTAAACAAAGTTCCCACTAAAGCAGCCATTAAAAACCATATGAGATGTGGAAAGAACGTAAGCCTAACCTAAAACATTTGAAAGTTCAAGGTTGTCTAGCTTATGTCAAGAGATTGTTTCCAGATAAGCTTAAAGTTAGGTCTGACAAGTGTAGATTTGTTGGTTATTCCAAGGAAACTATGAAATACTATCTCTATCACCCTTCTGAACACAAAGTGTTTGTGGCCATAAATGCAACCTTTTTAGAAAGGGAGCTCCTTAACTGAGGAAGTCATGGTATAGAAATAGATCTTGATGAAATTCAAGATTCTGACAAATTAACACAAGCTCAAGAGCATTAGATGCATGTTGAGCAGCCTTTACTTGATGTCTTGAAATTAACACATAGGGTACCAGCCTCAACTGTTGAGGAGAATGGACCGGATAATGAAACTGTCCAAGAATCAGTGCAACAACAAGATTAAGTAGAAGAAGAACCTATTAAACATAAGCCTCTTAGAAGGTCTACTAGGGATCGTTGTGCACTAGATAGATTAAACTTAATGGTGTAAGGTGACGAGGATAATCAAGTTGATGATATCCATATATTGATGATGACCTAAGACTTATGAAGAGGATATGACAAGTCCAAATTGTGAGAAGTGTTAAGGCCATGGAATCCAGGTTAGAATCTATAAGAATCAACAAAGTATATACTTTGGCTGATCGCTCAAAAGATATAAAACCCATAGGATGTAAATGAGTATTTAAGAAAATAATTGGAGCAGACGGGAAGGTTGAAATCTATAAAGCAAGTATTGTTGCCAAGGGATATAATTAAAAGGAAGGCATTGATTATGATGAAATTTTTTCCCCTGTGGTAATGCTCAAATCTATTCAGATTCTACTTGTTATAGTTACATATTATGATTAAGAGATATGACAAATGGATATGAAAACAACATTTCTTAATGGAGAGCTCAAGGAAGATGCTTATATGACTCAACCTTAAGGTTTCACATTGCCATATGCTCCTAATAACACATGTAAGCAATGTTTTGAAACCCGGACCGGTCATCGAACCGGAGACCTTACTGGTCACCGGTTTGACCGGTTCAACCACCGGTCGAACCGGTATGACGTCATAATTATGCAATAATTATATTTAATTATATATAATATTAATAATATTAAAAAAACAAAAAAATACCCAAAAAATAAAAAAATAAAAATTTTATTGAATCAGTGGTCGAACCGGTCAGACCTGTCAATTGACCGGTTTTGACCGGTTCTCACTGGTTCAATTGAGAACTGGTTTTTAAGGGTGAACCGGCCCGGATAGCCGACCGATCACCGGTTGAATCGGTCGGACCTGCCGGTCCGGTCCGGTTTTCAAAACAGAGCATGTAAGCTACAAAGATCCATGTATAGATTGAAGTAAGCTTCACGAAGTTGGAATATTTGCTTTAATATAACAATTGCAAAGTTCGATTTTGTTAGACGTGAAGAAGAGCCATGTGTGTACAAAAAGGTTAACGGAAGCATGGTTATTTCCTAGTGCTATATATAGATGACATATTGCTAATAGGACATGATGTACTAGCCATACAAAAGACAAAGATTTGACTATCTGAATAGTTCTCTATAAAGGATTTACGAGAAGTAGCTTACATTCTTGGAATCAAGATCTATAGAGATAGATCAAGGAAGCTGCTAGGACTTTCCTAATTTATGTACATTGATACTATCTTTAAAAGGTATCACATGGAAAATTTCAGAAAATGTTATTTATCGATAGGCACTGGAATGTCTCTTAGTAAGGAGGATTGTCCTAAAACCCTAGAAGAAAGAGAGGACATGAGTAGGGTCCTATATGCCAGTGCAATGGAAGTCATCATGTATACCATAACATGTACAAGACCTCATGTAGCCTACTCGCTAGGAAGCAGGTATCAAGGTAACCCAAGTGAGGAACATTGGAAAGTGGTTAAAACCATCCTTAAGTACTTGAGAAAAATTAAAGATCAATTCCTCATATATGGAGATTATGAATTAAAGCTAATAGGCTACACTGATGCTAGCTTTGCATAAGATAAGGATGATAGCAAATCTACCTGTGGTTATATTTTCACCTTGAATGGAGGAGCAGTGAGTTGGAAAAGTTACAAGCAAGCTATTATAGTTGATTTAGTTACTAAAGCATAGTACATAGCTATATGCGATGCAACTAAGGAAGCTATTTCGAGGAAAAAGTTCTTAGCTGAACTTGGTGTGGTTGCTTTGATAAAAGAAGTTGCTCCTTTATTGTATGACAATACCGGAGCTATTGCACACGCTAAGGAACTAAGGTCATACTAAAGATCCAAATATGTTCTGCGGAAGTTTCATTTGATTAAAGAAATTGTTGAGCGTAAGGATTTTCAAATTCAAAAGGTTGAAGGAAAGGAGAATGTTATAGATTCCTTCACTAAGGCATTTGGATCAAAGGAGTTTGATAAGCACAAGTGGAAAATATGATTAAAGTTCATGATCAATTAGGTCTACATCAAGTAAGAGATTGTTGAAATTATACCCATGACTCAATCGTTATGTAATAGATTGAACATTCTTTGTTTTTTAATTATTAACTTTGTTTAATAACATGGAAAATGATTATATTATCATATTATGTTTATTGTTTCTATTCTAATATGATAAGTCCTTGATTAAATTTATACACTTGCCATCATAATGGAGATTATGATCATGAAAGTTAAGTCTTTAAGATTTAATCTAAAATTTTTCTTAATCATAGGATCATCAAATAAGGACTTAAATGATTCGGCTAGATCAATATGTATATAATGGTATCTATTGGATGGATATGTGTAGATCTCATTTACTAAGTTTCACATATAAATGATACATATGGAGATATGATCATTGAACTGACCAAACTGAGAATTCCCAATGGTTAATATTACCTATGATCTATCAAGTGGGATATTCTTATAAGGATTTAAATGTATATTTTTCCTTTGACATGAGATCATCATAGTAGTCAATAGATGACTTATTATGTTTTGATGTCAGACACCTAGTATGTAAAAATATTAGTCAAATGATTATTGGATATAATTAAGTACCTATCTGATTAGTGGTGAGTCAAGATGAGATCCATTGATTATAGGTAATGAGTTTGAGCTTTATATTGTCATTGATCTTAATAGTTGTTTCAAGACCTTAGCCAAGACAATTGAATGAGTGAGAAAAAGGAGTTTTCTAAATCATTCACCAATCATTAATGATCAACATATAACATAATTGGTTATCTAATAGGGTTTGACAGTTAAACCATATCTTAAGATAATCCAAAGTTGTAATGATAGAAGGTAATAACACATTATCCTTAACTAGGTTCCATCTTTGTAAGATTATTACTTCACACTATCCAGTCGTTGATGAGTATTGTTAAACGTCAACCTTGAATAGTAATTAATTGGATTAATTACTACGGGCTTAGTGATAAATTTATGTGATCACACACTTACGAGTGTAATATTTCCTGTTTATGAGTATTTAAGTTATTATGAGATAATTTATTAAATAATCTATATAGAATATTATTATATTTTTTGCTAGCATAGAAAATATCATTAATATTGGAAATTCTTTTGTACAAGATAAATGAATAAAATAAAATAGTTTTATTTTATTTCATTTTATAAATAACAATAATTATTTAAAAAATCAAAATGGCAAAGAAAGGCTCCAAATGACCTTGCATTTGGTGGTTATGTTTTGGTTATATATTTAACTAAAACAAAATGACATGATTGTAAGGTGTTTTTTAAGTTTTGGGAAACAATAAACGTTAATAACTTACAAAAGAAGATAACATGAATATATATATACATTTTTATCTTCATTTTTGTCCTATTTAGCATGTGTATGAAAAACAAAGAGAAATAGTGATACTCTTTCAATTGTTTTCATTTTTAGTAGTTGAAAGATAACAACGAAGAGAAGAGTGATATATAGACATACTCTTAGCATTTTTTGTTTTTCTATACATGAAAATAAACAAGAGAAAAAGAGAATATTGTTTTCTCCATTCTTGAAAAAAGGGTTCTTAAAATTTAACCATAGTCATATTAAGTGTTGAAAGCAGGATGTATTTCTCGGTATGAATACATAAAGACTTTGTATTTTCGAAGTTTAGTATCGATTATTTCTCACAAATTTCAGGTATTTATTTTTGTCTGTTCTTACTTTTAGTATGTTTGTTAAATGTAATAGATAAATAAAAGATTGCATTTTTTTAATTTCCACTGCGTATGCGATCCTTTATGGTCAATTCTTGGTAAAACCCTCAAAACGAACTCGTTTGGAGCTCTAATTTGATCATCGGGCTACCTTTGAACATTATTACCTAATCCCAAATAAAATAAAATGCAGTTTGGGTCTCAAGTGTCACTATTGACCTCGGGATACAATATTCATAACCCAAAAAGTAATATTCATGAAGTCAAGATTTTGTGGCGTTACACATTCAATTGGGTAAATTGAGGAAATCAGCTTGTATGACCTCGAATCAAAGTTAGAATGAATTCCTCTATTGTCAAAAAATGTAAATTTCAAAAAAATTACAGTAAACTCTTCGTTACAACTAAAAAAACAACAAACTGCATCCTCTAATCGACCTTAGTACCTTGAAGAACTACTAATTGAGCTCATTCTCAAGTATTTCTAGTTAATGTCTTCGAAAATGTAGTATAAATTGCAGAAGGAAAAAGAGCTTTTGGGGAAGAAGAACAGTGAAATGAGAGAGAAGGATTTTAGTAAAAAAATAGAGAACATTGAGCAATGTAAACCTTTCAAACACTAAAAATTCCCAATTCCACAACTAATGTTTGAGACAAAGTTAGAATGATGAAATGCAAACCTTGAAGTAAACATATGGTTTTAATATAAAGTTAAAAGGAAACAAAGAAGTAAAAATAGACAGGAGCAAGAGTTATTATCAACTTGGGGCTTCAATGAGAATACAAGTATATCACTACCTTCCAATACCTTTTCAAAATCGCTACTCACTATCCACATAAGCAACACCAATATGCTATCCAAACCAATAACCAAGAAGAAAATTTAGGGAGGGAACAAGAGGCAAAAAGGGCACATGTATTGTATGCAAGTGGACAATGTGAAATGGTGTTTACCTTGACCATATGAAGATCAATTCTATACTCCTTATTCATCTCTATTAAGATTTCAAACTCAGTTATGTTTTAGTATTAAGTCTTCTTTAATACAAAATAAATCATTGAACATAAACTACAAAAAGTTCCCCATCAAAACCTCAGTAGAAAACTAGGCACTCAAATCTTATTGTTCAAATCTCCAAAAAACCACAAATTAAAAATACTTACCCTTTTAGACCCAAATATCTTCATCGTTAACAATGGGGTTCTAAAGCACCCGATTCACCACTTCTAAAAAGAAAGCTCACACTATTAGAGGGCAGATTGATGAGAGAGATTGGAGAGATCAACAGTGATGGTGCGTGAAGGATGTAAAACGTCGGATCAGACAAGATTTGGGTAAGTTTCCAAGAGAGAGATGGTGAATATTTGAGGATTAGAAATAAATTTAGGGTTTTGAAATGATTTTTTTTCTTTTATGAAAATTCATGTAAGCCATGTGTGTTTTTTTACATGGCATCTAAAATCCAATTGGCCGCTCCATAACAGAGCGTGTATAACACTTCCAAATCTTCTTTTCAAAATAGCATAATATTGAGAAGATTCGATAACATTTAGATCTTAATTGAGCAGATTAAAATATTTGACTCTAAACTGAAATTTAAAAAGTTTGGCCCCAATTTAGACAATTAGCCCTAATGGAGCATATTTCAAACTTAACACGAATGGAAGTGGAATTTAAAATAACATAGAAGTGTGAATTTCTTTATCTTTAAATTTTGAATTCCTCGAGGGTCTGCATCGGCGGAACAAACTTCCATGACTACAACCTAATCACAAATAGCCATCTGAAATAATTATGATTTTAGCTTTTCTCCGTTGCTAGCCTGCTTCGCCAATTTTTTTGCTGGCCTGCTTCGTCAATTTTTGCCAAGATGGTCACTAGTAGTTACTAATCACCTGCTTCGCCAATTTTTTTGCTGGCCTGCTTCGCCAATTTTTGCCAAGTTGGTCACTAGTAGTTACTAATCACACCATGAACATGTAAATATGGAAGATTCCATCATTACCAGATTTTCTTTCTTTTCCTAACTTTCATTACCAGATTTTCTTTCTTTTCCTAACTTTGAAATGCAATATAAAGTATACAAACAATAGCAAAGTTTTAATTATAAAAATTTAATGCATGGTATAAAAAGTAAAAGAAAAAAATTAAACTTCTTTAATAATGTACAACAAACTTGATCAGCAGTAACACTGATTGAAGTTGGTTATACATTCAAGTAATTTCCAAGCTGTATATCGATCTATTATTCCCCTTTTAGCACACCCAAGGGGCGAATAATGAGATTGGAATAACCATGTATCATGCACATAAAAAAATTATGGACAACGCATCCAATTAGAGAGATGTTATGATTAGTGTTGAAATGGTATTTAGGAAGTGAGGATGAATTTCTTCAACTATTTAGCTAAGTACTGCATACATTCAAACACCCATGAAGGCAATAAATTTCATCTACTAGAAAACAAGCTCAAGTTAGTTCATATTAATTTATTCTTGGTTGTAATGATCGCCAAGCCTTAGCGCTGTCCGTAGACTCTGCTGTCCCCGTATTCGGCTGAAATTGCCAGCCGTCCTTGGCCGTTTAATTCACCGATTATAATATTAACACTCAGACTATTATCCCCACAGACTCTATAAATATGTGTTAGAAGACCATGATTGTAGTAAGCATTAGTAGTGCCTTTGTGTTCTAAACAGCCTTCAAAATACAATCACAAGAGCTGATTTCTTGCGATCATTCACAGACTCATGGCTTCTCCAAGTGTATACGTTGTGGCACTTGCACTTATTGCCGCCATTGCTGGGGTAACGACTGAAGCTAAAGAGTTTGTAGTTGGGGATGAAACTGGTTGGACCATCAACTTTGATTACAAAACTTGGGCAACGGGCAAGGACTTCCGGGTTGGAGACAAACTCAGTAAGTAAATAACTTCCTTTTTTTTTTTAATGCATTACAAATATAAGTATTGGTTAAAAATCACCGAACAAGATTCTTTCTTTCTTTCCATGCCAAGTTTTAATTATTTCCACCACCTGTAAATGGTGGGTGGCAGTATTCAAGTATCCAGTTGGCAAGCACACTGTGATTCCAGTGAACGGAACAGAATTCCAGAATTGCATAAAACCAGCAGCAACACAGCCTTTAACGACAGGGAATGACACAATAATACTGAAAACAGCAGGAAATAAATGGTACATTTGCGGTGTAGCACAGCACTGTGCGCAAGGTGCCCAAAAGCTGGCTATCACAGTTAAACCTTCATGGGGCTGGTCAGAACCACCAAGCATAGCACCTTCACCTTCTTATCATGTTAATGCGCCATGGGCAGCCCCTAAGAAGAGACCTTTTATCGAACGCTCCTTTCCTCGCTGGTGATCATACTATACTAGTTCATTCCCGTACCCCAGCTTCTTCTTCATTTTGATGATGACGTTGACCATGGGATGCACCAAATGTCTGTTTTAGTTTGTCCACAATAAAGTTGTTTAAGTTAGCTAGAAATTGGCTTAAGAGCTTCTTGGCCACGCTTATTTTAGTTATTAAGTTCCTTTTTATCGGTGCCCTCAACTGATTAGAGAAAGATTTGTATCTTTAGCTTGGCACCACTCTTTATGCTCTTTAAGTTTTGAGTTTCATTATTTATGTTTTTTTTTTCTACAATGGGAAACTAAAAAGATCTACACAAACAAATAGCCCCTAATTAACGTAGGCCTCGTCGGTATAAGGCACTATGCTGGTCCCGTCGAAGTTGCTCCTGTATGATCACCGGAGGTTCCTGCAGAATATGCAAGTCTGGGGGAACGCTGCTATTAGAAGAGCCATCCGGTCGGCACACTGATTTCCTTTTCGATACACATGCTGGAGATAGACGTCTCAGTTTCGTTGCAAAAGTCTTCGTATACCTGTCACTAACAAAAAATCATCAGTTACAACGACCCTAGAAGAAGAGAGGATGTTAATTACCTCAAGGGAATTCACTTCGACAATAACACGTCGGTAACCCATCGTCCACGCCTGAGACAACCCCGAGTGAACGCCTCAGAGCTCAGCAGTAATAGGCGAGCCCCTCCCTATGTTGTGGATGAAGCCACCACACTACTGGCCGTGCCAGTCTCGAATTATGCCTCCGACTATGGCTATGTTAGTCCCGTGCATAACAACTCCATCCGAATTCAGTTTAACCCAATCCTGAGCCGGTTTGGATCATCCTACTAGAGTGCCAGTAGGTAGCCCTCGGTGTTGCATGACACAATTCTCCGCCATTCGCGCCCTCTCAATCCAAGTGACATAATCCAGCACCACATGTGCACCGGTTGATAGCCACACGAATCTAGGTTAAAAAATGCTTCGGTTCTGTCATTGCCAGAGGAATCAACAAGCTATCCCAAAAAGCGTAGACCACTCAACCTAAAATTCTTGTCGGTGCCGACTAAAATTTTGAGCCACCCACTTATCCATAGCATGGTGAAAGAAACCAATATCCTGCCTAATGGAGGGAAATTGACTCTAGAAAGTTTTCACTCGCAGGCAATCCCGGATGACATGTAAGATAGATTCGTCCTGTCCACAGGCGCAACAACGGCCATCCATGGTGAGCTAGCGAGCGACGCACTGTTGATTGGTCAGAAGTTTATCGTGGATCAAAAGCCAAAGAAAAGCTCGAATCCGCTAAGGCTCAAGCCATTTCTAGATAGAGGTCCCGAGTCCATGGAATCCACGAGGATTGTAGTAAGATGCCAGCCAAGGGATACATAAGCAAGTTTATAAGCTAAACCCATCTGCTATCCACAGAGAGGTTGGGATTGGCGTCATTTGTTAAATTACAAAATTAGCTATTTAATAAAGTTTATACTAACTCCAAGTTGAATAGAAATATTAGTTTTCATAATTTTGAAAAAAAAGAGTAGTTCACTAATGTTGTCTATTAAAAATTTTATTCCGATACAGTAATTTGTATATTTAGTTTAAAATTTTAATTCTCACAACCCGAAAATATTATAAATACAAAAACAGAAGAAGAAAAAAAGAAAATTCTTGTTTCACTATATATTATGGAAAAGAAACATCTCAATTTATAAAGTTCATAATCCTTATAACGTTGTTTCTTCTTCGAGAAACAACTCCTTAGATAAAACTTTGGCTAGTAATTAGTAAATGTTGAAAATAAACAACATGGTAAATAGTAAAATATAATTATTTTTAAATTATGTGATAACTACAAAATATTAAATATTAGTTATGTAAGATTCATCTTAATTATTAATTAAAAATATATTTTTACTCAATTCTTTACTTATTATTTTTAATAACAAAAATTAAATATAAATTTAACTATGATATTTTTACTAAATTACAAGTTAGATATTGATATTTTAGAGGAATTAAATAAATTTAAATATTAAAAATGAAATATAATTTAAATAAAAATGTAAATATAATCAATATTTGTTTGTCATATATTATCTTAATATTAACGTAATACAAAATTAATATTTTTATTTGAAATTTAAAATTTAGTCTTTAATAGAATTTTAAAAAAATAGTTAATTATATTTAATTTTTAGTGAATTCTAATTAACCTAATTTTATCTCAATAAATCGTAATTAACCTAATTCAGCTTAAACACCGGTACTCCTCATCATCCCGTTTAACGCGCGCGACAGCTCCACCATGAAAGATCATCATCGTCTGCTAGTTCTCCAGTAACGGGAGTAATTGATGGAACATTCAAGAGTCAGTATCTTGTTAGTGTCACTGTGGGTTTTAAAGATGTTCAAAGGAGTTCTTTACTGGGCACCACAGAGTCAATCATGCCAAGCATCAAAGCATTTTAGTCTTGCTCCCAACAACATCGGCGACGCTCGAACTACGACAGGTATTCAACGTCAAAGAGGAATCTTGCTCATCCCAAACATAATAGAAGCGGGTACGGCTACTTCTTTGCTGAGCAGCATGCAAAAGTGAAGCCCCTCCACCCGGGAAAGGATAAGGAGATCAGTAGGATGATTGGTGGACTTTGGAATAAGCTAAAAAATATATTGTTCTAATTTTATTTATTCAGGGTATATAATAATCTATATTTCTCTCCCCATCGTTGCTCTTTGGTGTTAGTTTTCAGTAATTCAAAAGTTCATGGTGGTCGATACTTCCACGGTGGAGCTGTCGCATGCGGTTGATGTCGGAGCCAGACGATGACAATTAAGGAAGTGAGAGTTTAAGGTTAATTAGCTTAATTAAAATTTATTGAGATAAAATTAGATTAATTAGAGTTGATAAAAATTAATAAAATTTTATTGTCCCAAGTGAGACAATAAATCTATACTCTAATTAAATAAAAAAATTTTGTTTACTCAAAATTTATTTTAAATAACGATAAGATTTAAAATTATATTTTTATAAGAACATTTAAGTTAAATTTGCACTTTTAATCTTATTTTGATTAGGCTTCAACTTTTAAAAAGTAAATTTAATTAAAAGTGTTTGATTACACTTTCTTTCTTTTATTTGTAGTTTTCAGTTTTTACAGTGGATAAGAAGAATTGAAAATAAAAATATATTTGATTTTATTATCATGTTTTTCATATTATTTTTATTATAAAATTAATTTTTAATATTAAAATTTAATTTAATTCATTTTTCAATATTATTTCAAAATTAATTATTTTTAATTTAATTGGATTGGATTGGATTTTTTATTTTTATAATTATTAAAATAAAATAAAATATATAATATGATTAAATTAATTGATTGACATAAATAATTGAAATAGTTTTAAATACTTAAAACCAGTGTTTCGAATATCGTTCTGTATCGGTCGGTACCGGCCAGAAACCGGTACCGGTACTGGTAAAAAAATACCGGTGACAAATACCGGTCGATACTGGCCATTTTCGGTAGGTACCGGCCGGTATCAAAGATTCCGGTATTTTTCAGATCATTCCGCAAAAGATGAATTTCTCAGGGACCATTTTGCAAAAAATCAAACTTTAACCCTAAAAATCCTAACCCCCTACTGTCTCTCTCTCTCACTCACCTCTGCGTCTGCCCCGACTCTCCCTCTCTCTTCATCGTCTCTCACTCGCCGCCTATCGCCGCCTGCCTCGTTGCATCACCAGTCGCCACCGCTTCTCCTCCTCCTCTTCTCCTCTCCTTTGTCGTGATCTCTGCTCTGCGTCTCTCTTCTCCTCCTCATCCTCCTCCTCTGCTCCTCCACCCGAAGACGTGCCGCCTCCCCACCATGACCAGACAACTTCGGCGCCCCGTCAGCCACCGATCCAGCAGTCACACTCACTCACACCACCGAAGCCCCAACCCGAATACTCAAATGACCCGACGGTTAACAAGATTTTTTAGGTGTGTTGTTGAATCTTGATTTTGCTGGTAAATAGATTTTTTTGTGTGTTGTGGATTGGAAATGGATTGAATTTGTGCTGTCAATGGGTGGTGAACTTGTGGAGGATTGGCCGATTGGGTTTGGATTTTTGAATACCGAAATGTGAAGTTTAAACTGTTGAGGATTTGGAT
>JAOSBK010000002.1:10759783-10769991 GCA_027568895.1 Erythroxylum shatona
GCCGGGTTATAACCCGCAAACCCCCGCCGTGGTATAACCCGCAAACACCTAAGGGTGGGGGGGGTGGGGTCCAACATAGTATCCTTAGGGAATTGATTAAATAAGATCTTGCCATTTAATTTTGTATTAAAGGTCCATTCCCTATCCAATTGCCATACCATAAGGAAATTCGTTCTCCTGCCCTTACCTTGCAAGTAATGTGTTGGTACATCTCCTCCCTCGTTCTAAGAAGTTGGTTAAAAAAACTAGGTATAGTTGTCTTTGATTTTTAGAGCCCAAAAACTCCCTTATTTTGATAAATAAGAGTGAATCCATTTAGTCCATATAGATTGTTTTTCATTTAGGATTCTCCATATCCTCTTGGACATAAGAAATCTATTCTTATTAGATATTGACTGCAGTCCTAATCCTCCTTCCTCTCTCAGTTGACAGATTATCTTCCAACTAACTTTGGCTATTCCTTTCTCTCCATTCCCTTTCCCCCATAGAAATTGCTTTATTAGTTTTTCTACTATTTTAATCAGCCCTTTAAAGAGAAAAAGATATGAACACCAGTAAGTATTCATAGACAAAATTACTGACTTCAGTGGCTGAAGTTTCCCTCCATATGATAGTGTTCTGTTGGTCCATATCCCCAATATTTTCTGGATCTTTTCAATTAAAGGAATACATTCACAAAACCTAAGCCTCCTTCATAAGATAGGAATCCTTAAAAAGAGGAGAGAAGGAACTTTAGTTTCCATACCTGTAACTTGAGATAAGGCATTTAAGAGGTGAGAAGACTTTTGGAGAGTAAGAGAAAGCTCTTATGTTGATTGACATATAGACCCAACAACTCCTTAAATAAATTGAGAGTTCTCATCAAAAGAGAGACTGAATGAACATTAGCCTTGCTTAGGAGAATACAGTCATTTGTAAAACATAAACTAGTTAGAGAAACTTTCTTACATTTAGATTGAAATATGAAGTTAGGGTTTGTTGAAGTGTTATGCTTCAGTAACTGAGAGAGAACCTCCATACAAAATAGGAATAGGTAAGGGGATAGAGGATCCCCTTGCCGAAAACCTTTTTTGCCTTTAAACACCTTCATGGGGCCCTTATTTATCAATATCCTATACGAAGTAGTAGAAATGCATTCTTGAATCCACTTGATGAGCCTTAAAGGAAGGTTCATTATCTCTATAGTTTTTATTAGAAAACCCTAATTCACACTGTAGAAAGCTCTCTGTAAATCAAACTTTATAGTGTAATTCTGGGGACTTCTCCTACTATTATACCCTTTTAAAAGCTCCTGCACGATAAGGATATTATCCCGTACATCTCTGTTAGACATAAAAGCTCCTTCATTCTCACTAATGAGATATTTTAGAACCTCCTTCAGTTTGTTAGCCAAAATATTGGCAATGATCTTATAGAGGAATTTGGTTCATGAAATAGGTCTGTAGTTACTCCAAGTATCCGAGCTGGGATTTTTAGGGACTAGACAAAGAAAGGTCTTGTTCATTTCTTTTAGTAAAACCTCTTTTAGGAAGAACTCATTCACCGCCTCCTTGACTATCCCCCCAAACTATTCCAAGTTTTCTGATAGAAAAATCCATTCAAGCCATCCGAACCTGGAGCTTTAAAGCAATTCATGTTAAAGACAACCTTCTTGATTTCCTGATCTGTACCAAGTCTTATTAACTAAGAAATTTCATGATCAGGAATTTTAGTGGTTACAAACTATCTAAGATCATAAATTGACTCAGATGGGGGAGCTTCCAAGCCTAGTATATTTTTTGTAGAAATTCATAGCTTCTTTAGCTAGGTCATCTTATCTGAAAACTTCCACACCAACTTCAATTTTAATGGAGGTGATTCTGTTGGCATTCTTTCGAGATAACATAGAATTGAAGAAGAACTTACTATATTTATCTCCATCTTTTATGCAATTAATTCTAACTCTCTGCTTTAATAAAGAACATTGATTATCTACCACTTCCAAGTAATTCTTAAGAGCTTTCTTCTCTGTTATAGCTAGAGCACCATCCAAGGGATTCTCTACCAATGATTTTTGAATAGATTAAAGTTTGTCTTTAGTTAGTTCAATCTCCTTAGAAAGATTTAGATCTCTCTTGCAATTAAGAATCTTCAGCTCATGCTTTATAGCCTTGAGCTTTTGGATACATATGTACTGCTTAGTCCCATATCATCCATGATCCAATCACTTCACTATTGCTTATTGAAATCCCTTTATGTTAACCCAAAAATTGTTAAATTTGAAAGGATGATGGACTCTTGAGGTAATAAAAATTGTCAATCTTTAGAGGAGTATGGTCTGAGATGCTAGGGTCTAAGAATTTTGCAGAGCTTCATGAAAAGGTACGTATCCATTCCACATTTACCAAAGCCCTATCTAATTTTTTCCTAATGTGCCAATAAAAATTTGCTTATTTATCCAAGTAAACTTATATCCTTCAGATTTTAGATCTATAAGTTCCACCCCCTGCATACAATCATACATATTAGAGGAGTAGTTGAGTAAATTACAATTACCTTTAACCTCTGATTTGAACAAAGTTATATTAAAATCCCCACAAACCACGCAAGGGGAATTTACCAAAGTCTTAATCCTTCTTTGGTAATTCCAAAGGTCAGTTCTTTGGAACACGGTGTTGAATCCATAGACAAAAGTAGCCAAAACCTAAGAATTTTCCATTTTAAAATAAAGCTTAGTGTGAATATGCTAATGACTTGATTCCAGAACCTCCACTTTCAAATAATCACCATCATAAGCTATAATAATTCTTCCATATACATGACTTTGATGGTTTGTTATGAACTGCTAGTTGCTACCTAGACAATCCAATTTATTCAGATTAACTTATCTAATTTTAGTCTCCAACATACAGAAAACCAGACTTTTCTTTTAGCACAAAATCCCTTAAAGTATTAAGCTTTTAAGGATTATTTATTCCACGCCCATTCCATATAATCAAAGTCATAGACAATTTGTTTTCCTGTTGGAGCTTTTCCTATTACTCCTAATACTCTTACGAGAGGTGGCTTAATCAAACTGCTCCTTTTGATTACTACTATTTTGCAAATCAGCCCTTGATAGACTCTGTTCATTCTATTGAACAACCGAAACTCCTTTATTTAGAATAGTACCATTAGTTTTAAGAACATTTCCTCCTTTATTCATTGAAGACTTGTAGAAATCTTCTGATAGATTATGATAAACTTCTTTCAGCTAAACAGAAATAGGGCTATTCTCCTTCAAAATGCACTCCCTTATTTTAGGGGAGACATTAATTGATTGAACTATATCTTAGTTTTCCACTACTTGTTCTACCTCCTCAGTCTCTTTGATTCCTTCAGACTCATTCTTTTCTATACCCATCACTTCCTAATAGTCACCTTTAATGAAAACTCTACCTGTCAGTTTCCATTCTTTGCCTTGAGCTTTAAAACAAGGTTTCCATTAGTAAGTTACTAAGACTTTGTCTTCACTAAGAAAGTTTTCATAAGCCAACCTTAGAATAGGGATACTATTCTTCATTTCCTTAGGGATATCCATACTCACATATAATCTAGCAAATCCAACTCTTTTCCTTAATGTAGTATTTTCATCCATACAGATATGCTTTCCTAAGTAGCTTGCAAGCATACTCAACCCCTTTGTAGTCCAATACTCTAAGGGGATATTGTCAATGTTCACCCATAAGGATATACTCTTCATTATGATTTTTTTCTAGCTTCATTCTCAATTGCCAATTTTGGAGAAATAATGGAATTTGAGAGATTTGCCATGGGCCCTCTTTTGTTACCTTTTGAGCTTTCAATTTGAAAGAAAAGGTAAAGATTATATTATCCTCTTCAGTTAGCATTACCTCCATTAGTCCTCCTCCTTTCTAGTTTCTCGAAGCCCACGTTTGTATAATAGGAAAAGTAGGCTTTTGTCAATAAAAAATCCAACAAGAGTAGCTTCCCATGTTTTAGCTCCCTGCTACAAAACATCTAGGCTAGGAGCCCCATTAGCTTACCATTAATCTCTACTGGAGGGTTGAACACCAAAGAGGAGTCAGAGTTATCTCCAACGACTTGTTTCCATGTTTTACTAGGTCCTCTAGTTATGTCTCTAATAGTTAGTATAGAACCCTTGGGTGGAGCAACAGTGATAGGGAGGGGGATAGTTGTAGAAAAGGATGGGGAAGAGGGAAGTGTTGTAGAAAGTTTAAAAGGGGAGGGAGGGGTTGAGTTAGGGTTAGGAGAGGTGGTTTGTTTGATGGTTGAAAGAAGGTTAGAAAATCAGTATCCATTTGTGATTTGAAAACTAAATTCTCTCTGGTTGTTTGTAGGTTTGTGCAAGAAATCTGGAAAAACAAAGGGGCAAAGCTAGGGTTTCTTTTTGGAGTGTGAAAGGGAGGACAAGCTCTCTATCGATAGAGTTTGTTTGGTAGTGGATGTGGAAGTATATTTGAGATTTAGCAATGGCAGGGGTGGGTGCGTGGTAGTGATAGAGGCGGTGGCGGTGGCGGTGGCAGTTGTTAAGTTCAAAGCATGGCGATGTTGTTGAGTTCAAGGGTTGAAAGAATACTTTTTTGCTAAAGAACTCTTGGAATTTTGGAGACATGTATTCCCCATAAGAGTAAGAACAAAGAACTTTGATGTTTTTAGAAAATAGATTTTCAATCATGGCTAGGAACTTTTAAAAAGCATCAAAAACTTTATTTACATCACAAAAAATATCCAAGTAAATCGACTGAAATTGTCAATAAATGTCACAAAATATTTATATTGAGCAGGAGAAATAACAAATGAAATTCCCTAAACATTGCTACGAATTAAATCAAAACAATAAGAGCTTGTCAATGCAATTTAGCATCATCTCATTAGGCTCTCTTTACCTCTAGCTTTTATAGTGGAAAATTCATTATGGTCAGTTAATATAAAGATAGAAAGCATCAGTGTAAAACTTACAAAGAGCTCGAAGCATCTTCAAATCAAAGCTTTAATTTATTTTTTCATGACCAATTTTGCTCACTGAAGCAACAGTGGAAATCATGAAGTAGTTACAAATGCTAATTGGGTAATTATATAATTAGTATGAATTTCAAAGCTTGGAGTTCCCATTACCATAGAATTTGGAAGAATGAAAATACTTTCTAACTAGCCCTCTCTTCAACTTGAAAGACTAACTATGCTAAAATTTCCATCTATTATTTTCTATAATCTTAGAACAAGTGGAAGTAATTGTTAGTGATTTTGTTAATTTCACAATTATTAATTATAAGTTTTTATAAAATTAAGGTTAAGAAAATCATATTTGATCCAAAGTAAAGAAAATAAAGAAGTCCAATAAAAGATTTGGTTAAATGGGTTGAAGTCTAATGAAAAAAATGGGTTCTAATTAGTGGGGGTTGATTATGTATTGGGCTTATGATGGAGAGGCTTAATAAAGTAACTATAAATAGCTACTAAAGTCTCCTGTAGCCTACTTAAGTAAGTTCGTAGATGTTCAGTTTTTCTAATCCGTTAAAAGGCTCACTCATTAAGAAAGGCACAGAAAGACGTTAATGGTATAAAGATACAAAACTTTTATAAATATTGATCGAAAGTTTTAGGAGCTTATTTAAACATTAAGGTTCAAACAATTTATCAGCTTGTTCATCAGGCAATGGATAACAAAAAAAGTATTTTCTTTGCATTTTCTCTATTAATACAAATTCATGGTTATTCCTGGGTCCATTATTAAAGTTGTATTATAGCTAACACGTAGTATCAAAGCGGTTCCATGATTGAATGAATTTGAATGGAGATTTTCAAATTTTTCCATAAAGAAATCAGAGAGATTAATATGTTTTGGCTTATGTAAATTGTATATTTTTTGTTTGAATTAATGTTGAAGAAGCATTGAGTGGAAGAAGCACATTGGTGCTGGAAAGAGCCACGTTCGTGTAGTGTGCTTCTAGGATGCGTTCATCATCTAGCGTGCGTGTACAATTAGTGCATGCATGCAAAAGCCAGCATTGGATATATGTATGGTGCATGTGGCATATGTGCATAAAGGCAGTTGGCTCATTTATGTATATTGTGTATAAGGTCCATACGCCAAAGGAGGTGACGTGCATATGTGCACGTCTATCGCTTGTAATGCATAAGCTAATGCATCATTCATAGTGTTGACATCAGTTGCTAATGCCAGCACACTATAGGACCAAAAAACTCAAAATTCACAAAATGGTCCCTCAAGTTATTTTGGATCAATTTTTAGGGTCTTGTGAATTTATAAAGTGATATTTTCAAACTTTATGGATTTATTACATTGGTAATAAATAAGGTTTAACTTCAAAAAAATCAAATAAGATTATTAAAGTCATCATTGAGTGAATTTTATTCATTGGACTTAAGATAAAAATGATACAATTGGTTTTATTATCTCATATAGTGTATTTACGGTTCAATATCGCATGATTATCACTCTGATTGAGATTTTCTTTGTAATTAATTATAAAATAAAGTTTGTTTATAATAGGTTCAACACTAATATGTAATAATGAGTTTGTGCATAGGAATTTTGTATTTTTGAATGGTAAATTGTATATATTTTATGCCCATACAAAAGAATATGAGAATAAAATATAGGTGTGTCTTTTATGCTTGTAGATCTATTTGGATAATAATGAGAATGTAGTCACTATGGTGACCTTTCAATTTAATATTTGAATTGTTCTACTTGCATGTTTGAAGATGTCTTTGGTCTTATGTTTGGTACTTCTGCTTGTAAGTGTTGGCCTTATATGAGACTTTAAGATGTGTATGAAGGTATAAGATGGAGGAACCATTTCTTGGGTGATCTATTCACCTACAGGTGGTAAAATCATAAAAGCTAATGGTGTGAACTCTGATTACTTTTATGTGGCGGTCTTATCTATTTGTATTATGTATTCAACCTATAGGTGTTTCATGATATGTATGATAAAATGCTCACTACATATACTAGTTTATACCTTTGAATATAGATGTTAACGTACATTTGTGTTGATCTTTTAAATTATCAATTTTGCAACCACCTTTTTTTTAAATAATAACAGTTTCATAATTAAAACCCTCGTTGGTTTCAATTTTAAGAAATAAAAGTAAGATGTGAAATCTACATTGGAGATGGTAGACATATACATAGCTATAGTCGAGGATAGGTCATTTACTCCTACATCTACCATAATATTCACCTCTATAGTTAGATCTGACAATCTTAATTGACCTTCCCAGTTAGTTATTAACTTTAGCCTTAAAGATCTTGAATTTCTCAAGAATATTACCTTTTGACATGTTTTATGGGTTTACTTAAAGAGGGTTTACTTAAAGAGAAAGGATTGAATTTAATGTTACCTTTTCTCCTATATCCTCTAATGATGTAGTTAAGGTGATTATGTGAAGAGGTTTATATGAGATAACCTGAAGGATTTCATGATCAAGACAAAGCTTCCATGGTTTGTAGCCTAACAAAGTCCATATCTGGTTTTAAACAAGCCTTCGGGTAATGGTACCTAAAGCTTGATGAGATTGTTATCTCATTTGGCTTTATGGAAAATAAAGTTGAAAGATGCTTGTATTACAAAATTAGGAGAGCAAGGTTATCTTTCTACTTTTGTATGTTGATGACATCTTGCTCGCATTAAATAATTTGACCATACTGTATGATGTTAAGCAGCTTTTGCCCAAGCATTTTAACATGAAAGGCCTTGGTGATAATCTTTCCTAGGTATAGGATATGTCTTAATCATTGTTAGATATCTTGCAGAGAGTATACATTGAATGAGTGCTACAAATATTTAATATGGCTAATTGTAAACCTATTGCGGCACCAATCTCTGATGAGAGATTGTCTTTGGACAATGTCCAAAGAATGATACAAAGAGAGAGACTATAAAGAATGTACCTTATTTTAGTGCAGTTGGTAGCCTGATGTATGCCTAGATGTGCACTAGATTGGACATTACATTTGTAGTTGAACTATTAGGTACGTATCTGGCAAACCCACGAATAAACCAGTGGAATACAGTTAAGTGATTATTGAGATATTTAAAGGGAGCGAAGGATTATATGTTGACATTAAGGAAATTCAACAATTTAGACATTATAGGTTATATGGATTCAAATTTTGCTATATGCCCAGATGATAGGAAGTCTACATTAGGGTACATTTTTATGTTAGTATATGGTGCAATATTGTGGAACAAGGTTAAGTAAACATTGGTAACTTCCTTGATCATGTATGCAGAGTTTGTGGCATATTATGAGGTTGCTTCACATGTGGTTTGACTCAGGAACTTGATTTCTGAGTTGTCTGTGGTTGATTTAGAGGTTAAACCCATTCAGTTATAGTATAATAACAACAATAAGAACTTCACATGGTCTAAGCATTTAGAAGTCAAATATCTGACCATAAAGGAATTAATACAAAAAAGTGACATTAAGGTGGAGCGTTTGACAATTAAGTATATGTATGAGTTTACTGAAGTCCTTAGACGTTATTAGTTGTTCAGTAACAATAATAAAAACATCACAGAGTGTAAGCATTTAGAAGTCAAATATTTGACCATAAAGGAATTAATACATAAAGGCGACATTGGGGTGGAGCATTTGACAATTGAGTTCATGCTTAGTGATCCTTCAACTAAAAGATTTTGCCTAGTTATTTTTAAGAGACATATGTATACTATGAGTTTACTGACGCCCTTAGACACTATTAGTTAGAGATCATTATATTTGCCCTTGATACATTTATATAGATTTCATGTATTATGAGTATATTTTTGTACATATTGATGATCATCATTTTGTTCTCAGTCATATAGTTTATTGTACATTGTCATAATACGGGTGAAATTCTTAAGATCTATGTCGATCTTAAGCATTTTAAAGGTCATTGGGCATATATATATATATGAGCCTATATTTGTAGGACACATATAAATACAAATATAAATCTATAGGTTTGATAAGACATATGGGGATACAAATATTTAATCCCATAAGGGTTTTCTCTAATGCCACTTTGCATTCAGAAACAGAAAATAAATTTCTCTGATGTAATTTAACATGAAGTTCGAGGAAATTAAGGTCAACAAATAGAAAAATGATATATTTTACATCGAATGAGTATCTTTGTAATTTGTCACACTCCATTTACTCATTCATGTTAGTCAAGTAAGATATATGCATGATTGTATTAAATCTATATTGCATATAATACATGCATTTGATATTTTTTGATATCGGAAGCCTTATGGACTGAATGATGAACTTTCATTATCTTTGAATCAAATATTTTAAATTGGTTAACCTGTAAATTGATTTTGCTTAACTACTTTTACTGTTTTTATTGTCGTTACAACTAGTGTCATTAATTTTTGTTTAAGAGGAAGAATGCTAGTGATTTTATTAATTAGAAAATTATTAATTACGGGTTTTTTTTATAAAATTAAGGTTAAGAAAATCAAATTCAATCTAGATTAAACATAATAAAGAAGCGTAATAAAGGATCTAGTTAAATAGGTTGAAGTTCAGTAAGAAAAATAAGCTCTAATTAGTGTGAGCCGATTATGTCTTAGGTATGTGATGAGAAGGTCCAATAAAGTTACTATTAAATAGTTGTTAAGGTCTCCTACAGTCTATTTAAGTAAGTTTGTAGACGTTTAGTGTCTCTAATTCATTAAGAAGCTCACACATAAAAAAAAATCTGATAATGACGTTAACAATATAAAGATAACATAATTTTCATAAAGATTGATCAAAAGTTTCAAGAGCTTGTTTAAGCAATTCATTGGCTTATTCATAGAGCAATGAATAGCAAAACATATATTTTTCGTCGTTTTCTTTGTTAATGTAAGTTTATGTTTATCTTAGGTATATTATTAAAGTCCTATTATAACTAACAGTAATCATATAGAAAAAAGATACAATTAAGACTCAAGGCTGTTATAAGCCAAAATCTTGGAAAAGTCGATTTTTTTAAAATTAAAACATGATAAATAGTTGGTTACATATTTTTTTTGACGAATAAACCCGTAGATACCAAAAGGCGGATCCTACAAGCCTTTCACTATCAGGAGGAATACAATCGGATTTATCTAACAATAAAAAAGGAACCAAACAAGAAGGGGTAGTTTTCCAACGATGAAGGTTTGCATGTAATAAGGCTACCCGAGCTAAGGAGTGAG
>JAOSBK010000002.1:10849021-10859196 GCA_027568895.1 Erythroxylum shatona
GGAAATGCAGAGATTGGTGGCACATTATTATATATATATATATATATATATATATATATATATATAAATAAAATTATCTGTTTTGTGAGATGAAATGTTATGCTTGAAATTCATATGTGGGTGCTTTACTTTGACTTATATAGTGTTGAAAAGGTCACGGCTACATTTCATTTGTAAATTCTGTATAAGCTCCGTAAACATGTACAATCCTTTGATAATTGTTTAGAGACTGCAAATTTCCCTGATTTCTGGGGTCAACTTTTATATGCATTTATTGATTTTAAGGTCTGCATCTCTCTGTTGCAGCTTGGAGTTGACACTATTCCAGTCCTTATTGGCCCTGTTTCCTATTTGTTGTTGTCTAAACCTGCTAAGGGCGTTGAGAAGACTTTCTCTCTTCTCTCCCTCCTTGACAAAATTCTTCCGGTCTACAAGTAAGAAATCAATGTTTACGGGGTCAGCCGATGAATTTTCTAGTTATGATATTCACATCCTATAAGTTCTGATAATGTTCATTACTGGCTTCAGGGAAGTTATCTCAGAGCTTAAAGCAGCTGGTGCATCTTGGATTCAATTTGATGAACCCACAGCTGTATTGGATCTTGATTCTCACAAATTGCAAGCATTTACTGCTGCCTATTCTGAACTAGAGTCTACTCTAACTGGTTTGAATGTTCTCATTGAGACCTATTTTGCTGATATTCCTGCGGAAGCATACAAGACCCTTACCTCTCTGAAGGGTGTAACTGCATACGGCTTTGATTTGGTTCGTGGAAGTAAGACACTGGACTTGATCAAGGCTGATTTCCCCAAGGATAAATATCTCTTTACTGGTGTGGTTGATGGAAGGAACATCTGGGCTAATGACCTTGCTACTTCTCTAAACACCTTGCAAGCAATTGAGAGTGTCGTTGGCAAAGGTACCATTTTGTATCCTTTGTTACATTTACCTCAGATGTTAATAGATGTTTATAGCCTTTTTGAGTTGTTGGTGCTTTGTCCATGTAGACAAACTGGTGGTCTCCACCTCTTGCTCACTTCTACACACTGCTGTTGATCTTGTCAATGAGACCAAGTTGGACAAGGAGATCAAATCCTGGCTTGCATTTGCTGCCCAGAAAGTTGTTGAAGTGAATGCGTTGGCCAAGGCATTGGGTGGTCAGAAGGATGAGGTATTTTCCGTGTGTTAAATCTGCCCCTTAGAATCGGATACACATAATTAATAGAGCCCCAATCTTGATTGATAATTAGGTGAATTAAAATATTTTGCTGACTTAGGTGGTTGTTCATTTTGAGACTTTGCTGGGGAACCTAAACTAATAGTTACTTTTGCCTCATAACACGTCTTCTATACTTAGGCAATTTTTTTTCCTGCAATCTAAACGTTCAACTCTACTGTTTCAACAGGCTTTCTTCTCTGCTAATGCTGCTGCCCAGGCTTCAAGAAAATCCTCCCCAAGGGTGACTAACGAGGCTGTCCAAAAGGCTGTAAGTATTTCTGTGATTTCTCTTTATGGCTTTCATATTCAGATGATTTCTTTGCTTTATTTCTTTGTACCTAGTACTTACCATTACTTTTGATGCTGCTTTTTCTAGGCTGCTGCTCTGAAGGGTTCTGACCACCGCCGTGCTACCGACGTTAGTGCTAGGCTAGATGCTCAACAGAAGAAGCTTAACCTTCCTATTCTCCCAACAACCACAATTGGTTCCTTCCCTCAAACGTTGGAACTGAGGAGAGTCCGCCGTGAATATAAGGCCAACAAGTTAGTCAAGATAAGAAATGTTACTATTTTTTGCCACAAAATTAGGAGGTTTATCATTGATATGATTTCCGTTATTGTCTCAAGGATCTCTGAGGATGATTATGTTAAAGCCATCAAGGAGGAAATCAACAAGGTCGTGAAACTCCAAGAGGAGCTTGATATCGATGTGCTTGTTCATGGAGAGCCTGAGGTGCGTAAGAAAAGCAACAGATAGGAATTTGTTGATGCTTCTGTGCTTTTACACAAAAGGATGTTTAAGTGACATTCTGATCTGGAACTTTGTTCAAATGATGTTTAGAGGAACGATATGGTTGAATACTTCGGGGAGCAATTGTCAGGATTTGTCTTCACTGTCAATGGGTGGGTGCAATCTTATGGATCTCGATGTGTGAAGCCACCCATCATATACGGTGACGTGAGCCGCCCCAAACCAATGACTGTTTTCTGGTCTTCTGCTGCTCAGAGCATGACTGCCCGCCCAATGAAGGGAATGCTTACAGGCCCTGTCACTATCCTCAACTGGTCTTTTGTCCGAAATGACCAACCAAGGTATTGGCTGGAAGAGAAGGGAACAGTTTGTAGTTTTAATGCCTTATTTGATTACATTGTTTTTAATAATACGCAATTGTGATTTTACAGATTTGAAACTTGCTATCAAATAGCTTTGGCCATCAAGGATGAAGTGGAGGATCTTGAGAAGGCTGGTATCAATGTCATTCAAATTGATGAGGCTGCTTTAAGAGAGGGGCTACCTCTTCGGAAATCTGAACAAGCTTTCTACTTGGAATGGGCAGTTCACTCCTTCCGGATCACAAACTGTGGTGTTCAAGATGCTACCCAGGTTTTTTTTGAAAACCCTTGCACTAAAAGCAATCTTGCAGAACAATATCTTTCCAACTCACTTGGTTTATTTCTGTTAATAACAGATCCACACTCACATGTGCTACTCCAACTTCAATGACATTATCCATTCAATTATTGATATGGATGCTGATGTGATTACCATTGAAAACTCTCGCTCTGATGAGAAGCTCCTCTCTGTCTTCCGAGAGGGAGTTAAGTATGGTGCCGGAATTGGTCCAGGAGTCTATGACATTCACTCTCCTAGAATACCATCAGTTGAGGAGATTGCTGACAGAATTAACAAGATGCTCGCAGTTCTTGAGAAGAACATCTTGTGGGTTAACCCTGACTGTGGATTGAAGACCCGAAAGTATGGTGAGGTGAAGCCAGCTCTCCAGAACATGGTTGCTGCTGCTAAGCTCCTCCGAACCCAGCTTGCTAGTGCCAAGTGAAGAGCTGTTTATCCAAAGAGGTATCTGGACAGTGAACCACGTACACGTTGAATCTTAAATCCAAAGCGTAGGAATTGTTGATTCACAATAACTGTGGTCGTGATTGAATACCCAGTCATTGCCAAGAGGCCACCTTTTTCTCATTCTCTCTTTTCACGATTCTATAATTTTGTGTTGCCTTCAATTTGTTTGGAAAGGCATTAAATTGCTTAGTTTACGTTGTCACGAAGTCAATGGAAATTTCTCGATTAGTGTTTGTTTTCATTCGCAACCTTGAGCTGCCTATATTTTGCTTTTAATTTTTTTTTTAAAAAAAATGAGGAATTCATACACAGTTATCTTTTAGATACATATTGGGTAAATCTTGAGATTAACCCAGTAGTCTGCAAATTATGCACTTTGCACTAGACAAGTTCTACACGATAAGGTTGATCGAGAACCCGCAAGTAAGGAAAATCAAACATAGGATTTTTTGGCCTTATTCTTTCACTCTATTAACTCCACTACTCTTTAGGAAAATTATGAAAACAAACTTAAATCAAAGATCTGCCAAAACATTTTTACTAAAGGATCTTGGCCGAAAGAGCAATGTGCCCTTAATGTTTATGCCTAAATTTCAGTTGGACTTTTAACTGGAATGTTTAGAAAACGCTTAAAATGGTGAAAAATTGGTTAAATGCTATGTAATTTTTTTTTTTTGCTGACGTGAATTTTTTAAAAAATTTGTTGAAGTGAAGCTAAATGAGGGGATCCTAAAGGAGGTTATACCGTTTGGGAATGAGTTTAAACTTTAAATAGTAGTCCTACTCCCACTTAAACTGTTCAAGGATATATAACAACTCACCGATCCATCAAAATTTCGACAATGGCTAAACTTTTGATGATTACAATACCAGTCTCTTTAGAGGCCTTAGTAACAAAGCCATTAGTTTTCAGACCAATGCAAGGAGTGAAAGTTCTATGTGCTCTTTGTGGTTCAACACCTCCCTGCCACCCTCCAAGCTTATGATCCAAATTAAGTGGCCCAGTTCATCCATGGCAGCCAAGGCAAGCTCCAAGAACGTAGTTCTCTTTAATGATCTATCTAGCCTCATGACACCAGTGGTCATTGGCCTAGTTGGAGTCACTACTCAAAGCAGTTCAAATCCTACCTCCAAAATCAGGAGCTGATGGCAAGGTTGAAGACACGCCGCTTGAACCACCGAAACCATTGCTGCCAACTTCAACTTCCATGCGAGAGTTTGGCAATGGAGGGCCAACTGGTGAAGCTAAGCTTGCCAGCAAGAGCACAAACTCAGTCTAGCTCATCTTTTAATCGAGCATTTTTTATTCTCAAATGCTGCTCTTCTAGTGAAATATCACCGATTATAGCTAGACCACAACAGTTGGAGCAAATCGGATTTCTTATAGCATCTCTGATCATCATGTTCTCAGCTTGAAGTTTGTCATTCTTTTGATAGGGTGGAGTGTTTGTTGGATATTTTTGACTTTTTTCATAAAGTTGAATAACATTTAATTGCATTTTTTTAGTTTTTAAAAGAATATATTAATTAAATTACGTAATTTGATCCAGATAAAGATAATAAAGTGACCCAATAAATTATTTAAATCAATGGGTCGAAGTTCTAGTAAAAAATAGATCCCAATCAATGTAGACCAGACCTAATAAATTATCTAAATTAATGTGTCGAAGTCCAAGTGAAAAATAGATCCTGATCAGTGTGGACCAGACTCATATCGAGCCTGTGATAGAGAAGCCCAATATGGAAATTATAGATAAAAGTTAAGGTCTCCTACAGTTGCTCCTATCATTCATAAGCATAAGGATTTTCTGACCCGTTAAGAGTTTACGTGTAGAACCCCCTTACTCCAGGATACGTACCGGGACGCTCGGAGATCATTCCGGTACATATCATATGATAAGCGCGAGCTACGTTCGATCACTACACTCACTTTAAAGGGCATCGTATCATTTATCACTTCTAAAACATCAATAGAAAATCACAATATTTTTAAAACCAACTTTTTTTCTCATTTCATTTCTCAAATCAAAAGTTTACATTGTGTCTTTCAATCTTTTCTACACGTACATTCACAAAACATAGTACAAAAGTACTACAAGAGAGAGGAAAATATATCAAATCTATCTAAGCCATCAAAAAATCCCAGCTGATCGACCTTTAAGCCATGATTTCTCTTGTTATAACACAATCCACACGGTAGTGGAGCCTTTCAGTAGTTAGGGTTGTCTCTCGATCCTGAAAAGATAACGTTGTAATTTTGGTAAGTTTTGCGAACTCAATGAGATAACCACCATCGATGATTCACTCAATTCATGCAACACATCAATTCACATAACAATTATTTCACAATTTTGCAATTCACACAAGTATTACATTTTCACTTAAGCAGAAGCAAATTATACATTTCAATCACTCAAACTTACATAACCAAATGCATATGAAATGATCATGGGACTCTTTTCCAATTGTTACGTTGTTGTGACTGAGTGTTTGAACTGTCCCGTATCTATTTTGGATACCGGGTTCATTAATAACTGTCCCTTGTCTGTGGAGGATATAGGGCTCATTATACGTTGAGCCTGAGGCTCTGAAACACTTTTGAGCTAGAGGCTCATTTCCACACATTAAGTTTTAAGCTCTGATCGTTGGCTACTCTAGTTACAACTTCCATTATCTAACTTTGCATGCATGAATGGAATGCACGTAGAACGATCATTCACTTGATAAAACACATAGGTTTGCACATTCACATTCAAGCAGCACTTCAATATCTCAACCCCCATTGCACAATCATCGGACCTTCTGTCCGGAATTCAAAATCAAATCTCATTCATTCATTACTCAAATCACAATTATAAGCAATCAATAATTGAAAGAAACCGTTTAGTTTATTCACAAGTTTCTCCCGAAATTAACGCCTAGAAGATCTGGCAATGTCTGGAGGCTGTGTTCTAGTTGCTCCTCTATAACAAATAATATACACAATATCACAATTTCTTCAATCATAAGTATCCAATGATATACGTGTATGAAATAACTTATGTACAATGCATGTTCATGATAATCCCGGGTACTGTTCCCTTATTATGATCATTTTATCAGTCTTAAATCCAAAACTCATCTAAGTATGATTCATGCTTAGGTTTATGCCTCACTAAAACTATCGAAATCACAATTCAGTACTCATTTGGAATCCTATAGATCCAGACATAATCAAAACACTGAAGTATGTTCAGTGGAATAACCCCAGTTCATATAATGTAAGAGCGCACTCACCGTACCCATTCCACGTTTCTCACTCAATCTTTCTTAATTCATTTCAGATGGCTATGATTTTTAGATGGAGATGTAGGGTGATGTCTTACGAGTCCAATGGTTCAAGAAGCAATTTATTTGGACTCCTATAGAAGAAGTTATGGCCAGGTAAAGAAAGACAGAAGAAGCAAAAACCCAGAAGAAGCAAAACATAGAAGGAAGAAAACTCAGAAAAAGCGAAACTCAGATGGAACCAAAACACAGAAGGAATAAAACACAGAAGGAAGAAAACTCAGAAGAAGCGAAACTCAGAAGGAACCAAAACACAGAAGGAATAAAACACAGAAGGAAGAAAACTCAGAAGAAGCGAAACTCATAAGGAACCAAAACACAGAAGGAATAAAACACAGAAGGAAGAAAACTAAGAAGAAACGAAACTCAGAAGGAACCAAAACACAGAAGGAATAAAACACAGAAGAAGTTCATGAACAAAAACATAGAAGAAGTTCATGAACAGTAACACAGAAGAAGTTCGTGAACATAGACGATACAAAACACAGAAGAAGATGACGTCATCAACGACATCATCACAGAAGAACCAAAAAGGTAGAAGATAGCAAAACTTAGACAATACAAAACACAGAAGAAGATGACATCATCAATGATGTCATCACAGAAGAAGCAAAATATAGAAGAAGTGAAAAGATAGAAGATAGCAAAACTCAGACGATACAAAACACAGAACAAGATGACGTCATCAATGATGTCATCACAGAAGAAACAAAATACAAAAGAAGTGAAAAGGCAAAAGATAGCAAAACTCAGACGATACAAAACACAGAAGAAGATGACGTTATCACAGAAGAAGCAAAATACAAAAGAAGTGAAAAGACAGAAGATAGCAAAACTCAAGCGATACAAAACACATAAGAAGATGACATCATCAATGACATCATCACAAAAGAAGCAAAATACAGAAAAAAATATCTTCGCTTACAAGGGCCCTGACTTTTAGCTCAGACGTCCAAAATTTCTACACTATACATTGTTGGAAAGATAAAAGAATTTCCTACATCTTCTGAGAAGACAAATTTCTCTAATCAAGCCTAGATTAATCTAGATTTTTCCGTCGAATATAGAACATGAATTTTCTACATTCATTCAATGTACTGCACCCAATTCTCAACTTTATAACAAACTTTGAGATTCTTAAAGACCGAATTTAAATTCGATGTCTTCATAAGAAATGTAGTCATAGGTTCCTAGTTTAATCCCAATCTAGAATCATCACGTCTGGATAATTAGAGAACAAGTCATGGCTAACAAACCGAAGCATACTCAGTGAACATTTCCAGATCACTCTTTTAACTCCCTCTACTTCTCATTTTTGATAAAATCACATTAAAAAACAATCATACCCGGAAGTTGTCAATGAATGCATATATAATTATTTTTATGTGCAGGAACATATACTATTCAATATGTATGTGTATGCCATATTATGCATGAGCATGGAACGTGTTTCCTACTTCCACAACACTTTCTCTCATCTATTAATTTTTCCTTTACTAGGGTAACGAGATGTTACACAAAAGAAGCACAAAACACAAAAGAAGCACAAAACACAGAAGAAACACAAAACACAAAAGAAGTGGAAAACACAGAAGAAGTAAAAAATATAAAAGAAGTGTAAAACATAGAAGAAATGTAAAACACAGAAGAAGTGAAAAACACAGAAGAAGCGCAAAACACAGAAGAAGCGCAAAAACACAGAAGAAGCACAAAACACAGAAGAAGCGCAAAACATAGAAGAATTGGAAAACACAGAAGAAATGTAAAACACAGAAAAAGTGAAAACACGGAAGAAGTGGAAAACACAGAAGAAGTGGAAAACACAGAAGAAGCGTAAAACACAGAAGAAGTGGAAAACATAGAAGAAGAGTAAAACATAGAAGAAGTCAAAACATAGAAGAAGCACAAAACACAGAAGAAGTGGAAAACACGGAAGAAGTGCAAAACATAGAAGAAGTTGAAAATACAGACGATACCAAAAATGAAGACATTCTAGTACGTCTGATAGTTAGTTAGTTAGATTTACTTACATAACTCAACTGAATAACGGTTTTTATCAAGAAGCAAGAAGCAGTTATCAAGAATCAAGAAGCAGCTGGAGACTTAGGCTATAAATGTTAAGTCAAAATGACTTCACGTTTAATAATTTTGTTGATAATCAAATAATAATAATGTTCGAAATAAATGAACTGTTTTGATGTGTGTGTTAAGCGTGCAGTGGATGAAACACAGAAGGATTTCAAAACATAGAAGAAGTTGTGAAACACAGAAGGAGTTTCAAAACACAGAAGAAGTTGCGAAACACAGAAGGAGTTTCAAAACACAGAAGAAATTGCAAAATACAAAAGAAATTTCAAAACACAGAAGAAACGCCGAAACACATAAGAAGTTTGAAAACTCAGAAGAAGTTTGAAAACTTAGAAGAAGTTCCGAAAACTAAGAAGAAGCAGGTTGAGTTAGTTACAAAACTCAACTGAATGACGGTTTATGCAAGATGCAAGAAGCAAGAAGCAGTTATCAAGATTCAAGAAGCGGTTGGAGACTTAGACTATAAATACTAGTCATAGTCGAAGACTGAAAATTTTTTAATTTTTCGCTTACAAGCGTTTACGTACAAAAATTCTGTATACAAAGTGCGACATACAAGAGCTAACATTACTGTAACATAAGCTCACAATATCTTTCTAGTGAGAGAAAGAAAAAGGCTGAGAGCCTGGAGAGGCTAAGATAGCTGAAAGAATACTCAGTGTAAGAAACCTGAAGAGGCTCTGGAAGGGAGGAAAGAATACTTTTAATTTTGATGAACTATAGTGAAAACTCAGAAGGATTATGAGGACTGGATGTAGCCCAAGGTTTGCAGTGAATTAGTATAAAAATCGCATCGTCTATCTTCTAACTCTTTACTCTTAAATACTCTTGTTCTTATACAAGTTTATACGAGTTATTTGCGATTTAACTAAGTACCTATTTGATATTCATTTAATACTTGAAAAAAATTCTTTTTAAAAGAAATATCAAAGGTTCTGTATATTCACAAAAGGATTACACAATTCAACCCCCCTTCATGTGTACTTAGTGAGTTTTATATTAACGTGTGATTTACTTCAGTATTTCCTCACCTCTCGAGCTACAAATATTCGAAAGGAAATATATGTAATTAGGTAGCATAATGGGGAGATATTATATGAGTTTGGGAGCATTTTAAGAGGTTATATGCTAGTTTCCCAGGCCATCAAATCAATAAAGAACTTTTGATATAATATTTCTATGAGGGACTTCTTCCACAAGAAAGAAGTATGATAGATGTATCAAGAGGAGGTGCATTGGTAGATAAGATACTTGATGAAACCAAAAATTTAATTTCCAATATGGTTGTTAACTCTCTATAGTTTAGCATTCGGGAGACTCCCATACCATTAAAAGTCAATGAAGCTAGTACTGGCACACTGAAGTAACAAATAGTTGGGTTGATATATTTAGTGAGACAAATGACAGTAAATGGTACCCAACAAGTAAAAGTATGTAGTATTTGCATAATAGTAGGACATCCAATTGGTATATATCCAACTTGCAAAAATACATTCACGAAATAAGTGATTGCTTTTGGAAGTTGTCCAGGACAACTAAAAAAGAAGTATGAACGTAACTACTCCCACGTTGTTGGACCCCGAAATTTTCTTGGAATTTTGAATTATAATTAACATTAAGTGAGGAATTTGTGGTGAATTATTTATGTGCAAAGAACAAGAAAATTTAAGAATGTATAT
>JAOSBK010000002.1:10867407-10880692 GCA_027568895.1 Erythroxylum shatona
CATGTACAGTAATTCCATGTACACAATTGATACTGTGTACCAATCCTATTATGCATGAATAGTCCTAATTCATTCCGCTCCATCTCATCGTATGCCAAATTTACTATTTTACCCTTCCAGTAGGGGGTGGGATGTTACAATAGATTAGTGAAGAAGGAGGATGTCGCAATCGTGCTTTTGCATGATCACAACTTTGTTGAGAGACATGGCGACTAGCAATCGTATTTCTGCACAATCGCGACATTGTTGGTCCATCTGGAATGTCGCGGTCGTATAAGCGCACGATTGCGAATTCCATGCTTTCTGAAGGGGGTTATTTTCTGAACATATCTTGATCTTTTTATTATAGCTTCTTCTCCAGACATCCAATTGACATGGGAATTGAACCAATAGACTTATAAGACATTTTTATTCTTCTCCACTAAAAATTATTACCATATGAAAGGGATTGGTTGAAGAATTTAAGATGAAATTGTGACTATTCTTAAGTATGATAACTGGGATGATTTTACTGAACATACTTCGGTATGTTACTTATATTTGGATTTGTAGATTTTTAAATGGAGCGATTCTTAATTTGAAATAAACTAGAGTCATAAGGCTATAAATTTTCTGAAGAGATTAAGTTCTAATTCTACCTCTAGGAATTTCAAAATCTAATTGGAATTTGAGATAAGAATTCTATTGAAGCTTAGTATAGTCTGAGATCTTTTGAGTATAACTTTCAGTATATTCATCCAAATGGAATTAACTTGGTATCATTAGAAAGTTAAGACTTGGGAAAACAACTTTTTAGAAGGAAGTGTTTTCAAATTACCTCATCTTTCTGACGAGAATAATTGAGCAAAGTGGATCAGAAAGTTGGTTGTGAGATAATTCTGGATTGAGTAACTGAATATGGTTTCATATGAATGTGACAAGATTAAGGATAAGAAACTGAAGAATTTATCATTAACATGCATCATACATATTCAGTATACATGAATGTGCTTAATAAATTCTTAATCATGCACAATAGTGATATGTGTTTGTAGTAAATGTTGTAGAGGAACCCATAGAGCAACCGATTCTAGGTATTGTCGGGACTTTGAGGCAATAAGCAATAAGGGAGCTTTAGTAAGTAATCTAGTATGGTCTTTTGTAAATAATTTTTGATGAATATTTGTAAGAACTTCATTAAGTGATCCTTGAGTTTTTGTAAGTAATTTAGATGGTCTCTTCTGTCAGTAAGTTAGATGAACTCATTTGTAAGTAAATGTTCGTAAGTAATGTTTGAGTATCTATAACTAATTTAGCAAGTAAACTTTGATGGTATTACTATGAATGTTTTGTTTGCTATTGATCTTGATCCATTGAATGATTTGCAAAGCTGTTAGATTGATATGTTTAAATATTTGGCATAAAACCAATGAATGATATATGTATTGAATTTCAGATATTTCTATTTTTGAAACTGTTAAGTACTAGTTGTGGGTAAATAGGCATGCTTAGAAGGGTTTACAGTTGCTTTTTTTATACTTCGATGTCTAGACTTCGATCTCCCTCTGTGACACTTTGGTGTCGAGACTTTGGTTTCCCTCTGTATAAGTCCCATTACTCACTTCTGTAAATGAATTAACAATCATCTAATTTTTGTATTCTAAAATATGTTTGATTTTTGACCTAAACAAAGATATTATGTTCTGATTTTGAAGGGTTCATATCCTCTTTTGATATTCAATTATGTTTTCTGTACAATCTATTATGAGATACATTATGTTTGAATTGTTCGTTTCGATAAACTGTTAAGGCGTGCTTCTGTTATGTCATGATTCTATATAATTAGTTATCAGTTTATGTATAGATTAGTTATTACTCACTACACTATATGCTTAGCACGATAGATTGGCCCTGTGTAGGTTTAGAGAGAAGGACTTAAGGACTGGGACGAGTCAACCACCATGGCTAATGAAGTCTGAGATTTGTTTTGATACATATGTATTTTGAGTTTTGATTTTGGTTTGTATATGAAAAGTATGAATTGGATTTGTTTATAAGTTTGTAATAACTATATTTCAAGAATATTTTGGATTTTGAAAAGTTTGTATTAAAATCAATGTAATATCATGTATGATTTCCTGGTTTGGTTTTAAGAAAGTTTTAGATTGCTTTTGGTTTGTTTGTTCTGTTTGTGAGTGTGACACTTGGATATCCTCCCAGGGGGTATGTGGGCGTTACACTTTTTGGTATCAGAGCATGGTTTAGACGATTTTGGTTTAACTAGTGCTTAACTTTTACTTATACTTGTGTGTAAAAGTTGTGTTTAGCCTAATGCAGTTGTCACATGTTTTGTCTATAGAATTAACAATGGAGAGATCACGCGAAGCCGTTGATGAGGTTGGTGAGAGCAATCATCTTGAGCAAACTTGTCCATCAATATTTGGACCCTCTGGGGTCAATCAAGAAGAAGATGAGGTGCCACCTCCTCCTCCAGCTCAGAGAGAGGCTTTATTTAAGTTGTCCTAGGATATGATGACGTTACTGCATTGTATGACTGCACCCAAGGCTCCAATTGATTAGTTGTGAAAGTGTAGAGCAAAGCAATTTACTAGGACATCTCTAGAGGAATATGAAAGGGATGAGTTCTGGATTGTAAAGGTGAAGAGAGTATTGAATGAGATCAGTTGTCCAGCAAAGCAGATGGTGCACTATGATGTCTCCCTTCTATAGGGAGCAGCTTATGAATGGTGGAAGTTTGTTTTGAGGAGTCCTCAATTATATGTAGCAGATCTGATCATATTGTCATTTTATGAATTTGATTTGATTCTAGGTATAGATTGCTTAACCAAGCACCAGGCAATAGTTGATTGTTATGCTAAGACATTTATGCTTAGGAAGCCGGATCAGCCTACATTAGTATTGCATGGCATCCGCACTAGTTCGTTAGCTAATGTAATATCTGCTATGTAAGCCCGAAAACTCCTCAGGAAGGAATATGGGATTAGTATTATGTTATGGTTGTATACCTTTTAATTGATGTGGAAGGAAATGTAATTTCATTGATTTGGTGGAGAAAAAGAATAGAGATGTAAGTAAAAGTGATGGGATTTAAAGAGTACATTACCTTGAGAGGTTGAACTTGGAACCAGAATGGTTGTTTAGGTATCGTGTTGGAAGGTTTATGATTCAGTACAAGGCTATAACATTGTTTTGTTATTAGAATTTTGTGATGGTTACGTTTCATAAATTTCTGAGTTGATTGAGATCATATTCAAGTAAGATGAAGCAGAAGATAGCAATATATGTAGGAAACCTTCAAGAATAAGTTGATTAGTTATTATGAGTGTACATATGATAAAGTGGTTGCTTTGGAGAATGATGTTTCGATGTACAAAGGTAATATATGTTTAAATATGAATGAATGGATGAGTATAGAGCGAATTCGATGTGAATATTGGAGTCGGATAAGTATGAGATTCAGACAGAGGAAGTTGAATATACTACTAAGAGTGCATCGATTATAGGCAATTGAATAGAGTCACAATGAAGAACAAGTATCTGTTGCTGAGGATTTAAGACCTTTTTGATCAGTTGAATGATGCAAGAAGGAAAGGTAGTTGCTTATGCCTTTAGGCAACTAAGGTCTTATGAACAAAATTACCCTACTCATAATCTAGAACTTGCGGTAGTAATGTTTACTTTAAAAATTTGGCGGCATTACTTATATGGTAAAAGATGTGGAATTTTCACAGATCATAAAAGTCTGAAGTATCTGCTTACCCAAAAGGAACTCAATTTAAGACAATGACATTGGTTGGAATTGTTTAAAGACTACAACTATATTATGGACTACCATCTGGGCAAGGCTAATGTATTGGCTGATGCCTTGAGTCGAGAGACAATGCCAGCATTATCAATTAAGTAGGGCGAATGGGAACTTGTATCTGATCGAGCTTTAAGAGCTTAGTTGAAAGTAAGGCCTACTTTGAGACAAGAGATTTTTGATGCTCAGAGAACTAATGATAAGTTACAACAACCGTTATTAGACTAACATTGGCATGATGCCTTATGAAGCGCTGTATGGTAGAAGTGTAGAACTCCGATATATTAGACTGAGTTGAGTGAAAGCAAGATGATCAAGCCTGAAATTATAAAAGATACTGAAGAAAAGATTTAGATTATTCAATAAAGGTTAAAACCTACTAGTGATAGGTAGGAGTCTTATGTTGATCTAAAAAGGAGAGATATTGAGTATCAGGTAAGAGATAAGGTATTTTTGAAAATATCAACATGGAAGCAAATACTTTGGTTTAGGAAGCAAGGTAAACTTAGTCCGTGATTCATTGATCCTTATGAGATTCTGAAAAGAATTGGACCATTAGCTTATTAGTTAGCTTTTCCTGAAGAATTGACCAAGTTACATGATGTATTTCATGTTTCTATGTTGAGACGATATCGGTCTGATGTTACATATAAGATTCATGTGTAAGAAATTCAAGTGTAACTAGATTTGTCATATGAAGAAGGGCTAGTTTCTATCTTAGCCTGGGAAGTCAGGCAACTTAGGAATAAGCAAATACCTTTAGTAAAAGTACTCTGACAACACCATGGAATGGAAGAAGCAACTTGGGAACTTGAAGAAATCATGGAAGCTTAGTATCTGCAACTATTTGGATCAGGTATGAATTTCGAGGATGTAATTTCTTAAGGAGGGAAGAATTGTAACACCCCATGTTAGGGGTTAGAAAATTTTAGGAATTTTAGTGCATTGTATGCTTTGCATATTTAAGTATTCACCTACAAGTGAATATGTATTTTTGACACATACAAATTATTATACATGCATTCATGACATTTTAAAGGTAAAATAGATTTATAAATGTGATTAAATTGTGAAAAATTTATTATGAGACTATTGGAATTATTTCAAAATTTTTGGAAATTTTAGGAATTTTTCTAAAAATTTTGGAGTATTTTAGATTAAAAATAGACAAATGGCATTGTGACATATGGCAGTCTTAGATGTTGACATATAGTGTTGACAAATGGCATAACATATTGGAGACATGTGGTAGCTCGTATGGATGACAAATGACCCATATGCGATGGGGCCACGTGTTAATGAGTTAAGAAAGTACGATATTACAATTGTGTAAGGCAAAAATGTTGTAATTCTTTACTTTCTCTCAATTTTGCTTTGCCCTCACCGAAGCCCTGCTCTTCACCATCGTAGCCGGGATTTTTGCTGAAGAAACAAGTAAGTTGTGCTATAGTTTTCTAAATACTTTGTAACTGAAGTTGATGTTGTTGTAGTACTGGAAATGAGTGTATGCATGAGTTATGTAAGTTGACTAGATTCGGTAACAATGATGATGAGATGAGCTGATAATAATGTACAGTGGAGGTGTAATACCAATTGCATGGGGTTTGTTAAGAAAGAGTTTAAAGTATTTGGTGAGATCTTAATATAGAAGGGAGTTAAATGAAGTGAAAGCATAGAGGAAAGTGAAAAGAAAAGCATCAGATGAAAGATAGGAATTTACAGTAGAGACATAAAGTTGAAAATGGTTTCACATGCATGCATCGATTTTTAGTGTCTGACTATAAACTTGATTTTGAGCTGTGTTTTGAATGAGTTGAGATAATATGGAAGTGAAACAAATTGGTGATTGTAAGTGTACAAGTGTGTGGTGAAGGATTGAAAAATGAAAAAAAATGAAAGAGTTCTTCAATGAAGGAGAGAAGAAGATCGCAAGTCGCGATCGTGCTCTGTTAAAGATCACGACTTCACTTAGGAAGTCGCAGGGCCATGATCATGCAAATTTTTCTGGAAAATGATGGTTTTTGAAGTTTGAATTTTTATCTTGAATTTTTGAGTTGTTTTAGTGTAAGATAAGTTTCAATGGGTGTGAAAATATGGAGAATATGAATTAGGAATGGATTAAGATGAAGAAGAAAGAAGTGAGAAAAATCTAGAAAACACAGTACTGAGAAAAACCTTGTGTAGGTTTCAGTTTTCATGAATTATCATATAAGCTTGCACTTGATAGGTTTAGCGGTTGTACTGGATATAGAAGTACAGAATATGTGATGCAAGAATGAAGAAAATCTGTGGAAGATATAGAAAAATGGAAGAAGCTAGTGCGATTGCACAACCGTGCATAGACATGCATGGGTATGCATGGCACGTGTGGGCATGCATAATATCGCACGCCTGTGACTGAGTTTTTAGTGCTTAATATGGATTTTGGTAATTGTGTTGAATGTTGAGTTTTGAGTTGTTTGAGAATTGTGATTAGTTGAAATGGAAGTACAAGAATTGGTTTAAGTGTTATATGCGTTCATTGAATAAGATAGAAGTGAGAAAATCTAGGAAAAGAATGAAAGAAGAAGAAGAAAACAGGTTAGTGAGCACGATCGTGACTTTGCTGAGAGACATGGCAACTCGTGATCGTGCTTCTGCATGATCGTGAATCGCTGGTGCATCTGGAATGTCGCGGTCTTGCAGGGGCACCATCGCGACTTTCATGCTTTTTGAAGGGGGTTGTTTTCTAAACATACCTTGATCTTTTTATTATAACTTCTTCTCCAGACATCCAATTGACATGGGAATTAAACCAATAGACTCATATGACATTTTTCTTTATCTCCACCAAAATTTATTACCATCTGAAAGGGATTGATTGAAGAATTTAAGATGAAATTGTGACTGTACTGAAGCATGATAATGGGGATGATTTTACTAAAAATACTTCAGTATTTTACTTATATCTGGACCTGTAAATTTCTAGATGGAGTGATTATTGATTTAAATTAAACTAGAGGCATAAGGATACAAAGTTTATGAAGGGATTGAATTCTAATTCTACCTCTAAGAATTTTAGAATCTGATTGGAAGATGAGATAAGAATTCTGTTGAAGCTTAGTATAATCTGAGATCTTTTGAGTATAATTTTTATTATATTGAACCAAATGGAATGAACTTGGTATAATTGGAAAATTAAGACTTGGAAGAACAACTTATAGAAGGAAGTGTTATCAAATTACCTCATCTTTTTTATGAGAATAATTGAGCAAGATGGAACCGAAAGTTGGTTGTGAGATAAGTCTGAATTGAGCAATTGAGTATGGTTTTGCATGATTGATAATGTGACAAGATTAAGGATAAGAAACTCGACAATTTGTCATGACTATGCATAATATATATTCAGTATGCATGAATATGCATTAATAAATTCTTAATCATGCAAAATAGTGATATGTGTTTGTACTAAATATTTTAGAGGAATCTATAGAGTGACCGATTCTAGATATTGTCGGGACTTTGAGGTAATAAGTAATAAGGGAGCTTTAGTAAGTAATCTAGTATGGTCTTTTGTAAATAATTTTGATGAATATTCGTAAGAATTTCAATAAGTAATCCTTGAGTTTTTGTAAGTAATTTAGATGGTCTCTTCTGTAAGTAATTTAGATGAACTCATTTGTAAGTAAATGTTCGTAAGTAATCTTTGAGTATCTGTAAGTAATTTAGTAAGAAAACTCTGATGGAATTACTATGACTATTTTGTTTGCTATTGATCTTGATCCATCGTATGATTTGCAAAGCTGTCAGATTGATATGTTTGAATATTTGGCATGAAACTAATGAATGATATATGTATTGAATTTCAGACATTTATGTTTTTGAATCTATTAAGTCTTAGTTGTGGGTAAATAGGCATGCTTAGAAGGGTTTGCAGCTGCTTCTGTGACACTTCGATGTCGAGACTTTGGTCTCCCTCTGTGACACTTCGGTGTCGAGACTTCGGTCTCCCTTTGTGACACTTTGGTGACGAGACTTCGATCTCCTTCTGTATAAGTCCCGTTACCCACTTTTATAAATGGATTAATAGTCATTTAGTTTTTTATTTTTAAATATGTTTAATTTTTGATTTAAGAAAAGATATTATGTTCTGATTTCTGAAGGGTTCATACCCTGTTTTGATATTCAGTTCTATTTTTTGTATAATCTATTCTGAGATACATTATGTTTGAATTGTTCGTTTCAATAAACTATTAATGTGTGTTTATGTTATATCATGATTCTGTATAATTAGTTGTCAGTTTATGTATAGATTAGTTATTACTTACTGGGCTATATGCTTAGCATGGTGGATTTGCCTTGTGTAGGTTTAGAGAAAAGGACTTAATGATTGGGATGAGTTACACGTCATGGCTAATGGAGTCGAAGATTTGTTTTGATACAGATGTATTTTGAGTTTTGATTTTGGCTTGTATATGAAGTGTATGAATTGGATTTGTTTATAGGTTTGTAATAACTATATTTCAGGAATATTTTGGATTTTTAATAAGTTTGTGTTAAGATCAATGTAATATCATGTATGATTTCCTGATTTGGTTTTAAGAAAGTTTTAGATTGCTTTTGGTTTGTTTATTCTGTTTGTGAGTGTGACACTTGCATATCCTCCCAGGGGGTATGTGGGCGTTACACCATTGCATGATGCATTTTCACATAAAGGGGTTATGACCGGAGTAGCTAACGTGAAAAAAGCTTTAAGCTTAATTGTGGCATCAGAGCCTCAGACTCAACGTTTAATGAGCCCGGTATCTACATAAATACGGGACAATATTGAAAAGAGCTCAGTATCCACAACATATATGGGATAGTGAAATAGGAACTTGGTCATAACAAAGTTAAAAGGAAATGAGTCTCATTTGCATTCGCATTTGTATCTTTAAATGTGTTCATGATATTAATTGCAAATGAATGTTGAACTATATTGTGATGATATTGAGAAATGCCTATAACCTTGATGGTGATATGAAGAATGTACTTCTGAAATGATTTAAAAAGTGATTGTATTTTTAAATGTTTCTTGTATTATGATGTAAATTGTAGAATATGAGTTATAAACCTGAATGAAGTGTTACTTTGATTGAGTTGAATGCTATTCATTGATATATATGTGTTCTTTTTTGAGTGAACACATCGATGATGGTTCACTAACTGAGTTCGCAAAACTTATCAAAATTACAATGTAGATTTTTAGGTACTGACAGGAGACCTTATTAGTAGAACAAACTAACTGAAGTTTAGTACTATTCATTTTGGATCAAGACATGGCTCAACGGTCTAGTAAGCTATCATATGAGGATTTTAGATAGAGTACTTTGTATAGTTTTCATTTCATATAGAATCTTTTGTTTAAAACAATGTGATCACAGATGGTTTTTGTATTATAAATATATGGATGGTTTGTAATGAAATAAAAGTGTAAAACATGTTTTGTTAATGAAATGAGATAAGTTGTTTTATGATTACTTATGATGTGTATAATGCCGTATTAAGTGAATGTGATTGCTCTAACATGCCATTCCCATAAAGTATGTGCTCGGATATTCATAAGAATTTCAAGCATATATCCTATAGTAGTGGTGTGTTACATAATGTCTCCCAGAGGTACACAGTCTCAACTAATGCAGAGATAAGTGCCTTAATGAAAGAATTATTCTCTATAAGATATACTAGAGAAGGGGGAGTGATGGAGTACATATCAAGGATGATTCATCTTTACAATAGACTGAAGATCCTGAATATTCCTCTTCCTGATGTCTTTATAGTTCACTAGACTACAAATACACTCCCTTCATATTTTAGTAATTTGGTGATGACATATTATTTGCTGGATGTGGAATGAGACTTTAATGCTTTGATAGCCCATTGCGTTGTTGAGGAGGAGAAACTCAAGTTTGCTACTCTTATAGCCCTTGAAGCAACTAAAGGAAAGGTAAAGATGAAGCTCGCTAAATTCAAAGGTATAAAGTCTAAATCTTCTCCACATACTGATGTTGGTCAATCCAATGCTGGTAAAGGTCCACATGATATAAAGAAGCCACGGTATGAGGCCTAGAAAGAAAGATTAAGACCATCAAGTAACTCATTGGCTTATCAATTTATGAATTTAATTTGCAATAGTCATATTAAATACTTGGTGGCTAAGCAATGGAACATCTGATCATAGTGTTTCCACAATGTAGGGGTTCATATCCAGGATAAATCCAAATAAAGGGAAGGAGGAATTGATGGTTGATAGCAATGAAGAAGTGGAAGTAATATCTATAGGGGATGTACGTACTGAACTTTGTGCAGGGTTCATTTTGGTTTTTACACAACACATTTTATATGTGATCTTTGTATCAATTTTAGACAAAGAAGGTTGATGTTTTGTATTTAATGCACCTGTTGTATAGTTGTGTTTAATGCAAAACATAATGGTTTACCTTTCTTGTTATATAGTTTGTACAGAATGTGTCTTACCCTAAATTAGATATATGCTTCTTCGTATCTTGCTAAACAAGTCATGAAAGAAGAACCCTGATGAATGAAAAGTCATACATAGTGTGGCATAAATGTTTAATCCATATTCTCAGAGTTAGGGTTGAGAGATTGATTAAGGAAAGCATTATCTCAATTCTAGATTATGATGATTTAGAAATATGAGTTGACTATTGTCGGGGTAAGTTGACTAGTAAGGAAGAAGGGTCAACTTGTGCTTCTGACTTGTTAAGTCTGATATATAAAGATATTAAAAAACCTTATATAGTTGCATTATGTAATTCTAAAAGCATTATGATATTTGTTGATGATTATTTCCATTACAGTTATGTAATTTGATAACTAGTAAAATATTTGACAGTTAATGACTACAATTGTCCGCTAACAAGTTATTTTCTTCGTGATTAAATATTGGAGAAAATAAGTTTAATCTTCATCAGCATCCCTTAAGCTTGGTTTGATCATTCCAAGCTTCCTCTTGTGTTTGTAGAACAATTCAGCTTTCAATGTCTTTGTAAACATATCTGCAATTTGATCTTATGAGGCATAAAACTCAATCATGATTTCATTTTCTCTTACCAAATCATGAACATAATAATACTTAATATCAATATGCTTACTTCTACTATGGAAAACTAGATTCTTAGTTAAATCAATTGCTAATTTGTTATCATAGAAATCATTGTTGCACCATCTAGCTAATGTTATAATTCACCAAACATTCTCCACAACCAAAATGTTTGGGTTACACAACATGTTATTGCAACATATTGTACTTTTTCAATTAAAATGACCAAATATTTTATTTCTTCCATGATTAAGAAATCTTGCTTAAAGACTGAAGGTTGATAACTAATTGGGAAAATCCATTCATCAAGATAGTCAGATTTGACTTGGAGAAGAATATCATGGCAAATATGATATTTCAGGACTTGAAAAGGTTCATTTGCCAGATATATGGAATCAGTTGGAATAGTGACTTAGTTCACTATACTGGGTAGATCTAAACAAAATGGTATGTTGTTGAAAGGCATAACTACATGTTGAATGCAAAACAAACTACTGGTCTTATGTTTACAACTGTAAGTATATGGATCGTACTTGTAGTTGAAAATAGATATCGATTCCACGAGGATTATGCCTAGACACCACTTAATTTAGGTTGTTCTTTGTTTAAGAAATTCAATCAAATTTAAAAAGATAAGTAAAATAAAGACAAACTAAAAGTAACATGTAACCCAAACCAAAATTGTAAACTAAAGCTTGGAGAAAATCAAGATTAAACATTAGGACTTGTCATTATCCCTATTTACTCCCCTCTAATTAATTGATTCAATTTATGCTTGGCCCAAGGTTTCCTAAAATTCTATATATCCTCTCTCTCTCAAGGTGTAACTAAATGTCACTAGTTAAATAAATTATAATTAACTTTGGGATCTATCGATGTGCAAAGCCTTTCCTAAACATTCAACTAGATATGAAGCTATCCTATAGGCAGTGTATTGATCTATTAAAATCTCTTCCTAATAAATCAATAACTTGTTATTTATAGGTTTATTAATCATCAACTCTCATTGTACAATTAACATAGATTATCAAGCTCACTCTCTCAATTTATTACAAGGTTTAAGCACAATAAATAACAAAAACATGTATATCATTAAATCAACAACCAAAGGTTCACAAATAGTTTAACAATAAACCCTAAAAATTGTTTTAGTTAATCATAATATCCATAACATCCCCAACAATCAAATAATCCATGATAAATATGCTAGAAGAGAAAGAAATTGAAATAAGACTGGACGAGGCAACTCCTCCTCTTCTTTGCTCAATCTGGAAAATTTGGATAACGGGGTGTTCTTTGCTCAATTGAGAATGAAACCTTGAATCTCCCCTATCTCTAGGCTCTCAATATGTCTTTTAGCTCTAGGAAGTAAGTTCCACCACCCTCTAGCGGCTCTCGGGATTGTATGTCCTATAAAGTCACGAAAACCTAAAAAAATCTATGAAACTCGCGTGTCTCTTCAACTTTTAGTTCCCACGATCATAGGTTAACTTAACAAAAAATTTCTCTATAGATTTCCCACGATCGTGGAAAACATGCCCTTTTCTACGATTGTGGGTTCTTGTTTTGTAGCAGCTCCACTTTTCTTCTCTTCTCTTGGTCCCTAGCTTAATCACAAAGGTGTCCACCCTCCATTCCTAAACCAAAATGATCAATTCCTACCCTAAACCAATGTCAAACACAAAAGAAGAACCATGACGATCAAACTAAACAAAAACACATAAAACAAGTCCTAAAACATAATAATACTAGCATATCATGTAAGAAACACATATCAAATACTTAGAAAAATACATACTAATGCATAACTATCAACTTCCCCACACTTAAATCCTTGCTTGTCCTTAAGCAAAATCAAACACAACCAATCAATTCTATCACTTCTTTTTCATAAAAATCAAAGCATGCAATCCCTCAAAGTTTAACCAACTCAAGTATCAAGCTATTATACATATCATGATTACTTTTCATTAGTGTACGTAAGCAAACTCAATTTATGACACCATCGCTCAAAGATAAGTATAAATGCAAAATGAATCTTCCTCACGGTTTCACTCGTTTATCTCAAGTGTTTGATGGTTAGTGTTTCTCTCAAGCTCCCTATAGAAAACTACACTACCATAGGCTTTCTAATACACCAATTCTCCTCTACAATGATTACATGCATAAATAGATCAAAAGGGCTTGTTTCGGGTTGTAATATAGTAAGGGTTAAGGTAGGTTAAAAGAGGTAAATGGTTTAATACAAGCATGCATAAAGTAATAAGTGAACAAAGGGATACAAAACATATTCTGAGATATATGAATGTAAATATATGTTAGACCCCCTATTACCTAGGTTTATTCTAGAAGGGGAGTAAGGTACCACTTTCTGTTATTAGTCGGGTATTACATGCACATGG
>JAOSBK010000002.1:10918231-10930888 GCA_027568895.1 Erythroxylum shatona
AATAATAATAATAATAATAATAATAATAATAATAATAATAATAATAATAATAATATAATGATAAGGACATTTTGGTCTTTTTGTTACTTATTTCTTTCTTATTTCAAGTTTATATTTCCAAACCAAACATTTAAATAAAAATTCTTTCTGTATTCCATTTCCTAAACCAAACAAAGTAACACTCATTATGTTATATTCCTCATCTTTTCTATTCCTAGGAATAACTATTTTATTCCCTATTTATTTCATTTCCTGAACCAAACAGGATTCTTTTGTGTGTGTGTATGTATGTGTATATAGTAAATAGTAATGTCAAAAGAGATTTAAATTTAATTACATTTTCCTTACTTCTCCATTTTAAGTCAATGCTCTAATTCATAATATCACGCCATGTGCTCACCAAAGACCAGAGATTGTTAACCTTTTGCATATTTAGCCATGTTGGCTTGGTATAATCATAATTAAAAAACATGGTCAAGGAGACTTAAATTCTTGATGGCAAAGAGAGCAAGTACATGAGATGAAATTTGCACCATGCAGTTTGTCCTTAATTTCTCATTAATAGCCAACCATAAGTTGAATACCACTCTTAGAGAGACTTGTTTACTCTATACAAGTGTATACTAATAAACTTTCGGGACTAAATAAATCCCTACATGATTTGTTGGGGAATGAGCCTGAAGACTTCCCCAACCAAGTATCCTTATCTATAATTGTAGAAATATGGTGAATAGAGGACACAAGCCCTAATAGATTATTCACAATGCTCAGGTGAAGATATTAAAGAAATGATGTACCGGCAATCACCTTTAGCACTTATTGTACAATTTATTTTATGATTAATAAAGGCAATTTTCATTATTTCGATGTTTATACATTTATGGATTTGATGTTGATCTTAAATTGATTTAATGAAGTCCTTGATACAAAACATAGAATGGAGGAAATCATGATGAGATCATGATAATAAGATTCATATCATGTGTAATTATATTAGTATGTAAACTTTCCTTAGTCATAAGATTAATGAGATGGGATATCATTAATCCAGATAGACTAGCACAAGTTATAGTCCTTGATTGGATCAAGTAATAGATCTCTTAAGCTATGGTGATAAGTTGTTTAGAGTTAACATGTGGATGCTTATTAAGGGTAGTAAGTACATTAGATTGACCAACTATGAAACAATCATATGGATATTATATTCCACTATTAATGATAGTCTAATCATAAAAATGGTACAAGTATCCTTTGACTTGAGATGCTCAAGGATATCTCGAATACTGATCCTATGCTTTGACTCCATTCATCGATGCCTTTAAGGAGTTACTCATAGGGTGGTAATTGGGTACAACTTGAGGTATTCGGATATAATTAACTAGCCAATAAAGGATTTACCACTCTTGATAAAAGGAGATGATACCCATAATCTCTTATCAGGGTCATTACTCGAGAATCTCTGGCTAGAGCATATATATGTCATAAAGAGAGTCTTTAATGATACATTGAGTAATGAGATCCTCAAGACAAGATCTAATATCACTTGGATTAGATGTGACGTAGTCAGTCTAGTGGGAGTTGACACTTTGACCATACTCTGAACTAAGTGGGGTATAGATGGTGAAAGGACAAATTTTATGGCAACATTATGTATGGATGGGTTTGTAATCAAATCAGTAACTTTCAGTCAGTTGCGGGAGATGACGTATTGCTAGATACCAATATTGACTTACTTGAATTAAGTATTAATTCAAGTGGTCAACATAACCGGGAACCTAATAGATCATATACATGGGAGATCCAAAGGATAAGTAAAATGGTCTTGAATAGTGATTCAAGATATAAGAAAGTGTTTCGAGATTGTATCGCAATATGATCGTGGTAGAAAACGTTGCATGGAATGGATTAGAAACAAGTGTTGTTGGTTACCAATTTGGTTATTAACTTCCATTAATGCATCTTATTCATAGTCATTAACTTCTCATGACTTCCAATAATGCATATTATTCATAACTATTAGCTTCTCATAACTTTCCATTAGTGATGGAAGTTATGGAAGGACAAATGGTGCAAAAACTATAGATGATTTTCATACATCTTGTGTAAGATAGAAGTAAAAAAGAAAGGTTCTTTCTTACCACACACTCTTTGGCTCTCTAACTCTCACAAGAGTTATTGTCTTTGCTAACACAAAGAAAGAATTCTAGTCATCTCCTAGTGAGGTTTCATTATTCTATCTTCATGTGGACTTTCATTAAAGACAATCTACGTTGATCATTGTGGATTACGACAACCCAACGTGGAGAAGATTAAAGAAGGTAGGAGACCGTCGGAAAGGTATGTAAATATCTTACATTTCATCTTTTTTGTTTTCTATATCTATATGCATGAGTAGATTTGTTTTTTTAAGTTTCATTTTATTTTCCACTATATATATTTGATATGTATTATGTATGAGATACATGATCAGAACCTTACAGTGGTATCAGAGTCATCTTGTGCCTTGTTAGATGTAGAATACATGACATGTGAAAACTGTTTTCATGGTTATGACAACTTAAGTTCTTGTAATTTTTTGTTTGAAATTAATTATAGAAAAATGGTTTTCAAGATTTTCTTTCACCAATATGTTCATAAGATGTAATTGAATGATTCAGTGTGATTGAAAATATTTTTGATGTGATTAAGATATTTAATTTTTAATTTACAAGAACATGCATGAGATATGTCTTTCTGTTGAGCATGTGATGTCTATTGGTTAAACTGATGAGGTTACACATGATTTTTGTGGAATTTGATTCTAGAAAAATTATGTGAACATATTTGGGATGTGTTTATGCCTTCGTAATTTTTATAAATATTAAAATATTTTAATAATTTTATCAAACAATTTTCCAAAAATTTTAGGATATGCTTTGTTTGATGTTTTTGTATATTTATATTTCCAGAACCTTCAATATATTTTATTTGATAAAAATGTGTTAATTTGATGTTTTGGTGCTTACCTAAATGATTTTGCTCAAAATTTGATTTCCAGAAAAATTTTACAAGTCATATTTGTCATTTTTTATGTCTTATCTGTGTTTCAGTAATCATAATAATTTTTGGGTGATTCTTAAATTATTTTGATCATCATGAAATGACCTAGAGACGTTTAGAATCATGATTTGATGTTCTAGAATTTTGAAAAATTATAAAAATTAATTTTGAATTAATTTTAGTAGAACAATAGATTGTCTAGTAAGACTAGAAAAATTGGCATGTGTGACAAAATTAAAATTGTTTAATTTTGAACATCAAATAATTTTTAAGGTAAATTAATTATGAATTAATTTCTAGAATTAGTAATTCATGTTAATTAGATTAATATTAATTCCAAATGAAATAATATACAACATTAATTTTAGCCAAGTTAGTAAAATGAAGATAGTAAATCCAAGTGTTGGATTAGGCCTTTCATGTTAGGATCCATAAGATGTCATTAGCAAAATAATGTGCTTACATATATGCATTAGAGAATGCATGGTTAGGAGAATGTATGGGCTTACATGATGGATGGTTATAGGCTTAGGCCAAACAGACACAGATCAACTACCTAGTCCCTAGAATATTGTTCATGAAGATGAAACAACTGTTCAACCTTCTGATACACAAGAAGTTCGTAAGTCAGGTAGGATACGTCATATTCCCAAGAGATATGGATTTCTCATAAGTGAACTTGACGACGTATTGCTTATAGAAGATGATGAGCCTACTACCTATGAAGAGGTTCTGAAGAATTCAGAATATGACAAATGGTTTTAAACTATGAGATCTGAAATGGATTCCATATATGGAAACCAATTATGGACTTTGGTTGACCCACCTAAAGGGGTAAAACCCCTAGGGTGCAAATGGGTTTTCAAGAAGAAAACTAACTTTAAGGGTAATGTAGTTACTTATAAAGCTAGGCTTGTAGCTAAATGTTATCATCAAAGGCAACGTATTGACTATAACAAAACATTTAGCCCAGTAGCTATGCTTAAATCCATTAGGATACTCCTAACCATTGTCGTTCATTATGATTATGAGCTATAGCAAATAGATGTGAACACGACTTTCCTTAATGAAAACCTAACCAAGGGTGTGTATATGACACAACCTTATGGTTTCATATCCATTTATGGATTGAAGCAAGCATCTTAGAGTTTGAATATCTAATTTGATAAGACAATCAAAGAGTTTGATTTCTCACAAAATATGGATGAGTCATGTGTGTATAAGAAGGTTAGTGGGAGTGCAGTCGTGTTCCCTTTACTATATGTAGATAATATATTGCTAATAGAAAATGATGTCTCTACTTTGCAATCAGTCGAAATTTAGTTAGCTAAGTACTTCTCTATGAAAGACTTTGGAGAAGCAACTTATATTTTGGGATAAGGATCTATAGAGATAGATCTAAGGGGTTGCTTGGTCTTTCTCAGTCTACATATATAGACAAGATGTTAAAGAGGTTTAACATGGAGTAATCCAAGAGAGGTTATCTTCCCATGGTACATGGGATTACACTCTTTAAATCTATTTGCCCAAAGACACAAGATAAGAGGAGTCGCATAAGTCTAATTCCTTATGCTTTGGCTATAGGATCAATCATTTACGCTATGTTATGTATTAGACCTTATGTATCATATACTCTAAGTGTTACAAGCAGATACCAGTGGGACCTTGGTGAGGGTCATTAGGTAGGTGTCAAGAATATCCTTAAGTACCTGAGAAGAACTAAGGATGTATTCTTGGTATGTGAAGAAGGTGATCTTGTGGTAAGCAAGTGTACTGATGTCAGTTTCCAATCTGATAAGGATGACTCCAGATCCCAGTTCGAATATGTATTCACACTGAATGGTAGTACAATCAGTTGGAAAAGTTCCAAATAAAAGATGACTATAGATTCGACGACATGCAACTTCAGAAACGACAAAGGAAGCGGTTTAGATCAAGAAGTTCATCATAGAACTTGGTGTGGTTTTGAGCATCACTAACCCAGTGCAGTTGTATTGTGGCCACAATGGGGCTATAACACAGGTGAAGAAACCGAGGTCTCATCATAAGTCCAAACATGTACTCAGGCGCTACCATTTGATTAGAGAAAGCATTGGTAGAAATGATGTCAAGATAAAAAGAGCTCTGACCGATCAGAATATAACTGATTCGTTGACTAAGCATTTTTCTTAAAAGAGTTTTATGTCACATGTATACGTCTATGGTATTAGATACCAAGGCGATTGGATCTTCTCCTAACATCGTATGCTACTTATTATCTCCATTCATTTAATTTATTTTAAAAAAAAAAGATTGTGGCTCCGCTTAGAAGGCTATTGAGGATTGTTGACTCATATGAAAAGCCATCTTTAGGTTATATGTATGTGATGATATGTATAGAACTTGTAAAATAATAATAATTATTTTTAAAGGGATGGAGAAATTGTATAAGCCTTATGTAGATATTCTTAACTGATAATGAGATAAGCATTTTACTCAAAGGATCCAATTAGCAGCTTGTTTTCTCAATCTTTATTCCTTATATAGTAGAGACATGTGTACAAATGATATTATGGATAGTCTATTTGTGGTGATTGAATCCAAAGATATTTTCTCCAATGAAGAACAATCATAGGCAATAAATGAAACTAAATTGTATTGTGAAAGATTAGAGAGTTATCCTAGATCATCTGCAAAAGAGAACTTATGATGAAAAAACACAACCTGGTAAGTTTTTATAATTTTATTTCATTTTTACTTATTAATAATATATTTTTATTTCTCATAAATATTAATTTAAAATATAAAAGAATGGTGGAGATTATTCAGTGAAAGTGTTCTAACATTAAGAAAACTCACTATTTGATTACTCAGTTAAACAACTTCTACGTTAGGTTGTGAACATAATTGAAGCATTTTTTAAAGTATTCATATAAAGAAACAAAATTATGGAGCATCAAAGATTTATTAACTTTGTTTACGTTACTTATAATGTGAGAATAAAGAACATATATTTTATAGTTTTGTTTTCATTTTTCATTAATTTTATTTCTATTATTGATTTTATAATTTTTCTATGATATATTCAGAGTGCTTAGTAAGAAGAAAACGTATGATATACTTGGTATTGATTATATTGACCATATTGATTTTAGAACGAAGAAGAAAAATTATCGTCTAATCTTGATTATAATGAAATTGAAAAGGCAATGTATGAAGAAAATACATTTGTCACAACAAATGAATTAAGAACATCTACCGATAGTCAGTTCATATCTTATTCTGGCCATATTTAACTTAAATGTCTAATGTATTACAAATTTACATTTGAGAAAATTTTCTTACATCACTAATTTAAAATTTATATAAATGTAGTAGAAGAAATTGATGTAAAGTATGGTTTACGAATCCTTAAACAATATTGGAGAATTTAAAACTTTTGATGATAATGAGATACAACCTCTTTTAGAAATACAAATATTTGTTTTATTGTGAGTGCATTATACAAAAATAGATATTGGTATATTCTTTTTATTTTAATAAATATTTTTTTACTTATAATTTTTACTTCTTTTTTATTATATGATGATAATATCATTTCAATTGAATCTTCAAATATTAAACCTTTTCTTTGGTAAGTTTACTGTTTAGTCTGATTTTTAAATCATTGAAATTGGCTATATATTAAATGTAGCTTGTGTGATTAGTCAAAGAACTCTTTACAAGAGTTTGGCACCATAATGGTTAATGTTTTTATCGTAAGAAGTTGAGAAAAGGAAAAGAGAGTAATTAGAATTTGAACAAATCTCTTTCCTTATATCATGTCTCATTTTGTTTCTTCTAACCTAAGGGTGTACGGTAGATACGGTAGAAGCAAACGTGTTGTGAAAACGAAACAGACGAAGCGTTAGAGAACAAACTGAAATATTGGAGAAAAATAAAAGATATAGGTGGCATCAGCCACAAAATAGTACTGTATCGGGTTAGTATTGAAACTTTTAATTTTGAAAAAATTATGAATAAATTAAAAAACTTAAATATGTCTCTTATATAAAATAATAATTACTTATACATTAAAAATATGATTAAAAAATCTATAACTTATTTAATAAATAGTAAAAATATAAATAAAAATATACTAAATAATTTTTCATATATTTAAATTTTGTAGTAAATATTTTTAAAATTTTTATATATTAACTTCTTAAAGCATTTGTATGAAAATTAATATAATAACTTTTGAAATATGAAGATAATAGTTGAAATTAAATTTATAATATTTGAAATTAAATTTACTAATTATAAATGCATATTTTTTACTTTACATTATTCTTAATTTTTTTTATATGGGAGCTAAACAATCTTTTTAAATTTTAACTTATGAGAAAATATGAAAATAATATTAATACAAATAAAAACATATTTATTATATTAAATTTATGAAGTAAAAAAGTATATAATATAATCTATTGAAAAATTATTTTTCAATTTTATAAAATTAGGCAAATTTGTAATTTTAAAAAAGTTTTCAAAACAACACCCAATATTGACCGAAATTAAATCCAATACTATTCATCACATTACTCTGTCATAACTAAGATGGGGGCTATGGATAATCAACTACAACCAGTTTCAAGTTTCCTTTCTAGTGTTTTGAGCACATTAAACAAAATTATGAATGAAGTCTTTTCCACTTTTTGTATCTCCTCATACACTATCTTCGTATTGTTTTCTTTATTTTCTTTAGTAAATCAATCCCATGAATGACAGTCGTCCGCAGTAAATGAAGATCTTCCCACTCCTGTTTTTCTTTCCATCTTCTTTCTTCATCGTATATTCAGAAATGTCTTATGTTTTCTACTTTTATGAAAGAAAAACACAACTTAAATTAGACAACACCAAAGTGGCACTAAAAGAAGCATTATTGTTAGCAATTTCAATGCCAATGAAGGTAACACAGTCTTGGTCTTAATATCGCCTTGTGATCAGCACAATTAACAAAACCGGGCCGAAAAAGGGTCAGAGTAATGTACAGACCTGAAAAGGAATTGGGGGTGAATGTGAAAAGTCGGTCATTGTAACACAGACAATTATAAAACTGTAAACATATCCACATTCTTATCGTATGTAAGTTTCTTACATAGTCTATGGGGGGGTAAAAGGAAAGGAGAAAGATGATTAGCAAAAGTTAGTTGGAAGATAGTCTGCCAACCAAGAAAAGGAGGACTAGGACTTGAACCTCTATTCAGTAAAAACAAATTTCTCACATCTAAGAGGATTTGGAGAATACTAAGTGAAAAACAGACTATATGGTCCATTTGGCTTCATTATTACATATTAAAAGGAGAAAGTTTGTGGGCACTAAAACTCAAAATAACTACACCTGATTTTTTAATCAGTTTCCCAGATCGAGGAAGGACATGTTTCAGCATATTTTATATCGAATTGGGACAGGAGAAAGAATTTCATTATAGTATGATAATTGGATAGGGAATGATCCATTCATATACAATCAACTAGCAAGATCCCTACTAATCCGATTCCCTAAGGATACAAAGCTCTAAGAAATCATCAGAAATGTGAATTGGACCCGCTCCCCAGATGAGGTTAGACTGATATCCCTACCTCAATTCAGAAGCCAGGGGGAGAGTGATATCTACTTGTGGAAGGGTATCTCTATCTTAGAGATCACTACAAAGGATGTCAGAAGAATGAGGGAGAGGTCTGCAAACCTTGTAGGCTAGGACAAACTGATATGAAAAGGTATTTAAACCCAATGTTAGCTTTCTGTTATGACTCATTATGTTGAACAGATTAAGTATCTTGGATAGACTGATTTTCCTAACCTACTCTAAGATATGTATACTATGTAAGCAAGAGGATGAATGTAGAAACCACCTAATCTTTGAGTGTGCTTTCTCAAAAGAAGCTTAGGCACAGATAAAAAATCTAAGTGCCACTGACTACTCCTATGGCAGAATCACAAATATTCTACTGGATATTCCAAACTTGCAGATGACTATACATGATAAGGATATTCTGTTATTATTGATGGCTACATATGCTCAGGTAATTCAGAATGAAAGGAATAGTAGAAGGTTTAGAGATAAGGCTAATCCTCTGAGTTCTATTATAGACCTCACTACTACGAGCATAAGGGAACAACTGATCATAAATCAGTTCAACCGATACTGTAGTAAGAGAATGACAAGTATATGGAGATTATAATACTAGCCTACTAGAATCCTCTAAAGTTCCTCCACTCAACACGCACAACAAGAGGGAAATCAACACCAGTTCACCAGCTCAACACAAGTAGATACCCAATCACAGAACTAAGGAACTGTAGCACCCTACTCCCGCAAGACCCGAACCCGATATCGATGGTGATATCTGAGTCCGTGCCCCGCGAGGGTGGCGTGCTAAAGCACTCAATCATTTAGAAGTCAGTATACTTTTTTTTTTCAAAACCACAAATACAATATGCGAAAAATTGTTACTCAAATTTGGGCCCGCGTCCATTCATAAATATTTTCGATTAACACAAAACTATCAACAAATTTACAGTAGCCATTTGACCCTTTTTTCATATACAATACACTTGAGTCATTTCGGAAAACCAATGTATATAATAAGTTGCGGAATATACAATTCAATATAAAATAGGGAATGCAATGCAGACGCAAACTGTCCTTCTCTTGAATGTTGTGTGTATACCCCCGTTAACCTAACAGGGTATTCTTCTGAGTCCTGAAAAGTATTTGCAAATTTTGGGTGAGTTTTTGCGAACTCAATGAGTGACCATCATCGATGGCTCATACAGTCACATAACATATAATTCACACATCTCACTTATTTCACATTTTACATTCAATACACTTAGTCATTCATATTATGCATATGCAATGCACATGAGACTCACTTTCTATTTGTTACTTTGTTGTGACCGAGTGCCTGCATTGTCCCATATAGGGCTCATTGATAACTGTCCCTTATTCACTTGGGGGGATACAGAGCTCATTAAACGTTGGGCCTGAGGCTCTGATTCACTTTTGAGCTTGAGGCTCATTTTCACTCGTTAAGCTTTAAGCTCTAATCGTTGGCTACTCTGGTCACAACTATCATTATATTTCATGCAATCATGCAATGGAATGAATCACTCATATTTGTAAGTTTCCATTTTGTTGGACCCCGTTTTCGAAGTCCAACATTCGGAATCGTAAACTCATGGAGGGCTCAGATTAACCAAGACTAAATATTACACCCGAATTCACTCCAGAAATTGAAAATCTTATGGGCTAAATAGAAATTCAATTCCTTCAGAACATTTGTAGATCCATGTCCCTAGTTTAATTTGAAGTAAGAATCCACTTAATTGGATCTCTACAACTCGAGATATCGCCAAAAGACTAAAACATGTTCAGAAAAATATCCAACTCACTTTGGTTCAATTCGTCTTTTTCAATTTAAAATCAAAACTTACAAACTTTGTGTGGAGAGGTAGAGGAATGCCTTAGAAATTCAATGCTTTAAAAATCAAGTCAATCGGAGGTCGGACAAAAAAGTTATGGCCAAAAGAATGGAGAAAGGTAGGATTAAAAAAATAAAATCACCATTAGGTGCTCACACTCGCGAGCGCTCGCAATTGCGAGGGCGCAACTCATTCTGACCTCCCTCTTCCGACTTTCCAATTTCTAAAATTCATATCTTTTATTTCAGAACTCCAAAATTTGCAAATTTGGTATAAATAAAAAGTTAAAAGGAAGATCTACAACTTTGATGAAGGACTTAAAATCCAATTTGGCCTCTAAGGGAGTCAAAAACCACTTCAAAGAGACTGCCTGGAAAAATGACATCCTAATCAGTAACAGAATTTCTAAACATCATAACTTTCCACTCCATTGCCAAAAATTCCATACTTTATATCAACGGAAAGGTAAAAAGAAAACCTACAAGTTTCATGAAGATCTTAAGAGCAATTTCCACCTCTATAAAGGTCAAAATTTCAATCAAAAAGATTGCCCCGAAAATTCATCCTAAACAACATCAAGACTTCAATCGATCATAACTTCCAGCCCTGATGTTGAAAAATATCATGCTTTATAGCGTTAGAAAGCTGGAAATATAAACTACAACTTTCATTAAGACCATTTTGGCTGATTCTATCTAGATCAATACAAGTTTTCCATTAAATCTCTGCATCCCATTCCTACACCTAGGAAGGCTTGCCAAAACACAATTCCCTTCAAATTCATCCACTACCAAGTACCTTTCGGTACTTTTGAGCTCTAACTCAACCAATTCATCTCATACACCCTTCAATTTCCAACATGCTAATCCACAACAAATAACCAATTTCAAATTAAAAAATGAAGAATATGCACATGCAAATTCCTCTTTCCCAAAAGTCATACACAATCTCATACACTATTCATAAAGCAATACAATCAAACTTAAAAGGAGAATACTTAAATTCTCATTCTCATTTCCAGCCAAAATAATTGTTCATGCATAGCTTTACATACATATCAACATGTCCATCATGAACTAAGTACAAAATACACAATACATGAGATGCTCAATGTTTGATATGCTTGAAAAGCTATCTAAAAGGCTAGTTACTAACTTAGTACAAAAGTATCTAAAGTCTTGGAGTTTCCGATGCCTTGCAAGTTTCACGTTCGTCATGTATTGCACCTGAGGAGGGAAAGTGGGGTGAGCAACTCGGCTCAATGGCTAATACGTTTATAGCCATTGGTAATGAGCCATACCACAAGCACAAATACACATATATCAAGAATTCCAATTCATTCGCAAATTCATCACATAATTCATAATCAACCGAAATTTATCACATAAAGCATATCATGACATCTTTTATCAATCATAACACTTTATTATGCATCATACACAACAAGGTCATAATGAAATGCACAACAAATGGCTAGAGAGTTTCCGCAGAACAAAACGGTTTACACCGTGAACAAAACGAGTCCGATTTCTCAGGATCTCGTGGCCTCAAGCAGTTTGAAAAGGTTATAGGTCAACGTGCACGTGACTAACAAAACAGGTTTCTCTCTTGCCCAATCACAAACAAATCTATGCTCACATAGTCAATCGCAAATTTGCATTTTCATGCTTCTTTCATTTCATCAAATTCTCATATTTTCATACTTTTCAAGAAAACATGTCATATTTCAACATACATTTTCAAATATTCATCACAATTCAACATTTAAAACAATCACACACATAAATAGGGCATTGCCCATCACACAACAACTATAAAAATATTACCCACCTAAATGTCGAAAATCCACGCTCAAGATTGCCCTTCCTCTCTCTCTTGAGTATGGTTTCCTTGATTCCCCTCAATTAAACCAATTTTCATTCAATTCATACGTTCAAAAGAAAGGTCATAAAGTCAAGAATCAAAGAATTGCTAAAATTGAATTTAAACCTAACCTACCCATAGCCCATCTAGGCTAGAAAACCAAAACCCTAACTTAAAAATCCCAAAATCCATTGGTTTTCATCTTTCTCTTCTTTCTTCCTTCATTTCCAACACAAACCCTAACCTCTATTTAATCCCCCTTTTGAATCTAGCATAAGAAAGATGAAAACTTACCTCCAATAAGT
>JAOSBK010000002.1:10938762-10958978 GCA_027568895.1 Erythroxylum shatona
TGAAACGTTACCAAGTGCACTTCGTTTTTCTTAAACAAGGAATTTACTATCACCAACTCATATGCGATGGCCATGTCCAGTAAATCAACCCCACTATCATTCCTAAATTCGTATCCAAAGCCACCATAAGTCCCTGTATATCCATCTGAATCCACCCCTATATGTCCGTTAAAATCCCCTCCTAGGATGATTTGCTCATTCCAAGAAATTTGTTGAAGCATCCCATCTAGCAACTCCCAAAACATATTTTTTTATTGATCATCTCCGCCAGCTTGAGGTGCATACGCACATACTACGTTGAGAACTCTACTACTTAGGACAATTATCTCCACTACCCTGTTCATTAGTCTTTTGTCCACTAATATACCTACCCCATTCTGCTTCCTTGAACTACCCAAATACTATAGTTTAAACCCCTTATCTCCTTTGCTTTGGCTCATGCCCCACCTAATCTCCTGAATTCATGCTATGTGTACCATATACTTGGCTAAAATCGCTACCAATTCCAAAGACTTTCCCGTGAGGGTCCCCACATTCCAAGACCCTATTTGCATTAAATCATCATTGGCTTTGTTCTTGTAAGTTCCGCGTGCCGACTTGCTTGCATGGATTCCATTCACTCTATCGGACGACATCCCTCTTAATCCGCGCCTCTTACGTTTCTCGCAAGTTCTATCTTAATAAATCCTTGAAAGCTAAAACTAACCGACCCCTCCCTAGAAATAATTATAGTAATATATCCAGAAAATCCTAATAATAATAATAATTATTATTATAAATATAATAAAGAAAAAAGTACTAGTAATAATAATAACAATACAGATAAAAATAAAGAATAATGATAACTAATAGACTAATAATACTAGTAGTGATAAAATATAAATATATATATATATATATTACGGATAATAGTATTATAAAATAATAAAAAGAGCTATTACTATTATTACTAATACAAATAGACAAACTATGACAGCAGAATCAGGTGTAATTTTAAAGAGATACGGTGCTTATAGCTGATGGGTGACAGGACAGGTTGCTCCGCCGAATTGTAAACTGTGATGTGTCAAGTTGTCTGCTTCCTCTTGGCTTACACTCCGTCGGCGATAACAGCAACACTATCTACTGCTCTGAACTTCGACTACCGCAAGGAACACAACGTAGCACCAGTGGTAGCTTTGCAGTGCGGAGTAGGGCACACCACGATGCAAGCCAGTGTCCCGAAGCAACAAACGCATACACGCAGCACAAATTCCAGACACACGCAACACCTTCAGTCCTTTATGGTATCTAATGCCTTCAGTCCCTTCGTTGAATGAGAAGCATTAGTTGAAGGAATGTACTTTTGTTTTACAGCACCACCATAATGCAATACTGGTTTCCACGTCCGTCAGAGAGTAGCAGGAGCAGCGACGACGTTGAGGATGAGCAGGAGTAGTGCGACGTAACAGTGCAAAGCAGTAAGAAGAGACTGGAGTTTCCAGGCTCCTCGGGTGCAAACAAATGTATATCTTACCTTTCTATTCTAACCTATCTATCTACCATACGAATAGCTAAAGAATGTAAACATTGTTAACGAACGAACGAACGAACGAACGAAAGAAAGCTAGAGAGAGAGAGAACAAAATCAAAAACAGGGCAAATAGACTATAACAAAAAAAATGCAGCTTTAGAGTGTCCTTAACTTGACGTCAAAGACACAGTACAAAGGTTGATGTAGTACCACTTCATGCCATTTCCTTCACAAAACATGCAGCTCCACGGCCAGAGAAGATAGCGGAAACGGATGGCAAAACATTAAGTAGGTACCTTGTACGCTGCGTCCACGTCATTGTAAACAAAGCAAACCTCGATAGGAGGATGCTCACTAGTAGTGTGCGGAGCCCTTTGGACTTAACCACTTCTGTTATCAGTCTCGTGTTTACTTTCTTTCAACCAGAGGTGAAACAAGTAGAACAGTCACAACTAGGCAACAATGATGAATATATCCATTAACTACTGTATTGACTTGTGGGGGCTGATCTAATTGCAACTTGAAAATTTATTTAATTAAAAATAATTTATTTTTAAGTTTAAGCTAATTTGTAATTAATATTAATGATAAAAATATACTTATATTGACATAAACCGTTGGGTTTCGCTTATATATTTTTTGTTATAATTTGTAAATTTCATTTTTTAACACATTTTTATTTTTATTAGAACAAAATAAAAAAAGCAAAAAAAAAAAAAATCGGCCAACCTACATTTTCGTACTTAACGCCCAAAGCCATCTTTTCTCATAAAAGGCGGGAACAAAACGCCCCTTTCCCTCCGACCTCCTCACACTCGCCTCAATTGCCCCAGTTAATGTCTCCTAAACCCTAATTTCCTCAATTTTATGGACAGATCGGCAGAGAGAGCAGATCCTTTGGCCGTAGCCGGTGGCACTGGGGACATCCGACAGCCGGAGCAGAAACGTGTTCACCGGAGGCTTGTGCAGTCGACTCTGTTCCCTCATAAATCTCCGGTGATCCCCAATTGCGACGCGAAGGTGGAGAGAGAGAGTAATGTTGAGCAGTGTGGTCAAGAGGAGGAATGTTGTGAAAGTCAAGGCAAGAGAAAAAGAGCTCGAAAAGGCAAAACTACTACTCCGCCTAGTAAATCTCTTGCAAAGGTTACATTGCTTTAATCTGGGTTGATATAATTGCAATCGTACGTGGATTTACTTGTGAAATTATGATTTTGGTTCATTAATTTGATTGATTAAGCAGACTAAAAAGAAGTCACCTACACCTAGAAAGGATGCGTCTCCTCTTACTAAGAATGCGACAAATAACGGCGAAGTTGCTGCTAATTGGAAAGAAAATGAGAACGCATCACCACCACCAATCCCTAACTTAATGTTAGAGGCAAAATTTGCGGAAGAGGTTAGTGAAATTCTGGTGGGTTGTGTTTTCTCTTCCTGTCTGTTATGAGCACTTATGTTGCCTTCTTTATTGTTTTGTCAGGAAATTTCACGTGTATTTACTGGAGAGAGGGTGCACCCTTTGTTCTTGTCACGGAAACTGAGTAAGAAATGTCAGGAGATGAATGAAGCTGAGAGTAATTCTTTCTCAGTTCGGAAGACAAATGAAGGCGTTGCAATTGGTCCCATTCATGTATTTGAAAAATATGAGGTATCCTTATTGTTTGGATCTGTTCAACTAAACAAGTTAAAGAATGGCTTAGCCTGTGACTTTGTAACTATATGAAAAAGGAAACAACCAAGGTCTTCTTTTTTGAGTCTTAAAAGATCTTATTGGTGGTTGATGCTGCTATTTTGTTAGTTTGCCTTATATAAGCGACACTACTAACTTGGTTAGTTAGTGACACTGTTGGTGGAACATAATGGTACTTGTGAGTTTTTTGTTTTGTGAGCTTGTTTTTTGGATCATTGGCTTGTAATTGTTTCCCTCTCTCTAATCTCATTTTAACTTTTCAGAAAAAAAAAGGGACTGTATGAAAAGGAACACTTTTTGGAAAACTAACATGTTTGGCCAAGTTAAAAGTAGCAAGCATACACTATTAATGAGCAAGTATAGTTCTAGGAAGTTAAAAGATAATGGGAATAAGAACACTGCTTTTCCCATGGCTCTACATTAACACAAAAAGGAAATTTTGGTCAATTGTGGTTAATTAATTTGATTAAAGTTAAAATGCCTGAAATTTGTTTGGTGCTTAGTGAATCAAAGTTGGAGTTCTGTTATGTAGGATGATCACCTGTCTTTTGATTGGAGAAACTGGAATGTCCGTGAGCAATCCTTTATTGGTAGCCATTGTGCAATAGAAGGTCTGCTCTCATGTATATCTAAAGGATTTTCTTAGTCGGCAATGATTTAGAAGTTTATTATTCATCCCATTTGCTTGACACATTATTCCTTGAAGATCAAGTGCAGTGTATATCTCAACAAGAAACACCAGGAACAATCTCTGCCACATCTTCTGATGTGCAGTTATCCAGTTGCAACTTTTCACAGAGCAAAGATATGGTATGCATTTCAACACAACTTTTGTATTGTTTACCCATTTGTTTCTTTTCAACAGTTTGTCAATTATTTAATTTCCATACTTCATTGAAAACGGTTGATCAATGGTTGAATGATTTTTTATTCTACTGATCATAAGACCATTGTGTACAGTTTTTTTTACAGTGATAAAAAAGGAAATACTCTACAAGAAAGATTAAGCTATTACAAAGTACTTCTGTATCTATATAAATGTAGCTGACTTTCCTTGATATATGCTCGTTGGTTTACTTTAGATATGCCAGCTGGCTTTTTTGAATATACACCCCCCTCAAGCTGATGTATACATGTCACATGTGCTCAACTTGGATAGTGATGCATAAAATAGCTGCTAGTAACAACATGACTCATCGTGTTAGTCAATTGACCTACACTGTTAATATAAGGAATCTGGGTTATCCTTGATGTATTTTCTGTCCAGTTCAATATGCTTTGTGTTATCCTAGATTATTAGCAATCTCAATGGTCGTTTCATCACAAAAAATACCATAGTTCCTTTAGATCAGACCCAAGTTCACTTAAGAGATTGCTTAGCCATGTAAAGTTTGTGATTGCATGATGACAAGCATAGTATTTAAGCTTCTTCACTTGTCAGTAATACCACATCATGTTTCTTACTCTTCATGTCACGGAATTACCTGTAATAAATGACACCTACCTTGAAATAGATTTTCTATCTAATTCATAATTAGAATTAACAAAGGAAGAATTTGTATAACTCACATCTAGATTTCCATTTTTAAAGAAAATAATACCTTTACTTGGAAGATTTTATATAATTAAATTATGATTTACTACATTCAACTGTTGATCATTGGGTTTCTACATAAGGTGATTCATAACCTCAACTGCATATGATAAATGAAGTCTAGTAACTTTCCCACTAATATTTGATATCTCTCTTTAATCCTTGAAATTGGTTTGCATAGATAGACAGACTACATTTTACTTCAATAAGAGGATCTACATTTTCTTAAGGCAAGTTACCCATTTTAGCTCAACTTGTCTAACCATGTCCTTGACGATTGTTTTAAATTATATAGTGAGTTTTTAGCTTGGATATCTTTCATCCTTGTGTTGTAAACACCCTCAGGTGGATACATATCCACCTCTCTATCAAATAACTATAAAGAAAGACATTCTTCTCATCAAATTGTCTTAGTGGCTAGTCTAACGTGGTAGCTAAAGACAATATAAAAGGAATAATATTCATCTTTAGGTGCACATGTCTTTTGATAATCTATCTCAAGTTTAAGTCTAAACTTTGGCAACCAATCTAGCCTTGTACTTTTCAATTGTCTCTTTTCACTTATGCTTCATTGTAAACACTAACTTGCATCTTGATACATATGGAAATATGCCCATGGATCAAAGCATAACAAAAAGTGTCCATTAAGCCAAGAACCTCCAAGCATTATACAAGATTGAGACAAGCGTCACAATCTCACAAGTCTCTATAAAAGCGATCACTATCTTCAAGAATGGAGTCACTTTTATCTATTCACTTTTCTCACAAAAATATCACTTTTCTCTCTCTAGCTCTCATTGATTTGATTGTTGAAGACCAAACGTCGGAAAACATTCAACACCTGGTTTTGCAGCTCTATGAGAAGACCACCTAAAGTCTGATAATAGAACTTTGAGCATAGATCTAGTTTTGGAGAATTTAGGTACTCGGAAAATCATACTTATCACATCCCACTTTCATCTTTCCCTCAGGTAACTCAACCATCTCCCAAGTGAAGTTTTTCTAGAGGACCACCATTTCTTCAACCATAGTAGCTATCCACTTAGGATCTCTAAGGGCTTCTTGAAAAATGACTAGGAATAGATACAAAAGACAATGGAATTGCAAATGTTAGGTTAAATCTAGACAAATGATGATAAAATGTAAAACTTGAAGTAGGATAAATAACATTAGAAGATAATTTGGAAAAACCCAACTTATAAAATCCTTGAACATGAGGAATATCCTTACCTTAAACACCAAATTGAGAAATTGAGGTAAAATTTTCTATAGCATTGTTGGGAGCAAAAAGATAGAATAAAATTGAGGTTCCAAGGATATGAATAATCACCTCAAAGTTAATAATCTTAGAAGAGTCATTTGATGACATGGTAGTATCACAAGAGGGGCACTAGAGTTAGAATTAGGAGCATTCTATTCTTATGTACCTTTTTTGAATAACTTGGCTAGTTTTTCATCCTTTCTTTCATCATGTTTGGATTCATAGGTTTTCCATTTATAATGGAGATAATTGAGGCTCCCCTTTCCCCTTGTATTTCATAACCTTTTCTCTTATGAATTCACATGTTCTTCTTCCTTACTATTAATCTCCTCCTAAAGAGGACCACAACTACATCTCCATTAAAAATGACTTACCTACTCAAAACTAAACATTCATGGATACTTAATATTTACTTTTAAGATGATAGAAATGTATAGTTGTTTTTGTAAGAGACTAATTTATGAACTAACGACCATTGTTAGAATAAAAATTTGAACCTATGTTTGAAACTATGATTGTTATTCTTTAAAACTTATATTCCTTGTGTAACAGCACTATTAGATCTCATCAAACATGCTTAACTCACTCTAGTATAGTCATCAATAAAGACAAAAACATTTATGGCTTGAAGTTGGAGTAGAAGTAAGACCTCATACATAGATATGAACATATGGAAAGTAAGTGAACTTTTATCAAAATTGAATTTAAAGGACGTGATAGCTTTTATCATAAATGCATTGTTCCTTTCTTTAAGTTAGAATTACAATAGTTGAAAACAACTTACAAAATAGGAAAAGATGGATGTTCCGAACAACAGTGCCATAGATGGATCTTTTTCTTGTACGACATTTCTTTGCTTGAAAGCCATGACCAAGTTTAGCTTTCAACTCCCCACCCGCCCAAAGTAGTAAAGACTCTCTATCTCTTTCCAATGCCAAATGTCATCTTTGTCAAATTGTCCTAAAGTACCCAATGAGTTGAATATAAAGTTATAAAATAGTTAAGATTTTGGTACTCTTACTGTTAGGACTCTAGTCTTAGAATACTAGAGTTTTGCTATATTATTTCTATATATCTGTAATGTGCTTGGCACTACAGTATAGTAGTATAGTATTTTTCCCTGACCAGAGCAGATTTGCTCCTCAGAAGGTATGAATCCTTCTGTCCCTCTTCTTCACTCTATTTTTTCTCCCTGTCCCCCTCTCTCTTCTGCCCTCCTTTTTCATCCCCGCTGCTCCTAGTACATTCGGTTATTCTAACTACTTAGCCACCTCAGCTGATAACCAATTTCCCTCCTAGCCCACTGTCCTTCCTTCTAGAACAAATCTCTCTCTCACCCCCGTAAATCCTAACAGACTCTTTATCTATCTATCCATCTACCTAGATGTGTATTATTTATAATTTTCATACAAATGTTTGGCATCAATAATTTCTAGATGGAAAAATGTTTGCCACATCTTTTGTCCAAAACTAAAGGGAATAATATGAAATCTCAAAATATGATAATAGTGAAAAAATCAAGAAATAAAGGCATACGTAGACCATATTCAGTTTACCTGGCTATTTTAAACAAATAAAATTAGGATGGAACTTTTATATGTTATAAAATGTAAAATAAAGATGGAACTTTAAGCAAAATCCATTATTAAATATAAAGAATGAAGATTCTGACATGAAAAAGACAAAGAAAAGGAAAGTCAAAGCATCTCAATTACTAACTGGTTGAAATTCGCATGTTTGAGTTAGGTATTAAAAGAAACGGTTGAGACAAGAATGTATGACCAATTTAGAACCCATAGACTTATGTTCTTGTATAGAATGTAATGTCAGATTTCCTATCAAGAAATACTTTTCAAATTATGCCAGTTATTGCTCATTATTGGTACAGTAATTTGTGGACAACTTTGTCATCAATCTAAGGTTTGAATCAATTAAATCATAAGGTCATTGCTATCAATTCATTGGGGGGTTTCTACTTAACTCTTTTAATTTTTGAGATGACATACGAGGACAGGGATGTTGAAAATTCACAAACTAGATGGATAAATTGCAAACCAACAAATTTAGTACCCTATTAAATCAAATTAAAGACATTTGTTTAGTAAGGTCAACATGGCATTCAAGAAGTTAGATTATGCAAAATTAGTCCTATCTAAAATTATCTATAAGTAGTACTTTATTGGTTGTGGCCTAACATCAAATAATGTCATTTATTGTGAAATCATATATAAAAAAGGAAAAAATGTGGTCAAAGATATGTATACCTCATAATATTATGTCTGATCATAATCAGATCGTTTAGATTAGATAGCAGTATCTTGTAGATATATAGTATCCTAGGATTATATTTCCATATCTGTACAGATTTTTCTACCTTATTCTGTATACCTATTCGTGTATATATATACTGAAGTCTCTAATAAAGAAATATAGAGCAAATAAGCTCTAATTCACATAAACCTACTCTACCAAATCTTCAAGCCTATAGCTTGAATCCTATTGAGAATGAAGAGCTAAAGAGACAAGTAAAGGAGTTGCTGAAAAAAAGATTTATTCAAGAAACTCTTAGTCCATGTGCAGTTCTAGCACTATTGACTCCTAAAAAGGATGGAAGTTGGCGAATTAGTATTGATTGTCGGGCAATAAATAAGATCACAGTAAGGAATAGAGTTTCAATACCTCACCTTGATGACATGTTGATTGGAACTACTATCTTTACCAAGATAGACTTACAAAGTGGGTACTATCAAATTAGAATCAGATCTAGAGATGAATGAAAAACGACTTTCAAGACTAGGACTTTATGATGGTTGGTGATGCCATTTGGGCTCTCCAATGCACCTAGCACTTTTATGAAGATGATAAATCAAGTGTTTCGATCATTTACGGGCAAATTTTTGGTGGTATATTTTGATGATATATTAATATACAACAAGACTAAAGAAGACCACCTATTGCATCTACAACAAATCTTGTTTTGAAGCAAGATTAACTTTACAAAGTGATTCTTTCATGCAATCAAGTATTATATTTTGGGTTTTATTGTATCCTATTGTGGAGTGGAGATCAACTTTGAGAAGATTAAGGTCATCCTTGATTGGCCTACTCCAAAGAGTGTGTATAAGACACGAAGTTTTCAAGGTCTAGCAACATTCTATATGCGATTTATTTGTAATTTCAACACCATAATGGCACTCATTATTGATTGTATGAAGAAAGGAAAATTTACTTAGTCCAAGGCATCAGCTAAAGCATTTGCAGAAATCAGGAAAAAGATGATTGAATCACCTTTTTTGAAACTTCCTAATTTTTCTAAGGTATTTGAAGTTGCTTACGACACATCTCATGTAGGAATCGGAGGCAAACTCAGCCAAGAGGGACACTCAATTGCTTACTACAGTGAGAAGTTAAGTGAAGAGAAACATTGATACTCGACCTATGACAAGGAATTTTATGCAGTAGCACATGCTCTTTACAATTAGCATCACTATCTCTCATACAAGGAGTTTATTCTATATTCAAATCATGAATCTCTTAAACACTTCAAGTCCTCGAAAAACTTAAACAAAAGGCACGCCTTATGGAGTGAATTTTTGCAACAATTTAACTTTGTTAATAAACATCAAGCAGGAATTGAGAATAAGACAACAGATGCATTGAGTAGAAAGAATCTTTTTGAGATAGTTTCAGGAGTTCAACCAAGAAAGCCTATTGATCTAGTTCCTTTACCACAAACAACACAGTGTTGAAGCTGAAGGTTTTGCACAACACATGAGAGACATCTTTAATGAGATAAGACAAAATATAACAACCAGCAACTTGTCTTATAAAGAACAAGTTGCTCAACATCATCAATTGGTGGAATTCAATGAAGGAGATACGGTGATGGTTAAGATTTGTCAAGAGCATTGTCCGAAAGAGACATAAGAAACTTTATTTGCAAAGTGTTGGACCTTATAAGATCATCAAAAAAATAAGGGTTAATGCTTATGATTTGGAAATTACCAAGTGATACGTTAATTAGTCTTATGTTTAATGTTGCAGACTTAACTATTTATCATGGATATGATGATACGCAGTCTTCCACTGCAACTATGAGAACTTCATCCATTCCCCATATTAAAAAGGAGATAGCAGTTGTTCTTGATGAACAAACTATAGTTACAAGAGATAAAGGGTATCGACAATTTCTTATCAAGTTGAAAGTAAAACCAATTTCTGACAGTACTTGGATTTTAGAATATGAGAACCAACATCTGTCACATTCTATGTTGAGACTTCAAACAAGCCGGGGAAAATTGATGCAAAAGAGCTTAAAGTCTATAAAAAAAATAAAAGAGAAAAAATTAGTCAACCACAAGCCTTAATTTGTTGGGATAAGGATTGGTAACTTAGTTGACAACAAAGATAAGGGCTAAAATTTAGATTATAACAGGAGTCCTTATTAAATAAGAAGTAATAGTGAGTTAAACATATTATTCTGGTTCAGATATGTTGTCCTATTTGTTTTTAACTTACAATTATCGAAATTTTATTAAAATAGGATTTAAATTTGACAAGAATTCTTTCCTACTAAAATAAGGTTTAAGAATTTCTCTATAAATATGTGTATACTCAACCCTTCAATAATGATACATCCTGAATTTTTTCTACAAACACAAGTTTTCAATTAAAAGGAGTGATGCTTTTTTATAAAAGTGATTCTTAGATCCTGAAAGTGATTCCTAATTTACTAACCTCCTTTGTCTGTGTTCTTTACTAAAATCCAGCAAACCTAACCCTAATTTCAGCCATCTTAAACATAAATTCCAGTCATATTAACCCTAAAATTCTAAGCCTAAATTTTCAACAATCAAATCCTAAAATTCCAACTATAACAAATCTAAAATTTCAACATTCCTAACCGAAATCCAAACCTGAAAATTGATATTCCAACAACTTAATATTAGCCATATTTCTTAATTTTGTTATTTTTAACTTCTAGTTAATACTTCTATTTGTCCTACATTAGGGGTCAAAGAACTAAGCATAACATACAACTATGAATTGGCTTTTCAACATAAAACTACCTATCCCAGGCAGAGACCAACTAGTTTGAACTCATGTTTTCTTCAATGCTCAAATTGTAATATACATATGGTTTTCAAATTTTCTGTGGATCCCACACCATTCCCCTTCCTAAAAGAAAGGTTGTTCTTCCCAAGAACAATAAAATAATGACATATTTTCAAGTTTCAACAAATAGTTCAAGTTTTTACTAGTAATAACATCACTCACTATTTTAGTAGAAAAATCTCTAAGAAAAAAACAGATTAATTAGAAAACACATAAACCTTAAAAGTACATTGCCTTTTCTAAACATAAAGAAGACATATCAATCACCTTGTAGGTTTGCACTCTGGAGATTCGCTCCAGTCAATAAAGCTCCACGAAGATTTGCATCAGTGAATTCACACCTTCCCTAGGCATTATAAAATCATCAAGAAACCAATTTGCAAGACCATATAATCTTTGGAAAGATACATTACAGTTTCTGTTTGAGCATCTTACTCACGTAAAGTTGCATTATGGAATATGGAACCCTCAGCATCCACATTCTGTTTGAATATCAGAAACCTATTAGTTCATCACATACATGTAACTTATAGATGGAAAAAGCTAATGCTGAATTGCTGGGCATTACAAGCAACAATAGAATCAACTCAAATAACAAAGTTGCACTAATATTTCTAACTATTTCAATTTTATTCCAGCTGAATTTGATGAGAAATGTTAACATTTACCGTCCTTCCAAAATCTTTAAACATTTTCCCCAGTTCTAAATATTGTCCTTATTAAAGTAAATGCACAACCTTTTCCCTGTTGCAATTGGTGTCCAAAATAACCCAACTAAATAGCCTGACCCTAACCCATCCAAAAGTTTAGGGTTATCAACTTCACATTTTCAATCCAAACTCATAATTAACCCTGGCCTAAAAATAGTGAAAAGTTTTCACAGTTGGGTTGGGGTGGGTCATAGGTAACACGATCACAAGTTTCATAAAATGAATTCTTGAGTTTAACAAATTTTAGCTCATATATAATGAATTCTATCATCTCTCTTCCTCTTCTCGGGTTCTTCCTTTCTTTAAGAAATTCAAATTTAACTATAGATACTTGGTTTGATCTTTTAGCTATAATATGAAAATAAATATGCCATGGGTAATTATTTTTGTTACCGATCTTAGCTTTTATTCAAAGGCAAAAATGAACTATATAGCTCATATTTTTTCTTGGACCAATTTGAATTATAAAAATATCATCAAATGACTGAATCTTCGAGTGAAAATTATAAAAAGTTCATTGATGAATCTATCATACTTTATTGGATGAAACATTGCATAGAAAGCATTTTTGTATAAGGTTCCACATCCAATAGATAAGAAATCTTGCCCTATAACCTAGTGAAAAGGGAAGATATGCGAATGAGAGTCGTATGGTTTTTCTTTTGTCTTAAATTTTTATCATATTTTTGTTTATCTCATGCAAAAATATTAAAATTATCCATATTAATTAAAATATTATAAAATCATAATATGCATTTAGGTGAGGGTTAACTCACGGATTGGCCTTAACCTGAAAATTTAGGTTTAGGGTTGTAATGTTATGGCCTTAAATAGGATATAAACCTAAAATCAAAACCTCATACAATGTGACCCAAATAAACTGAAAGTTAAAAAACCCAAACATGATAAACTAGACCTATTGGCACCTTTCTAACTTCAGAACAAATTGTTAGAGAAACGTTCCTTTGAAACTAGTGCTTAAAGTGTAATGCAATAAAAACTATTTGAACAAAAAAGTGAAATCCAGGAAGTCCTCAACGAGTAGGAAGTCAAACAGTTATTGAAGCTATTTCTGGATGACATTCGATAGGAAATACCAAAGCATACCCGAAATTTTGCGGACTGAAGGTTTGCACGTGAAAAGAGCACATTTTTAAGGCGTGCATAGCTGAAATCTACAAATGACAGGTCCTGCATGCCATAAGCATTAAAGAAACAACCAATGTTACTACTCTATGCGTTCTTGTTGCCCTCAAAAAACTGATGGAAGGAAGCATGATTTAAAATTCTCCATCAACCAAATTCTAAAAGGAAAAGTAATATATCTGCACATTTCTAGATTGATCCTTAGATATGGATCTGAAAAGACTTTATAGAAAAAGAAAATACCAGTTTAGAAAGATCAAGACCAGAAAGATTAACCCCTCGAAATCGGACTCTTTCAGACTGTATACACTTAATGATATCTGTTCGTGTCAATTCACTGGCCAACTCATCAACTTCCTTCCTCGCATTCAAAGCAGCATTGATCCCCTCTATAAGTCCCTGATACAACATTGAAATTAAGAATATAAATGAATTGCTAAATACCACAAGTACAATATTCATAAATAGATGACTAAATCTTTTGCATAAATAAACATGGCTCCCCTCAATGGAAGATTAGACAAACTATCATTGATACACTATTATTGATCCATACATGCATCTCAAGGATAAATAAGTTCGAAGTCTAACAATCATAATAATTTGATCACAATAATGCAAATAAATACTTGATTATTGCATTATCATGAATTAGGAAAGAGTTGACATACACGTAAACATGATGCATCCAAAAAATGCTCTTTGTAGGCATTCCTGAAGATAACTTAAAACAAGCTTACAACTATATACAAGAGACGCCTGCTGCTTTGAAATGAAATGAACACACAATAACCTTGCAATAGAGAATGGTCGAAAACTCAATGATTACTCAACTAGAGAATTGGAGAAGGAAAAAAGAGAGAAGAAGACTGAGATGAAATGGCATACAAGCAACTGATAGTACTCTGCCTCTCGGATAAGCTCTGAATACTCGACATCTGTTAATGTTGGAACAACACCATTCCTTAACCAATTTAGAATATGCCTGAAATGTTTTCCATCCCTATCAACAAAGACATATCCCTGCAACAACTTTAGTATAATCAAATCTCAATTAAAAAAAATCCTTTTTATCAGGACATAAGTCACTGTGATTGCTATAATGGACTAAGCTCCAGCAAAGACAATAACTGAGTTAAGATTAGTACCTTTTCTGGATCCTCATATATAGCATGTCGTCCACTAAACATAGCAGCAAGCATGGAATCAGGCTCACGCTGTGTCAAAGTATCAATTGTGGTACAGAATTTCTTCCCCCCTAATAACACACAAGTGGTACTCAGTGTTTCAGCAACTATTGATGAATTCACCCTCTAATCAAAGATTAAAGCACAGAAAAATGTATTTAAATGGTAGAGATAATAGCATAAATAATGGCTTATATCAAAACATTAACTTTTCAAATTCTAAACTCTGATCACCTAAAACGAGTGGGAAATTTAAGTAAAGTATACACATATAAGGGGAAAGAAAACCATAAGTCTTGTATAGCAGAACAAAACCAGAATTTTCTCAAAGACAGAAAAGGAAGTTCACTTCAACTGAACAATTCCATTAAAGAGATTCCTTCCCTCCCTCTCATTTTCCCTACATTCATCTCAAAAAGAGCAATAAACAAAGACCACCCGTATTAAAAGTGCAAAAAGCAAACAGTGATTCACCAATTTCCCTACATTTCCAACTTTGTCAGCATCCAATCATACTGCAATCAAGAAAAAGGGTCTAAATTGCTCACGCAAATACTCTCTCAATCACATAAATCGCTGAACAAGTAACATTAGGGTTATAGACCAAAATTATCCTAGTTCCCTCACGCATCAATACTCAAAAGCCAAAGTTCGCCGTGGTATAAGTAAGAGAGAGAGAGAGACAGAGAGTGCTGACCAATGTTAAGACGAACCAAAGAAAAAGAATTGTTATCCTTCGTCATTGCTGAGAACAGAGAGAGAGAGGGAGAGACGAAGCAGACGAGCGTTATTCAGTTACTATTATTACGATTTACGAGTGTTATATTTAATGTTCCCGAAATTTCAACTGATTAAGGCTTGTGTAGTTAAACATCTCAAAATTGTCTTAAACCAATAATATACCAAATTAATAATAATTTATGATAAAACTCATTTTTTAATATGAAAAAACAATTAAGTTAAAAAACCTTAATTTGCATAAGGGTATCATTAAAAGACGAAAATGCTCAAATGGAAGTCGTCTTCTCTTCTTGTTTTTAAAGCAACTTAGGGCTATGTTTGATTAGATATAAGACTTTTTAATATAATAAAATGTAAATGGATGTAATATGAGAGATGAAAAGTTTTATAATATAATATTGTAAAATGTTGTTTAGAATAAGGGTTTATAATGTAATATAGTGAAAAATTGTTTATCATTTTACATTCCATCCTGAACTCTTCAAATTAAAGGTTTTTCACTTTTACTGTTTAGGATAGAATTGATTGTAATATGAAACTTTCCTCGTTCGTCTCATTTCATTCAATTTTATTATAAACACTCCTTTCAAATGATGAAATAATATTATATTTTATTTCATTCTATTAATAAACCCTCAATCAAACATAATCTTAAAGGTAAGAATAGGGATACGAATTATAAAGTTATAAAGAAATAAGTAATATCGTCAACTCTTCTCACAATGTTGCGGATTATTAAGTATATATACTAAGGACGAACGGGATGGACGACCACGAAATACATCCCGTTCGTCCATTTAATCTAACGGTTGGATGCCTTTGAATTAAATCCCATTCGTCTACTCTCAAAGGTTCTATCTTTACGCACTCACAATGCTCTTTCTCTCTCTTTCGACTTCCTCTCCTTCTCCACCATCGGGTTCTTCAATCCCCTCACCTTCTCCAGCATCTGCCCCATCACCTCCTTCACCATCATCATCGCCTATACCATCACTTGCTAATCTAGATCATCAACGAGCCGTTTGTAAGGTTAGACCGTCCCTACAAACGATGCTATTACTTACCAGAATTGGGATGCCAACAAGATCTTCAAGGTCAGAGATGTACTTGGTAAGTGTTAATCAACGACCATAAACAATATTAGGTTTCGTTGGAGCTAACTACTGATTATTTCTTTCTTATTCACAGTTTTGACTATGCCGAGGGAGCTCATTATGTGTCGGAGGTGAGCAGCAATTTCAACAACAACAACAGTGTCAATAGCAACAACGTTTTATTCAACAACAACTTAAGCAGCAGCATCAGCAACAACAACAACAATAACAGAGTTATCAACACCAATCACTTGCCTCCCATTTTCACCTCTTAAATGTGAAATCCCAGCTGAATTAATTGTTTTTTTAATCATGGATGTATCTACCTGCATACTAAGAGGCTTTTTTTATTGTGAATATGGGCAGTTGGTGGAGAATTTAGCTGATGTCGTTGAGAATGGTAATCAGGACCAGCAATCTGATGCCTTGGTTTGTTTCTTCTCCCATTATTTACTAGTTTTTTTGCTCCCTTTATGTTAGAAAGTTGTTTGCATGCAATTTTTGTGAAGTGGATTTGTTCTGTTGAAGTTATGTAAAATGGAGATGGGTTTATGGAGTTCTATTTGAGATAGGTTTTTGGGTTTTAGTTTATGTCTGATAATTGTCCTATATTTGGTTCTTTCTAGCAGATTAACGAGTTGAACAGTCAATTTAAGAAGTGCCAACAACTGTTGAATTCGATCTCAACCTCATTAACACAAAAGCTATGGTAAGTCCCATCTCCAATTCATTCCTTCACAACACCTTGCCCTTTCCACTTCGTTTCCTCACTAACAATATGGGTTGCAAGTTTTGTGAAGTGGGTTTATTCTGTTGAAGTTATGTAAAATGAAGATGGGTTTATGGAGTTCAATTTGAGATAGGTTTCTGGGTTTTAATTTATGTCTGATATTGTCCTATATTTGGTTCTTACTAGCAGATTAACGAGTTGAACAGTCAATTTGAGAAGTGCCAACAACTGTTGAATTCGATCTCAACCTCCATTAACACAAAAGCTATGGTAAGTCCCATCTCCAATTCATTCCTTCACAACACCTTGCTCTTTCCACTTCGTTTCTTCACCAACAAAATGAAAATTGGAGGATTTTTGAAATAAGATGTGATCAACCTGAGATACTATATTGAATTCTACCTATGTTGAAAGTGTGAAATGATCTGGATTGAGGATAAAAGTGGTAAAACATTAGCAGTAATGAGATATAATCTTGTCCTCAAACAAAAGACCTGCTTCATCTGATGCATTTACATCCAATTTACAATAGATGTGTGTATTGGGTCTATGGTAGAACCTTCTTACTTTTGGAAATCTTGTTGCTACCATTGTGTTAATATCTTTTGAACATTGAATGCAAACTATTGAAGGACATAAACGAAAGGTTGCAGAAAGCGAGCAATTGGTAAATCAGCGGAGGTTTGTAATCCTTGCTTTTTATGTCAAAAATTTTGCTTCCTCTTTTCTTCCTTGACTGATTCATGCTTGATGTTTACCACACGACAGGGACTTAATAACCAAGTATATGAACTCCATAGAAGAGCTCATAAAATCGCAGCCATAACTACCTATCAACAACACATGTTCAGACAACATTCATGGAATAAGAGGAAGATGAAGATGAATTTCTGTCTATAAAGATTTGACCTATGTCAAAGCTTTTATTTATAGCTAGAAGCCACTTATTAAACTGGCAGAGAAGATGTATTTCTTTTTGAATAAGTATTCTATCTTGTTTTAATAAATTCTAGAGATATTACTTCACTTACGTCAGTATTGTCTTGCAAATTGATCGAAAATACTTATTATTCTAAATATGCTTCATTGTGGCAGAATTTTAGGTTGGCGATCAGTAATTTGTAGAACTATTTTCAAGTTTTCTAACAAAATTTTCTGTGCACTTGTATGTTTATATGTCAACAAGTACTCGAGAATTAGAAGGATATTCTTGAGTTTACTTGAAATTTTTACTCTAAAACTTCCCAGTGAATCAGAAATGTTTAACTACGAGCATGACTCTAAGGTGTTCATTGTTGACTGAAAATTTCCAACAAATTCTCATACTATTTTGATTTTTCGTATGCCTGACTTCGTGCATTTACATTATGTTAATATAGCTTCTTGCTTTATTCATCTACATTATGTACACTCCATTGCTTCATCATCAGAAAACGCTCATTATCTTTTAGTTCATTTTCGAAGCAACTTGTTCATTTAGAAGGCAATTCATTTTTTTTGTACATTCAATATAAGACATGTCTTACCTTTAAAGCTTTCAGAAACTCTTACCTTTGCAACATAAGATTGTTTGCCACAATCTTCACCAGTTTTGTTGTAGCATTGTTGTGGTAGATTTTGATGACAATTATTAATATGATTCATTCTTGTTTTTTTTTTTTATATTTTGTATTCCTGAAAACATAAATAAAAAGTTATTTTCAGACATTTTGACCTAATGAACTATTGATTTAATTAAAACCCATTGTATCTCAAAGGTAGGAAATTCTGGTGTCTCGACCTTGAACGAACAACAAAAACTATCAACCCAAAATCTACACTCATAACAAATAATAATCTTCCAACAAATACGCTGTCAATTTAGAGATGCAATGTTTTAAATGGGATATTAATGACTTAATACCTGATATGATTAGATTACCTGACACAAATATTAAGAGTAATCGAGTAAGAAGTCAGCAAAATCTCACAGTAATAAAATGTATTTTCTTCATATTCACGGAGAAACATGTCAACCCAAAATCTACAGTCCCATAAAAGAGGTGTTAAGACTAAAATGTTGAGACTAACCAAGTGAGAAATTACTAAATATAAATTCTAGCTGTTTGCATATTGATTGAAAAGCAAAATTAATTCATGATATGATTATTCTCTACATCCAAAAATCACGTGCCTGCACATTATATCAAGTCCCCTTCCCTCGCTCAATTCAATCATATTCTGGAAGAAAAAATCACAAAGGTAAATCCACACTGAAAAGTTAATCAAACGGTCTCATCGGTGCAGTGTAGTCTACGGTTAAAGTATGTCCTCCATTTATCATATTTATGTCTTCCATTTATCATGATTTCAATGGTTTCTTGGGGACAACAAATGCAAGTGAAACGTTTAAGAAAATGAAAACTATGTTTGCTTAATAGAAAACCACTTAACTAAGACTCTTGATTAATCTCTAACTCTCGTCAATTTCAAGTTGAGTATAAATGTACCCTTTCTTTATCTAGACGGCTATAGGATGCCTCCATTGTTTTTTGTTTAAGGGACTTAACGTTAATTTAAAATGAAATGAGTAATACCTTCTTGGATGAAACGAGGAGCCATCCGTTTGGTAAAAGTTTTGCTGGTCTCAATCACGTCACTTTAAAATTCATTTATTTGGGTCGCTTTTTCTCTGCGGCTCTAATGATGCACACTTTTCCTTGTATTATTGGTTTTTTTTTGTGATTTCAATGAAACTTGGTTAAATTTGCATTTTTTTACATGGTCTGAATTTGTGGTGAATGAGTTAAGTGAAATGGAGTAGATTAAAAATTGAAGGGTTGGATTTTGAAAAATGAAAGCCTGGAAATTTTTTTTCCATGAATAGTAAGAGGGTACAATTTCAATCTTAAACTTCCATGAATTTGTTGTTCTGATGTAGGCAGATTTTGACAAAATTGCCTTCATGTAAGTTGTTGATCTTTCTCTTAGCTTTCCATTGATATAAAGTTTGCAAATTTTGGAGTTCTGGATCAAAAGCTTTTTAGTTTTGAAGTTTAGATGTCGGTGGAGAAGAAGAAGTTGAATTGCACCATCGTGCATATGCACAGCGGTGACTTTTGAGTTAAGTAGAAAAGCACCCTCGTGAAAAAGCATGACAATGACTTTTAAGATCTTAGGCAAAAGGCACCGTCGATTTTGGGGTATAATGAATTTGCACAAATTGTCTGAAGAAGCCTTAAAACTTGAGGAGCTTAAGAAAATATGATGACATTCGTGTTAACATTAAATTATCTGACAAACCAACTAAATTTCAAATTCTAATTTTTCTTTCAATCCTCCTTTTTAATAAAATATTGTTAATTATAGAGGATACAATTAGTAAAATAATTAATCTTTAAATTTTTGTAATATTTAATTATTATCAATAACAAAAATATAACAACGATAACATAAATA
>JAOSBK010000002.1:10996504-11009569 GCA_027568895.1 Erythroxylum shatona
TAAATTTTGATTTAATAATTAAAAATATATAAAATAAATATTAGTTTATAAATAATAAATAATAAATTATTTATTTTAAAATAAAATATTTTTATTTATACTTTATTAATAAATATTATATAAAATATTTAAAATAATTTATTTTTAAGTTTTATTTAATTTATAATTATTATTAATAATAAAAATATTTATTATTATTTAAAAAATTAAAAATTTACAATAATTATAAAAGTTGAAATAAATAAAATAACTAATTAAAAAACTTTAAAAAAAAGAGAGAAGGAGAGGTAGGAAGGAGACTTTAAAATTTTTTTAAAATTTTGCAAAAAAACTCATAGTTTTTAAAATTTTCGGTATCGACTAATATTTGGTTGATATTTTGAATACGAACCGGTACTGATTGGTATAATCTGAAACGAATCGGTACCAAACAGTATTTAAATCTTGTACGATCGATCATTTATTTCGTATCGATTTTGGTCTGGTATGATACGTACCGATACTTATAATACTAGTTTGACATAATCATTGTAACATAGTTGTCAAATGCGCAATTATTCTATACGTATGATATTTAACATTACAATTAATATAGTTGAAAATAACAATTATGGTAAACACAATAAATCTTATTATAATATTCATTAACATAAATTTCAACTCTTTTTTTTTTTGTTTGCAAACAAATTTATGTCTTATTTTATGAACTTTATTTTCCCCGTAACTCTTTGGTAGTGCTTGTTTTAGCAGTAATTGTTTATACCATCTTCTTTATTATTGATACTTTTTTTCTTAATTTTATTTCAATAAATTTTGTCATCATACTATTTTAAAAAGTTGTATCTCTTAACTTATAAATTTTATTTTATTATTCAAACGTTAAACATAATAGTTTTTAAATTAATAACAAATGTATACTCAATGAATAATTGGGACATCTATAAAATTTTCAGTCAGAATCACTTTACGAACTGTTTAGTAGTGCAATTAACCCACAATCAGTCAACAACAAACCACATTTTGAGTATTCTGTAGTAGGTAACAGGAGCCTTAGTTACGTATCTCGAATCGAATGTGAAAAAGAAAAAATAAAAAAATGTGAAAAATACCTTATTTCAGCTCCATGACATCAAATGAACTTTTCGAACTCGAAACGAGCGCGAATCCACCAACACCTTTACGAGAGTTGCTCCCCGCAATAAGTTAAAGTCTTTTTATAACTTTGTTAATACGTGATCCTCTAAATCAATTCTATAACAATTTCTATATGATATATGAAATCGAGATAGTTACCTTTTAGAAATGTTTAACGATAATAGACTGCCTACGTTTGTTTTTATTCTTCTGAAGGTAGGAGAAAAAAGAAAAACTAAAAATCTAAATTCAAGTTTGAAACTTACATAATTATCTTTACTTAAGTAACTACAGGAGACCTTACCTTATATATATAATATCTATATCGGGCCCTCCATTACAGGCTTAATACAAGTCTAATCCATATTAATTGAGGTCTATTTTCCCTGCTAAATTTTAACTTACTAATTCAGATTCTTTATTGAGCTACTTTATTATCTTTATTTAGATCAAATATGATTCGTTTTACCATAAATTTATCCAAACTGTAAAAATGTAATTAATTGTCGTCCATCTCATTAAAAAATATCTAACGTATTTGACTTAATATTGTATTAGAAGATTTTAAGAATTCCATAGCTTTATGAGTTGTCACTACAATAATCACACCTATGACACGTAGAACACTCAATATTACATAGATGCCACTAATAGAATATACATCAAGTTGATAGATTATATTTAGAAGGAATAAAGAATCCAATCTTTTCATTTTAAATGGAAAATTGACAGTACAAGTATCATAAAAAGCACAAATTTAAATTGAGCTAAATTATAAATGAGTGAAGGAATTAAAAAAAGAATAACAAACAACTCAACACCAAAATGTACACAACTGTCATTAAGACTACTCTTAGCTTGGCACACAACTTCCATCGAAGAGAAGAAACAAAGTTTCTTATCGTATGCATGCTTCTTAATATTGAACTGCACTCCATCTACAATGTGATCATATACATCAATAAAATGAAATGCTTGATAGAAGTTTGGAACAGTAAAAAAAATATAGAAAAATAGTTAAAAAATAGACAAGAAAAGAAATAGACTAAATTTGCTTGTTTTTATTGACATACTTAAAGACAAAAAATAACTAGCCTATAAATAGGCTTTACACCACAACAAATCAGCTGAAAAGGTGTAGAAAATAATAGATACAATTTAAACTAACAAATTGAAAATAGAGGAGTAGATTTTGAAATTTATTCAACAACTAAAAAAATTCTAACTAACTTTGAATCATTATTTCCAACATTCTCCCTTGATTCAAAGTTACAGAAAATTCAAACTCCATGGAGCACATATTTCTATATTTCTTATGTATGAAGCATGTATGTGACGCCCTAATATCCCTTGGAAGGATACGGAGGCGTCACGCAGACAACATAACATACATGCATACAAAACTGAAACAAAACTAATACATACGAAACATTCATCAACATTTCGCAGAAGCATAGCATTCAAAAATAAACATTTCCAAAACATACGAAACATATCATAATTTCAGAAACCAGCTTGAATTAAGGTTATTACAAACCTTTAAATAAATCCAAAGTCATATACATCAAATATAAGCCAAAAACAAACTCCAAAATACAATTTTAATAAAACAAGACTTAGACTCCATTGGCCATTGCGGTTGACTCGTCCCAGTCTTTATGTCCTTCTCTCTGAACCTACACGGGGCAAATCCATCGTACTAAGCATATAGCTTAGTGAGTAATAACTAATTTATGCATAAACTGACAACTAATTATACACAATCATGATATATCAGAGCATGCATTAACAGTTTATCAGAACAAACAATTCAAACATATTATATTGGACCTCAGACAGATTGCACAGAAAATAGAACTAAGTCTCAAAAGAGGGTATAAACCCTTCATAATCAAAACACAATTTCTTTGCTTATATTAGAGTCAGGCAGCAATCAGAATACAAAATCATATGTTTGTTAAATCTATTTACAGAAGCGGGTAACGAGACTTTTACAGAAGAGACCGAAGTCTCGACATCGAAATGTCACTAATAGAAGACACCGAAGTGTCGATAATAGAAGACATTGAAATGTCATTAATAGAATGAAAACCCTTCTAGGCATGCCTATTAACCCAAAACCAGGACTTAACAGATTCAAAAACAGAAATGTTTGAAATTCAATTTACATGACAATCAGTGTTTCATACCATGTATTCAAGCATATCATATACTTACAGCTTTGCAAATCATTCAATATTCTAAATTAATAGCAAACAAAATAGTCAAAACAAAACCATCAAAACTTGCATACAAAATTTACCGTCTAAATTACTTACAAAAGCTCCCTTATTGTTTATTGCCTTGAAGTCTCGGTAATATCTGGAATCGGTCGCTCTAAGAGTTCCTCTAAAACATTCAATATAAACGTATATTACTATTGTGCACAATTATGAGTTCAATTATGCACACTCATGTATACTGAATATGTATGATGCATGTTCATGTCAAAAAATCAGGTTTCTTATCCCTAATCTTATCACATTATTGATCATGTAAAACTATACTCAAACCCTCAATCCAAATTTCTTTCACACTCAACTTTTCGGTCTACCTTGCTCAATTATTCTCATCAGGTAGTTAAGGTAATTAGGTAATACTTCCTTTTAAAAAGTTGTCCCTCTTTGTCTTAGGTTTCCAATGATACAAGTTCTGTCCAATTTGGTTTAGTATTCTGAAAGTTATACTCAAAAGATTTTGGACTGTTCTTACGCTTCAGCAGAATTCTTATCTTAACTTCCAATCAGATTATGAAATTCTTAGAGATAGAATTAGAATTTAATCTCTTCAGACAATTTGTAGCCTTATGTCTCCAGTTTAGTCCAAATCAAAAATCTCTCAATTCGGATAACTACAGAGAAAATATGCCTAAAATACCAAAGTATGTTTAAGCTGTCAAGAAACTTCGTCACGACAAACTTTCCAGACAACAAAATTCTTCGACATTTTCTTAAAAGTTTGCCGCGGCGAACTTTTACAAAAATCAAATCCTTCAAGTTGGCCGCGACAAACTCTACTATGTTTTAATCATCTTCTTCTTTCATTCTTTTCCCAGATTTTCTCACTTCCATCTTATTCAATGAAGACATATCCCACCTAAACCAATTCTTTTACTTCCATTTTAGCTCATCACAACTTAAACAAATCAAATCTATATTCAAACACTAAAAACTAATGCATGCACTTGAAATCATTTTCAGTTTTCTCTCTCTACTATATTTTCATCCTTACTACATTTGTTTCATTTTTTGCATTTTTCAAATTACACAATACTCAGTAAACTCATATTCAAATTCTAGATACTCTAATTGCTATCTTTATACACTCACGACCTCAAATCCTCACCCAAGTCATTTAGTGAATCCATTTACCAAGACCACACTACATAAACTTCTCATGCATGTATATATTTCCAACATAAAACGTCATCCATCTCATGCATAAATTTATTTACAACACTAACATATCATCCGAAACATTCATAGAACTTAGAGAGTTAGAATATCACTTACTTGATTTTTCTGTAATTCTTCAACAGTGAGAGTGATGAAGAACAAGGTTCGGGGATGGGTTGAAGAAGTAAAACCAACAAGAATAATTTCTTAGCTGGGCTGAATTGTTTTGTTTACAAAGGCTAACATTAACTTAAAATCAACAACAATGATCTAAGATGAAGGTTTGGTGATTTTCAAAGCGCACTCCCTAATCCGAAGAACAACCAAGCTTCATCAATTTTTCCCCTGTAACACACATACCCACGTGTGTTGCTACCACGTGCATTGCTACCAACTTGACATATGACTCATTTCATGTGAGCCATTTGTCATGCACATAGAGTGCTACATGTCATTAAGCCATTGTTCTATTTCTCTTGATATTCTAAAATTTCTAGAAAATTCTCAAAAAATCCAAAATAATGCCAATAATCTCCGAATGAGTTTTTCACAATTTAATCGCATTTATCAATCCATTTTACCCAGAAAAAATGTCATGAATGCATGCACAATAATTGTATGTGTCCAAAATGCTTAAGCACAAATAAGCAAATATTCCAATATGCAAAGCATAAAATGTACTGAATTTTCTTAATATTCTAACTCCTAATATAGGGCGTTACAACATCTCTTCACTGTATGACGCACTTCTCATCATCTTTTCATTGTTAAGCACTTCTCTTAACTAATTCAAAAAAAAAGTTTCTTCTTCTGCCACTTCAACCAAATTTGTATGTTCTTCTTTTTTAAATATATAATTCTTTTACAGCTAACCAAATCTTTTGTAGTTATAGCAATGAGGCTTTCCTTTGCTTCTTACTTCTTCTTATTTATGAGCCCTTATCTGATTGAGTGTTGGATTATTTCCTAAAGGTGGTAATTCCCTTTCATTTTCTACCCACTACCACAAGCTAAGACCTTTTAAATGAGCTTTCATCTTAACAACCCATACTAGATAATTTTCACCATTGAAACTTGGGGGTGAGATAATTATTGAATTGTGTTAGATATGGGTCCCTCTTCACATAGAGGGACGCCAAATTTATTCAAAAAATGCGGCACTGATTAGTTGAAAAATGAAAGAAGACAGCTACCTATAAGGCACTCCCTGGTTCATACAAAATCATAACAAAATACATAGAAGAAAAACCAGAGCAAAATAACGCTATGAAGTTAGGGAATATTTTCCTAAATGGTTGGTGAGTGATAAAATAGTGAGGTTAGTATTTTTAGGTTGGGAAATACCTTGTGAACCACTATTTTGGTTTTATCTCTGTATACCTACTATTTGTAACAGTGGAAGAATTATTCTGAGTTTTGTCCATAGATGTAGCCCAAAGTTAATAGTGAACCATGTTAAATATTTTGTGTCTATTTTGTTCATTTTATTTTTTCTTTTCAAAAATACACTCATTGCGCCCAACAAGTAGGATCAGAGCTGTGTTTATATAGTAATTGGGTCCGGTGAGCACTATTTACAAGTTGCTATTTACAGGATTTTGTGGTACTATTCCAGTGGGATCCGATGACATTATTCCGATCCTATGGTGAAAATTTAGAAAGTATCTTTTTTGTCAAATTTTGATATCCTGATTCCATCTTTATGCTCGGTTTTCTCAAATTTGTCTTAATTTACAATGAAAGTGAAGACGAGCAAAATGATCAATCTAAATGGTATTAGCTACTGTATATGGCGAACCAAGATGAAAGATCTCTTGATGGTTTCAAAGAAGCATTTGCCAATATTTTCAACAACTAAACCAGAGGAGATGTCCAACAAAGATTGGGAGCTTGAACATGAATGAGTCTTGGGAGACTTTGAAGGTGTCTTAGGAGACTTTGAAGGTGCCTTTGACAAATACTGCTCCAAATGACGTATTAAATATGGAGTCTGTTAAAATTAGTATATTAAATGAAGAGATGAGACGTAAATCACAGTATGCAATCTCTTCATCATATTCAGATATTCTGCTTACAGAAAATAGAGGAAGGAGTCAATCTAAAGATCCAAAGTCCAGAGACAAGAGCAGAGGAAAGTCAAACAAATATGCAAATGTGAAATGTCATTACTGGAAGAAGAAAGGTCACATCATGAAATTTTTCCGAAAGTTGAAGAAGAAAAAAGGCAAAGACGTGAAGAAAGAAGAAAGCAGTGATGATGAACAAAGTAACATTGCTGATGTATTCAACCTTGTTATTGATACAGAGATAGTCAGCTTGGTGTCGCAAGAAACAAGTTGGATAGTTGACAGTAGAGCTACTGTTTATGATACATCTCACAGACAATTTTTCTCATCTTACACACTTGAGAATTATGTCGTTGTTAAGATGGTAAATAGAAATATGTCAAATGTTGTTAGCAAATGAGATGTTTTTTTAAAGATAGCTAATGGTTCAAGACTGTTGCTAAAAAATGTCAGGTACATTGTTGATATGCATCTGAACTTGATTTCTGCAAACAAGCTAGATAATGAAGGTTTCCGAAATACTTTTGGAAGCAGAAAATGGGAGTTTACTAAGGGTCCCTTAGTAGTAGCCAGAGGTCAGAAGCACTTAAGATTGTATATGATGTGGGCAAAGCTCTCCAGTGATGTTGTCAATAAAGTGGAGAATGATAATACAGTTGATTTGTGGTATAAAAGATTAGGTCACATTGGTGAGAAAGGGATGACTCAGCTTGTAAAAAGGAATATACTATCTGGTCTAAATCAAATACATCAAAAGAAATGTGCAGATTGTCTAGCAGGGAAACAAAATAGAGTTTCTTTCCAGAGTTCTCCTCCACCATGAATGAAGAATGTTTTAGATCTAATTCACTCAGATTTGTGTGGACCATTGTCAAAGTCATTTGGTAATGTATAGTACTTTGTGACTTTTATTGATGATCATTCCAGGAAAACCTGGGCCTATACTCTAAAGAATAAAGATCAAGTGCTAGATGTATTCGAACAATTTCACACCTTAGTTGAAAGACAAACTGGGAAGAAGCTGAAGTACATTCGAACGGATAATGACGGAGAGTACATTAGATTATTTGATGCTTACTGTAAAAAGCATGGTATTTGGCATCAAGTGACACCACCAAAAATACCGCAATTGAATGACGTAGTTGATAGGATGATCAGGACTTTGATGGAAAGAGTCAGATATCTACTTTCACATTCAAAGTTCCCTAAGGCATTTTAGGGTGAAGCTTTACTTGCAGGTATTTATGCATTAAATCGTTCATCTTGTGTTCCTCTCCAGTATGAAGTTTCAAAAAAGGTGTTGTCAAGAAAGGATGTTTCCTATGATTATTTGCGAGTTTTTGGTTGCAAGGCCTTTGTCCATATTCCTAAAGATGAAAGAAAAAAGCTTGATGTCAAGACATGACAGTATGTATTCATTGACTATAGTCAAGATCAATTTGGTTATAGGTTTTATGATCCAGTGCATAAAAGACTTATCAGGAGTTGTGATGCTTTGTTTGTTAAAGATCAAACTATTGAAGATATTAACAAGGCGTAGAAGGAAGTTCCAAGCTCCCATGATGACTCAATATGCTTCTGATTGAATCCTCCAACAGTGGTACCTAGACAAGTTGGAGATGAAGTATAGAATGATCATCTAGAAGCTGATAATGCAGTTACCCCTAATGAAATTGAACCAGAGGATGATGATGGTGTTCACATTCAACCATTAGCACCTGAAGATTCTCCAGTCCCATTACAAAGATCTAGTAGAAATAGACAACCATCTACTAGATATCCAGTTGATCAGTATGTAATACTAACTGACGGGGAGAACCAGAAAGCTTTGATAAAGCCATGAATGATGAACACAAGAAGAAATGGAAAGAAGCCATGCAAGACGAGATGAAATCCTTGCATAAAAATAAAACGTTCAAGCTAGTGAAGCTGCTAGAAGGCAAAAGAGCATTGAAGAATAAATGGGTGTTCAAAATCAAGCATGAAGAAAACAACAACCATTCTCGATTCAAAGCAAGATTAGTAGTCAAAAGATGGGTATTGACTTTGACGAGATATTTTCACTGGTGGTGAAAATGACATCCATACGTACAGTGCTAGGGCTAGTACTAAGTTTTAATCTGGAGGTTAAACAAATGGATGTCAAAATCGCCTTTCTACATGGGGATTTGGAAGAAGAGATATACATGGACCAACCAGAGGGTTTCGTAAAAAAGGGAAAAGCAGACTATGTTTGTAGACTAAAGAAGAGTCTATATGGTTTAAAACAGGCACCAAGACAGTGGTATAAGAAGTTCAAGCCTATTATGGAGGAGCAAGGCTACAAGCAAACTACTTCAGATCATTGTCTATTTGTGAAGAAACTCTCTGATGATGATTTCATTATTTTATTGCTCTATGTGGATGATATGTTGATTTTTAATAAGAATGTTTTTAAAATCAACAATAAAAAGAAACAACTGGATAAGTCTTTTGCCATGAAAGACTTGGGATCAACAAAACAGATTTTTAGCATGCAGATTATCAGAGACAGAAGCGCCAAGAAAATATGGTTGTCACAAGAGCAGTACATTGATAAAGTACTTCATAACTTCAAACTGGACAAAGCTAAAGCGATTAGTTGTCCTGTTGCTAATCACTTTAAATTGAGTTCCAGAGAGTGCCCTTCTACAGATAAAGAGAAGGAAGAAAAGTCCATAATTCTATATGCTTCAGCAGTTCAAAGTTTGATGTATTCCATGATTTGTACACAGCCAGATATTGCTCATGCAATTGGAGTTATGAATCGTTTCCTTTCAAATCCTGGAAGAAGAAGTTCTTTAATAAACTTGGTATTAAGTAAGAACAGTATCAGCTATTTTATGACAGTCAGAGCGTTATTCATCTTAGTAAGAATGCCTCTTTTCACTCACGATCAAAACAAATTGATGTGAGATATCACTAGATCAGAGATGTGATAGAGACGAAACAATTATAGTTAGAAAATATCCATATTGATGAAAATGACTCAGACATGTTAACCAAGATTCTACCAAAAGGCAAGCTCGAGTATTGTAGAACAGTAGTAGGCATGATAAAGTCCTCGATGTAATCGGGAGGAGGAGATTTATTAGATATGAGTCCCTTTTCACATAAAGGGACGCTAGCAAAGCAGCTATCTCTTGTGGTGGAGTGCCTATATAAGGCATTCCCTGGTTCATGCAAAATCACAACAAAACATGCAGAAAGAAAACAGAGCAAAATAATGCTCTGAAGTTAGGAAATATTTTTCTAAAGGGATGGTGAGTGACAAAATAGTGAGGTTAATATTTTTAGGTTGGGAAATACCTTGTGAGCCACTATTTTGATTTTATCTCTGTATACTTACTATTTGTAATAGTGGAAGAAGTATTATGAGTTTTGTCCGTAGACGTAACTCACAGTTAAGGGTGAACCACGCTAAAAGTTTTATTTCCATTTTGTTCATTTTATTTTTCCTTTTCAAAAAATACACCCACTGCGTCCAATAAATTACTGGCAGCCATGAGAACTTTATTTTTGTATTTTCTCACTCAATCTCACAGTTTCTCAAGGAACTAAAGCTGTGATACTAAGATAGAAGTTTGGAACAGTAAAAAATATAGAAAAATAGTAAAGGAATAGACAAGAAAAGAAATAGACAAAATTGGCATGTTTTTATTGACATACTTCAAGACGAAAAATAACTAGCCTATAAATAGGTTTACACCATACAAATCATGTGAAAAGGTGCAGAAAAATAATAGACATAATTTAAACTAACAAATTGAAAATAGAGGAGCAGATTTTGAAATTTATTCAACAACTAAAAAAATACTAATTAACCTTGATTCATTCTTTTCAACATTCTCCTGTGATTCAAAGTTGCAAAAAATTTAAACTCTAAGAAGAACATCTCTCTAGATTTCTTATTTGTGAAGCACATCTTTTTATTGTATGGCACACTTCTCATCATCTTTCCATTGTTGAGCACTTCTCTCAACTATTTCAAAGAAAAAGTTTCTTCTTTAGCCACTTCAACCAAATTTGCATGTTCTTATTTTTTAAATCTGCAATTCTCTTGCTGATGCCCAAATCTTTTGCTATTATAGCATTAAGGCTTTCCTTTGCTTCTTGCTTCTTCTTCTTCATGAGTCTTTGTCTAATTGAGTGTTGGATTATTTTTCAGAGGTGGTAATTCCCTTTCATTTTCTACCCACTGCCACAAGTTAAGACTTTTTAAATGAGTTTTCATCTTAATAGCCTATACTAGAAAAATTTCACCATTGAAACTTAGGGGTGAGATAATTATTGAATTGCTGGCAGCCATAGGAACTTTATTCTCATTGCTAACTATCCCTTATCTGATGAGGATACATAACTTATTTTACATAGTGAGCCTTATCTAAAGCTCTAATACCAAGATAGAAGTTTGGAATAGAAAAAAATATAGAAAAATAGTAAAAAATAGACTAGAAAAGAAATAGAGTAAATTTTCTTATTTTTGATTGACATACTTCAAGATGAAAAATAACTAGCCTATAAAAAGGCTTTACACCACAACAAATCATTCGAAAAGGTGTAGAAAAATAATAGATATAATTTAAACTAACAAATTGAAAATAAAACAGTAGATTTTGAAATTTATTCAACAACTAAAAAAATCCTAACTAACTTTAAATCATTCTTTCCAACATTCTCCCTCGATTCAAAGTTCTAAAAAACTCAAACTCTATGGATAACATCTCTCTAGATTTTTATTTGTGAAGCACATCTCTTCACTATATGATGCACTTCTCATCATCTTTCCATTATTGAGCACTTCTCTCAACTAATTCAACAAAAAGTTTCTTTTTCAACCACTTCAACCAAATTTGCATATTCTTGTTTTTTAAATCTACAATTCTTTTGCAGATGACCAAATCTTTTGCAATTATTATATTGAGGCTTTCTTTTGCTTCTTGCTTCTCCTTCTTCATGACCTTTATTTGATTGAGTGCTGGATTATTTCCCAAAGGTGGTAACTCCCTTTCATTTTTCACCCATTGCCACAAGTTAATACCTTTTTAATGAGCTTTCACCTTAACAACCCATATTAGATAATTTTCACCATTGAAACTTAAAAGTGAAATAATTGTTGAATACCTGGCTGCTATAGGAATTTTATTTTTATATTTTCTCACTCAATCTCAAAGTTCCTCAAAGATCTAAGCTCTGATACCAAAATAAAAGTTTGGAACAATAAAAAATATAGAAAAATGGTAAAGAAATAGACAAAATTTTCTTGTTTTTTATTGACATACCTTAAGAAGAAAAATAACTAGCCTATAAATAGGCTTTACACCACAACAAATCATCTAAAAAGGTGTGGAAAAATAATATATATCATTTAAACAAACAAATTGAAAATAGAGGAGCAGATTTTGAAATTTATTCAACAACTAAAAAATTACTAACTAACTTTGAATCATTCTTTCCAACATTCTCCCTTAATTCAAAGTTGCAAAAAATTCAAACTTCATGGAGCACATTTCTCCAGATTTCTTATTTGTGAAGCACATCTCTTCACTGTATGATGCACATCTCATCATTTTTTCATTGTTGAGCACTTCTCTTAACTAATTCAAAAAAAAGTTTCTTCTTCAACCACTTCAACAAAATTTGCATGTTCTTCTTTTTTAAATCTACAATTCTTTTGCAAATTATCAAATCTTTTGCAGTTATAGCATTGAGGCTTTCCTTTTCTTCTTGCTTCTTCTTCTTCATGAGACCTTATCTGATTGAGTGTTGGATTATTTCCCAAAGGTGGTAGTTCCCTTTTATTTTCTACCCACTGTCACAAACTAAGACCTTTCAAATGAGCTGTCATCTTAACATCCCATAGTAGATAATTTTCAACATTGAAACTTAAGGGTGAGACAATTGTTGAATTGTTGGCAGCCATGGGAACTTTATTTTTGTATTTTCTCACTCAATCTCAGAGTCCCTCAAGGATCTAAAGCTCTGATACCAAGATAGAAGTTTGGAAGAGTAAAAATATAGAAAAATAGTAAAGGAATAGACTAGAAAAGAAATAGACTAAATTGGCATGTTTTTATTGACATACTTCAAGACAAAAAAATTAGCCTATAAATAGGCTTTACATCACAACAAATCAATTTAAATGGTGCAGAAAAACAATAGATATAATTTAAACAAACAAATTGAAAATAGAGGAAAAATTTTTGAAATTAATTCAACAACTAAAACAATCCTAACTAACTTTGAATTATTCTTTCCAACATTCTCCCTTGATTCAAAGTTGCAGAAAATTCAAACTCCATAGAGCAAATCTGTTGGACCCCGAACTTTTAAATGGAAATTAGAAATATTAAAATGAAATATGGGTTTGTGTATGGCTTTGAATTATAAATTGGTATATAGATGATTATGAA
>JAOSBK010000002.1:11009669-11032135 GCA_027568895.1 Erythroxylum shatona
CCATGGTTCATGCTTAAGGTTTCTCAACTCATCATCCATACTTAATTCACATTCTAATTTCATAATCATCTATATACCAATTTATAATTCAAAGCCATACACAAACCCATATTTCATTTTAATATTTCTAATTTCTATTTAAAAGTTCAGGGTCCAACAAAATCTCTTCAAATTTTTTATTTGGGAAGCACATGTTTTCACTGTATGACGCACTTCTCATCATCTTTCCATTGTTAAGATCTTCTCTCAACTAACTCAAAAAAAAGTTTCTTCCTCAGTTACTTCAACCAAATTTGCATGTTCTTCTTTTTTAAGTCTGCAATTCTTTTGCAGATGACCAAATCTTTTACAGTTATAGCATTGAGGCTTTCCTTTGCTTCTTGCTTCTTCTTCTTCATGAGCCCCTATCTGATTGAGTGTTAGATTATTTCCCATAGGTGGTAATTCCCTTTCATTTTCTACCCACTGCCACAAGCTAAGACCTTTTAAATGAGCTTTCATCTTAACAACCCATACTAGATAATTTTCACCAATGAAATTTGGGGGTGAGATAATTGTTAGATTGCTGGCAGTCATGGGAACTTTATTTTTGTATTTTCTCACTCAATCTCAGAGTCCCTCAATGATCTAAAGCTCTGATACCAAGATAGAAGTTTGGAACAGTAAAAAATAGTAAAGAAAGAGACTAGAAAAGAAATTTGCTTATTTTTATTGACATACGTCAAGGAAAAATAACTAGTCTACAAATAGACTGTACACCACAATAAATCATCTGAAAAGGTCCAAAAAAATAAAAGATATAATTTAAACTATCAAATTGAAATCAGAGGAGCATATTTTGAAATTTATTCAATAACTACTTTGAATCATTCTTTCCAACATTCACCCATGATCCAAAGTTGCAAAAAATTCAATCTTTATAGAGCACATCTCCTTATATTTCTTATTTGTGAAGCACATATTTTCACTGTATGATGCACTTCTCATCATCTTTCCATTGTTGAGATCTCTCAACTAACTCAAAAAAAAGTTTCTTCCTCAGTCACTTCAACCAAATTTTCATGTTCTTATTTTTTAAATCTAAAATTCTTTTGCAGATAATCAAATCTTTTGTAGTTATATCATCGAGGCTTTCCTTTGCTTCTTGCTTCTTCTTCTTCTTCATGAGCCCTTATATGATTGAGTGTTGGATTATTTTTCAAAAATAGTAACTCTTTTTCATTTTCTACCCACTGCCACAAGGTAAGACCTTTTAAATGAGTTTTCATCTTAACAACCCATACTAGATAATTTTCACCATTGAAACATGGGGGTGAGATAATTGTTGAATTGCTGGCAGCCATGAGAACTTTATTTTTGTATTTTCTCACTCAATCTCACAATCTCTCAAGGATCTAAAGCTCTAATACCAAGATAGAAGTCTGGAACAATAAAAAATATAGAAAAACGGTAAAGAAATAGACTAAATTTTCTTTTTTTATTGACATACTTCAAGACGAAAAATAACTACCCTATAAATAGGGTTTACACCACAAAAAATCATTTGTAAAGATGTAGAAAAATAATAGAAATAATTTGAACTAACAAATTGAAAATAGAGGAGCAGATTTTTAAATTTATTCAACAATTAAAAAAAATCCTTACTACTTTAAATCATTCTTTTCAACATTCTCCTTTGATTCAAAATTGTAGAAAATTCAAACTCCATGGAGCACATCTCTCTAGATTTCTTATTTGTGAAGCCTATCTCCTCACTATATGATGCAATTCTCATCATCTTTCCATTGTTAAGAACTTCTTTCAATTAATTAAAAAAATTTTCTTCTTCAGCTACTTCAACAAAATTTGCATATTCTTCTTTTTTAAATCTCCAATTCTTTTGCAGATGATCAAATCTTTTGCAGTTATAGCATTGAGGCTTTCCTTTGCTTCTTGCTTCTTCTTCTTCATGAGACCTTATCTGATTGAGTGTTCGATTATTTCCCAAAGGTGATAGTTCCCTTTCATTTTCCACCCCTTGTCACAAGCTAAGACCTTTTAAATGATCTGTCATCTTAACATCCCATAGTAGATAATTTTCAACATTAAAACTTAGGAGTGAGATAATTATTGAATTGCTGGCAGCCATGGAAACTTAATTTTTGTATTTTCTCACTCAATGTTAGAGTCCCTCAAGGATCTAAAGCTCTGATACTAAGATAGAAGTTTGGAAAGTAAAAAATATAGAAAAATAGTAAAGGAATAGACTAGAAGAGACTAAATTGGCATGTTTTTATTGACATACTTCAAGATAAAAAATAACTAGCCTATAAATAGGCTTTACACCACAACAAATCATTTTAAAAGGTGCAAAAAAGTAATAGATATAATTTAAACTAACAAACTGAAAATAGAGGAGCAGATTTTGAAATTTATTCAATAACTAAAAAAATCCTAGCTAACTTTGAATCATTCTTTCCAACATTCTCCCTTGATTCAAAGTTGCAGAAAATTCAAACTCCATAGAGCGCAACTCTTCATATTTTTTATTTGTGAAGCATATGTTTTCACTGTATGACACACTTCTCATCATCTTTCTATTGTTGAGATCTTCTCTCAACTAAGTCAAAAAAAAAGTTTCTTCCTTAGTTACTTCAATCAAATTTGCATGTTTTTATTTTTTAAATCTGTAATTTTTTTCTGATGACCAAATCTTTTGCAGCTATAGCATTCAGGCTTTCCTTTGCTTTTTGCTTCTTCTTCTTCTTCATGAGCCCTTATCTGATTAAGTGTTGGATTATTTCCCAGAGGCGGTAATTTCCTTTCATTTTCTACCCATTGTCACAAGCTAAGATCTTTTAAAAGAGCTTTTATCTTAACATCCCATACTAGATAATTTTTACTATTGAAACTTAGGGGTGAGATAATTGTTGAATTGCTGGCAGCCATGACAACTTTATTTTTGTATTTTCTCACTCAATCTCAGAGTCCCTCAACGATCTAAAGCTCTGATACCAAGATAGAAGTTTAGAGCAATAAAAAATATAAAAAAATAGCAAAGAAAGATACTATAAAAGAAAATTGCTTATTTTTATTAACATACTTCAAGATAAAAAAAAACTAGCCTACAAATAGGCTTTACACTACAACAAATCATCTGAAAAGGTGTAGAAAAATAAAAGATATAATTTAAACTAACAAATTGAAAATAGAGGAGCAAATTTTGAAATTTATTCAACAACTAGAAAAATCCTAACTAACTTTGAATCATTCTTTCCAACATTCTCCCTTGATTTAAAATTGCAGAAAATTCAAACTTCATAGAGCACGTCTCTTCAAATTTCTTATTTATGAAGCACATATTTTCGCTGTATGACGCACTTCTCATCACCTTTTCATTGTTGAGATCTTCTCTCAACTATCTCAAAAAAAAAGTTCCTTCCTCAGTCACTTCAACCAAATTTGCATGTTCTTCTTTTTTAAATCTGCAATTCTTTTACAGATGACCAAATCTTTTGCAGTTATATCATTGAGGCTTTCCTTTGCTTTTTGCTTCTTCTTCTTCATAAGCCCTTATTTGATTGAGTGTTGGATTATTTTCCAGAGATAGTAATTCCTTTTCATTTTCTACCCACTGCCACAAGGTAAGACCTTTTAAATAAGCTTTCATCTTAACAACCCATACTAGATAATTTTCACCATGAAAACATGGCGATGAGATAATTGTTGAATTCTTGGCAGTCATGAGAGCTTTATTTTTGTATTTTCTCACTCAATCTCACAATCCCTCAAGGATCTAAAGCTCTAATACTAAGATAGAAGTTTGGAACAGTAAAAAATATAGAAAAATAGTAAAGAAATAGACTAGAAAAGAAATAGATTAAATTTGCTTGGTTTTATTAACATACTTCAAGACAAAAAATAACTACCCTATAAATAGGGTTTACACCACAACAAATTATTTGAAAAGGTGTAGAAAAATAATAGAAATAATTTAAACTAACAAATTGAAAATAGAGAAGTAGTTTTTAAAATTTATTCAACAACTAAAAAAAATCCTAACTACTTTAAATCATTCTTTCTAACATTCTCCCTTGATTCAAAATTGCAGAAAATTCAAACTCCTTGGAGCACATCTCTCTAGATTTCTTATTCGTGAAGCCCATTTATTCACTATATGACGCACTTCTCATCATCTTTCCATTGTTGAGCACTTCTCTCAACTAATTAAAAAAAAATTCTTCAGCCACTTTAACAAAATTTGCATGTTCTTCTTTTTTAAATATGCAATTTTTTTGCAGATGATCAAATCTTTTGCAGTTATAGCATTAAGGCTTTCCTTTGCTTCTTACCTCTTCTTCTTCTTCTTCATGAGACCTTATCTGATTTCGTGTTGGATTATTTCACAAAGGAGGTAGTTCCTTTTCATTTTCTATCCACTGTCACAAGCTAAGACTTTTAAATGAGTTGTCATCTTAACATCCTATAGTAGATAATTTTCAACTTTGAAACTTGTGGGTGAGATAATTGTTGAATTGTTGGCAGCCATAGAAACTTTGTTTTTGTATTTATCTCACTCAGTCTTGGAGTCCCTCAAGGATCTAAAGCTCTGATACCAAGCTAGAACATTGGAAGAGTAAAAAATATATAAAAATAATAAAGGAATAGACTAGAAGAGACTAAATTGGCATGTTTTTATTGACATACTTCAAGATAAAAAATAACTAGCCTATAAATAGGCTTTACACCACAACAAATCATTTTAAAAGGTACAAAAAAGTAATAGATATGATTTAAACTAACAAATTGAAAATAGAGGAGCAGATTTTGAAATTAATTCAACAACTAAAAAAATCCTAATTAGCCTTGAATCATTCTTTCCAACATTCTCCCTTGATTAAAAGTTCCAGAAAATCCAAACTCCATAGAGCACATGTCTTCAGATTTCTTATTTGTGAAGCACATGTTTTCACTGTATGACACACTTCTCATCATCTTTCCATTGTTGAGATCTTCTCTTAACTAACTAAAAAAAAAGTTCTTCCTCAGTCACTTCAACCAAATTTGCATATTCTTCTTTTTTAAATCTGCAATTTTTTTTCCATATGATCAAATATTTTGCAGTTATATCATTGAAACTTTCCTTTGCTTCTTGCTTCTTCTTCTTCACGAGCCCCTATCTGATTGAGTGCTGGATTATTTCCCAGGGATAGTAATTCCCTTTCATTTTCTACCCACTGCCACAAGATAAGACCTTTTAAATGAGCTTTCATCTTAACTACCCATACTAGATAATTTTCACCATTGAAACATGAGGGTGACATAATTGTTGAATTGTTAGCAGCCACGAAAACATTATTTTTGTATTTTGTCACTCAATCTCACAATCCCTCAAGGATCTAAAGCTCCAGTACCAAGATAGAAGTTTGGAACAGTACAAATATAGAAAAATTGTAAAGAAATAGACTAAATTTGCTTGTTTTTATTGACATACTTTAAGACAAAAAATAACTGCCCTATTAATAGGGTTTACACCATAACAAATCATTTGAAAAGGTGTAGAAAAATAATAGAAATAGTTTAAACTAACAAATTGAAAATAGAGGAGCAGATTTTTTATTTTATTCAACAACTAAAAAAATCCTAACTACTTTAAATCATTCTTTCCAACATCCTCCCTTGATTCAAAGTTGCAGAAAATTTAAACTTCATGGAGTACATCTCTCCATATTTCTTATATGTGAAGCTCATCTCTTCACTGTATGACGAACTTCTCATCATCTTTTCATTGTTAAACACTTCTCTCAACTAATTAAAAAAAAATTTCTTCTTCAACCACTTGAACAAAATTTGTATGTTCTTCTTTTTAAAATATGCAATTCTTTTGCAGTTATAGCATTGAGGCTTTCCTTTGCTTCTTAATTCTTCTTCTTCATGAGATCTTATCTGATTGAGTGTTCGATTATTTCCCAAAGGTGGTAGTTCCCCTTCATTTTCTACCCACTGTCACAAGCTAAGATCATTTAAATGAGTTGTCATCTTAACATCCCATAGTAGATAATTTTCAACATTGAAACTTGGGAGTGAGATAATTGTTGAATTGTTGGGAGCCATAGGAACTTTATTTTTGTATTTTCTCAGTGAATCTCAGAGTCCCTCAAGGATCTAAAGCTCTGATACCAAGATAGAAGTTTGGAAGAGTAAAAAATATAGAAAAATGGTAAAGGAATAGACTAGAAGAGACTAAATTGGCATGTTTTTATTGACATACTTCAAGACATAAAATAACTAGCCTATAAATAAACTTTACACCACAATAAATCATTTTAAAAGTTATAGAAAAGTAATAGATATAATTTAAACTAACAAATTGAAAATAGAGGAGCAAATTTTGAAATTAATTCAACAACTAAAAAATCCTAACTAACTTTGAATTATTGTTTCCAACATTCTCCCTTGATTCAAAGTTGCAGAAAATTCAAACTCTATAGAGCACATCTCTTCAGATTTCTTATTTGTGAAGCACATGTTTTCATTGTATGACGCACTTCTCGTCATCTTTCCATTGTTGAGATCTTCTCTCAACTAACTCAAAAAATAGTTTGTTCCTCAGTTACTTCAACCAAATTTGCATGTTCTTCTTTTTTAAATTTGCAATTCTTTTGCAGATGAACAAATCTTTTGCAGTTATAGTAATGAGACTTTCCTTTGCGTCTTGCTTCTTCTTCTTCATGAGCCCTTATCTGATTGAATGTTGGATTGTTTCCCAGAGATAGTAATTCCCTTTCATTTTCTACCCAATGCCACAAGATAAGACCTTTTAAATGAGCTTTCATCTTAACAGCCCATACTAGATAATTTTCACCATTGAAACTTTGCGATGAGATAAATGTTGGATTGTTGGCAGCCGTGGGATTGTTATTTTTTTATTTTCTCACTAAATCTCAGAGTCCTTTAATGATATAAAGCTCTGATACTAAGATAGAAGTTTGAAACAGTAAAAATATGGAAAAATAGTAAAGAAATAAAATAGAAAAGAGATAGACTAAATTTGCTTTTTTATTAACATACTTCAAGACAAAAAATAACTACCCTATAAATAGGCTTTACACCACAACAAATCATCTGAAAAGGTGTAGAAAAATAGTAGATATAATTTAAACTAACAAATTAAAAATAAAGGAGTAGATTTTGAAATTTATTCAACAACTAAAAAAATCCTAACTAGCTTTGAATCATTCTTTCCAACATTCTCTCTCGATTCAAAGTTGCAAGAAATTCAAACTTTGTCGAACACATCTCTCTAGATTTCTTATTTGTGAAGCACATCTCTTTACTGTATGACGTACTTCTCATCATCTTTTCATTGTTGAGAACTTCTCTCAACTAATTCAAAACAAAATTTCTTCTTCAACCACTTCAACAAAATTTGCATGTTCTTCTTTTTTAAATCTACAATTCTTTTACAGATGACTAAATCTTTTGTAGTTATAACATTGAGGCTTTCCTTTGCTTTTTGCTTCTTTTTCTCCATGAGTCCTTATTTGATTAAGTGCTTGATTATTTCCCAGAGGTGGTAATTTCCTTTCATTTTCTACCCACTAATACAAGCTAAGACATTTTAAATGAGCTTTCATCTTAACAGCTCATACTAGATAATTTTCACCATTAAAACTTAAGGGGTAAGATAATTGTTGAATTGCTGGCAGTCACAGGAACTTTATTATTTGTATTTTCTCACTCAATCTCATAGTCCCTCAAGCATCTAAAGCTCTGATACCAAGATACAAGTTTGGAATAGTAAAAAAATAAAAAAAAATAGTAAAAAAAATAGACTAGAAAAGAAGTAGATTAAATTTACTTGTTTTTATTGACATACTTCAACGTGAAAAATAACTACCTTTACACCAAAACAAATAATCTAAAAAGGTGTAAAAAAGTAATAGATATAATTTAAATTAATGAATTGAAAATAGAGGAGCAGATTTTAAAATTTATTCAACAACTAAAAAAATGCTCATTCTTTCCAACAATGCTTGTCTACTCTCTCCAACAAAAACTCGTCGTCAACCAATTAGCTAATTTTAGAAGACTAAATAAAATGTATTGAGAAGGGAAGCATAGGACAAGATTCGACGAGAAGATTAAGATGGCACCGAAAAGAAACAGATGAGTAAAGTCCTTAAATAAATAACTAAAAATGCTGCTAAACTAAAACAACAACAATAATGGAGACTCTTAATGTCGGGAAATTGAGACTTATTTTAAAGTTTAGATAAAATGAAATATTTGATCAATTTAAAGTTTAGATCATAGTTAATTGTATTTTATTAGTGAATTAATTTTATTTAAAGTCAATAAATTAATTTTAGATCATTTTTAAAAGATAAATAAACCTTATTAAAGTTCCCGATTGTATAAGTGTAAAATGTTAAAAAAAATGTATTTCTATTATGTTTTTTAATAATTTGACAAAAGAATTAAAATATTTGCAATTTTTTATTTGTGAAGAATTTTATTTAAATATTCTATTTAATCGCTTACAATCTTAAGATATAATTTGAAATGTCAACTAGTTTTTTCTTTAAAAGAACCTTTTAATTAAAGATAAAGATATATGCTAATATTATAAATATCTTCAAGATTTCCTACTTGTTATAGCTTTATATACTTCTTTTTTAAGCCCCCTATTGTAGGCTTGATAATTGGGTCCAAAGTTAGCTCGACTTGAAGTTAACAAATCAAGTTTTTGTGTTTGATTGGGCCTTAGGCTTGGTTTGGGTTTTGTTTGCTTAGGCTAGGCCTAATTTAAAGCTCAACGGAAAATGCAAAATAACATTATTTTGAAAATTGTTTTTAAAAAATAATAAATCCAACAGAATTGATCAGATCTATCTTGGACTGGGCTGCCTCAAGCCCAGTTTGGCCTAAACTCCGTCTTGAGATAGCAGGGGTCCTAGGCCCTACGCTACTGGTTCTGAAATCGAGCCTGCATTGTGAGTCCAACCACTGTCAAGTTAGACAACAGTTTCAAAGGAAAATGGAATGCCACGTGTCCAACTTTGTGACGTGGCACATGCTGATAGGATAAATGAGTTGTAAGCGTTTGCTACCATCGTAACAACAAAAGAATCAAAGGCAAGAAGCCACGTACGATTCATTTGCAGTTCCACCGAAAATCCAACTATTGAAAAATACTATTTTCAGGGAAGAATAAGAAGAAGAAGGCTCAAATTCAGAATGGCAGCCATGGCATTTGAAGGCGGAGGAGGCACGTTATCGGAGATATACCAAAGCGCAAAGAAGCTTTTACTAAGAGCTCGTGACGGCATCGAGAGATTGGAGCGGCTTGAGAGCTCCACTTCCAATGGCGGCTTCGACTCTCCGGAGCTTTCCTTCGCTGTTAAGAAGGATATTTCCCAGATCCAGTCCCTTTGCGTCGACATGGATCGCTTCTGGCGCTCCGTTCCCTCCAAACCCCAACGCGATCTCTGGAAAAGGTACAATCACTCGTTTCTTTGGTCGCGCTACAGAGAGATACCAAATTTTCGATAACTTTTCTCTTTGATTTCATGTTTGTGCGACTTGAATGTCTGGTTGATTGAAATTTGAGGCATGAATTTGACGGTACTCACCATGTTACTTCTTTATTCTTTCTTCTTCTTCTTTTTTGTATAGTTAGTTGCATGTATCTAAATCTACATGATGTGCTTATGTTAATTATTTGATACTTCTATTGAATTGTCAATATCCTTACTTTAGTCGATTTAAGAATTAGAGATTAGGTGTTCTTTAATTTTGTTGGATATGGCTGAGACAGAGACAGAGACAGAGACAGAGTGCTTGATCTTGCGTTTTCTTTAAAGCTCCAAGTCTCTGATTCACGTTTCGAGTTTCTTCAAATTACTTTACGTATGTGTTTGTGCACGAGCAGCAAATTCTTGTATCTCAGTCTCTAGGAGATTAAGTTTCTAATGCGTGTCTTCAGAAGTGATCACGCTTGAAGTTCAAATGCGTGATTTTTGTGTGAGCGCCCCTTTTTTTAAAAAAAATTTCCGAACTCTACGTTATTATTCACAAGGAGAGTTGCCAGCAAATAGTTTCGTGTCCTTGTGTGTTTTTCATTTTAAAGCTGTTTTTAGGGAACTGAGATACTATTGTCTAACATGTAATCCAGAATCTAAGCCCCTCTTATTAATATTACTCTTTTCTATTACTAGTGAATTCCAGTTCAAAGAATTATCTTGGAATTTTTACTTTCAGCTTATGCTCAGGAGGAGGCTATGGCATGAATAAATTAAGGGTTGTATGAAATGAGGAATTTAATATAATGGAGACTACATGAAGGAAGCTACGTAATGGGAATTACATGGATGAAGGGCATAGTTTTAGACATGATGTAGACGGATTTGATTACATTACGACTTTTGTGCACAATTGAATAAATGATTACGGTACACATTCCATTATATTGTACAAAATAACATCTAAGTGTATTCTATACCCGATAAAATTACTTCAAAGTCATTAACTGGTTTTGCACTTGCTGGTAGTTTTAAATGGATAACTTATAGCTGGTTTGACATGTCTGTAATAAACTCAACTTTTGTGGCTTATTTGGAACAAACTATCTTGAAATTTTTTTATTTTCTTTCAAGAACATTAAAATTTTAAGTTCGTTTTGGAGCAGTGGTGCATAATCAAGTCTGTGTGCCCATGTATGTTATACCACAACTTTATATAATTTTTCTATTCCTCATTTCTGCTGTACAGACGAAAAAAAAAAGATACTAGAAAGGATCAACAAGAAAATGTTTTATTTGCATCCATCTGTTTCAACGAACCTCTTCTCTTCCCTTTGTTCTTTCTGTGCAATTTTCATAAATGATGCAATTGACAGATTATGTCCTTAATCAGATGATTCAACTTTTGTTGCACAGAAAGGTGGAACAAGTGGCAGAAGAAGCCGAGTCATTGAAACAAAGTCTGGATAAGTATGTCTCAAGGAGTCAAAGGAGAATGAAGGAAGCTCAGGAGAGAGCAGAATTGCTTGGAAAAGCTGTATATAGTTTTAAATTGTTCCCTTATTCATCATAGCACTGTTGTTTACTTTTTATCTAAATGATTTATGTGCATTCTAGAATGGTGATTCGGCTCATGTTTTGAGAATATTTGACGAGGAATCGCAAGCAATGACATCAGTCCAGAATTCCAAAAGGATGTTGGAAGAATCTTTATCAACTGGAGCTGCCATTCTTATGAAATACTCGGAACAAAGAGACCGCTTAAAGGTATCTATGATTAAATCTTAATTATTGCTCTCTAGATGCTGATTCTGGGCTATATTCTTCCCGAGTATCAGTGTAATCCGTTCTCTGATTAGGGAAGATTATTAAATTATTTGGACTGGTTAAGGACTATTTCTTGACATTCATGACAATAATTTATTAGTAAGACTGATGCTATGCAGAGGTGCTGCTTTGAGGGAATTGATGTTTGAAAGAGATGAATAACTAAATAAATGCTTTAAATTGTTGTTAATGTGACATGTTTCTTGCAAAAAATGCAATGGCATCTTGGATTTAAAATGGAATTTAAATTAGGCTGATGCTAGGCTGTTTATTTTACTCACTGATTATAAATTATTGACATTGATTCCTTAATGATGAGCTGGTAAATGCCCTGTTGAATTATGGATAAAAAAGGGCAATACTTTTACCTTCCAACTTAAAAGTTGATTGTACGTTTTAACATGGTTTGTGATTTCTCAAGTTCTTCACCTGAGAGAATACATGTCGATTAAGAATCTTGATTTTGCATATAATCTTGAGAGAAGTTTTTCTCATTGAATTTTATGTTGCTGCAGAGGGCACAGCGCAAAGCTTTGGATGTTCTGAACACTGTGGGTCTCTCCAACTCTGTATTGAGGCTCATTGAAAGGCGAAATCGTGTTGATAGATGGATCAAATATGTGGGAATGATTTTAACAGGTGTTATCGTGTATTTCTTTGTGAGATGGAGTAGCTGAAGAAATGGATTGTCAGGTGTAGACTTGTATACCATCGAGAGTGGCCGAATTGTTCTTCATGTTAATTTTGCACCGTGGCCTTCAAGTATCTTTTCCGAAGAAACCGAACCTGTAGTTGGCGTACTGAAGAAACAAATTCGTACAGCATTAGTTACAAAGAAAGAAAGGCAATTACGTCTTTTGATATTTTGGTTGGAAACGGTCCATCGATCATAGTTTCTGATGTTCATGTGCGGTCAACAGAGTGGACGAAACAAAGTTCTTTCATGTGAGGATTGAGGATGTTTGAGATGGTACCTTGTAATGCAATTGCATAAACTTCAATTGCCCATATTTGAGCACCAAGTAACTTGCTTTTCAAAGTGATTGAATGATCCAGTGTAGTCTTAAATTGTAAGGTCTCTAAAGTAGGTAATCTTTAAGTTATAGCTGGCTCAATTTATAAATGATTTCTCACCAGATGTTAATGTAAGTCGTTCGACAACAGAATGGCATACGATTCGAGGGATAAATGAAGGGAATGGTGAGTTACAATACGATGCCTTCAAACTGTTTTGAGAAGGATCCCAGAACCAGATTGACGTCAAAACTCAGAAGACTGGTCCACCTCACAAGAATGAGCTAAATCCATCACTTCATTCATATGCTAAACTTAACATGGATTTGTCTGACTCTGACCCCTATCCATGTTTGCCAAAATGTTATGATACGCAGATTTGTCCTCGGTACTTTAAAAATGGAACCACTATACCAGCGATTTATCTAGATTCGCGTGGCATAAGGGACCAAAAGAGGCAAATTTAGGCAAAGAAATTATTTTAGCCGACGATGTCTCATTTATGTGATCTGAGTTCTGACCACGTAAGTGCATATAATATGTTTGTTTTCATAGTGAATTATTTTTCTCAAAAGCCTCAGAATTCCGTTAACTTTTAGAAAACAAATGGATTTAACGCAGAAGGACAGAATTTGTTCTATGAAGCATTCACCTCTTTATTCCCCGATTTTTTTTTAATAAACCGATTTACATGAAATGAGTGACAATTAGCTTGGACACTTTTGGCGTCGAGCTCAAACCAAATTCTTCTTTTAAGTTGAAAAGTTTTTCAGTCAAGACCAAGGATTGGTTTAATGGACGATGTACAGAGTTGAGATATTACAGTTACACTTTAATTGATAAGTTTGGGAAGGGGTTAATAGATAAGGAATGAAAAAGTTAGTGGTTAGTTGTTGATTGTCATTATAGAAGCAATAGTTTGATATCTCACTTTTGAAGAATCCTCCGTATCCTCTATTTAATAGAGGAATGAAACTTATTCCTTAATAATGACTCTTTATTAAAAATATTTTTAATACTAATTAATAAAACACAATAATTAATTAAAATATAATAATTTTTATTTCTCAATATTTTTTACAAACCAACAAATATCAATAGTAACAGTAATCATTTCTTCTTCTTAACCAACTATTATAATTATGATGATAATACTCATTCTCATTCTTCATTATATTTATTCTCATTCTTATTGAAAGGATACTAAATTGCTTGATAAAAAGTTATCTGCTTGTATTATGATATGTATGTGAATATATAAAAGAGTTACACGAGTTTGTTGTAACAACTAAATATTGAAATATCTATTAAGATTCTGTTCATTTGGGAGTCGGTTCTTTAGCATAATTTGTGGATAAAATAAGGCAAAAGCTGAATGAGACTTTGCCCCAGTTTCATCTAGCAAAGATTGATGGTTGATATGAGATATGGTCACCTTTTTTTGCTGATCATAAATAACTACTTTTCTTTTGAGCATTACTCAATCAAATTTGTTGTTAGTTTCTTGTTGGATTTTATAGTTCCTTGCCAAGTTTATCTGCCACTAGAAACTAAGGCAAGGATGTGATTCCGACCCCTTTAAAAATCAAATACTTGTTTTTTTGTCAATACTAACTGGTACGGTCGGATGGCCCTGCGCAAGATTGGCACACACAATTCAGATAAATGGTGAGCAGAACTTTGCACCACATTAGGTATAAATACAACTTTACAACATATAAGGTATTTTGGCCTATAAATTTCTTAAAACTTTGTTTTATAGATGTGCATCTCCTAATGAAGATATATAATTTTTTTAAGCTATTTTTTCTTTCTTTTTTTTCAAAAATTATTTCTAAATTTTTATTTATTTCTCATTTTTTATTCTTTAACCAGCATCATTCTTTTATTGTCACATCTACATGTGGATCCACCGAAAACAGCCTCTCTACTATGTAGAGGTAAAGCTACGTATTATCAAACCTCCCGGACCCTGCTTTATTGTGGGACTTCAGACTGGGTGTGATGATGATTATATACATGAATATGTCCTATGAAGATATACATTGATTATTATCTACTACACCCCCGCAAGATGAAGTTGCAGTACGTGACGTTCATCTTGCTCCGAAAAATTTCAAACTTATGCCGAGACAATGGTTTGGTTAAGGTATCTGCAGTCTGATCAAGTGTTGAAATGTGAGAGACTTGTAGAAGTTTCTGTTGCACCTATTCTCTAACAAAGTGATAATCCAAGGCAAGGTGTTTCATTCTTGAATGGACTCCCAAGTTATCATAGTAGATTTTTGGCACATCCTATAAGTGAACATATAGTTCTCGTAGTAGATTGTGAAGCCACATTACTTTTACAACAGAGTTGGCAACTGCGCGATGTTCTGCTTCTGTGGAGGATCGAGCTACAATATGTTGGCATTTTGAGCTTCATGAAACAAAATTGTTACCAAAATAAATGACATATGCTGACTTAGACGTTTTGTTGTCAGCATCTCCTCCCCAATTAGCATCACTAAATGCTTGAAACTTGAAATGTTTCGGTTGATGTAGTTGGAGACCATAGCCATGTGCATGTTTGAGATAGCAAAGAGTTCGCTTCAGCTACTTAAAGTGAAGTGCAGTAGGTTTATGCATATATTGGGACAATTTGTTGACTGCAAAGTTGAGATCTGGTCTTGTCAAGAGTACATATTGTAGAGCTCCTAAGATGCTGTGATAAAGAGACCCATTTGTCGTTATTGAACCATCATCAAGTTTCAATGTAGCTTATGGACAAATAGGAGTGGTACACGGATTGCAATCTTCCATGTTAAATTTGATAAATAAATCATGAATTTAGCGTTGTTGAGAAAGAAATATACCATCAACGGTTGGTATGAGTTCAATGCCAAGAAAATATGAAGGAGTCTCCATGTTTTCCAGTGAGAATGTGTCAGCGATGTCTGCAATGAATCTTTGAAGCTTGGTTGTTGAGTTGCTAGTTAGTAATAAATCATCCACATACATGAAGAAGTACACGATTACACCACTAAATTTGTATATAAACAGAGAGGAATCACAAATGTTGCTGTTGAAACCATGCTGAAGTAAAAATAGTCAGAGTTTTTGATACCAGGCTCTTAGAGCTTGTTTGAGTCCGTAAATGGCTTTATGTAGTTTTTAAAAATAAGTATAATGCTTCTTATTGACAAAACCTGATGGTTGTTACATATATACAGTTTCAGTGAGAGGTCCTTTTAGAAAAGCGTTATTGACGTCCATTTGATGTAAGGCCCAAGAATTTGCCAATGCAAGAGACAAAATGATTTTGATCGTCTGATGTTTCACTACAGGGCAGAAAGTTTCGTTGTAGTCGATCCTCGGGCACTGACTGTAGCCTTTTGCTACAAATCAGAATTTATATCAAGCCACTGTTCCATCTGGATTCCTTTTCGTGCAAAAAATCCACATACAACTAATCACATTATAAGCTTTTGTAGCAGGTACTTGTGTCTAAGTGTCATTATGTAAGAGAGCATCATATTCTGAAAAAGCGGAATGATGCCAATGTGGTAATTTTAAAGTTTGGGTTATGGTTCACGGTTCCTCAGTGTGTGGTAGAGGATGACAGTAACAGTGAAGGTTTTAGGTTTATGGATATTTTTTTTGGATCAAGTGATCACAGAATGAATATTGGTTGATTGGTTTTGTGGTGGTAGGGGATGGATTGATGATGCTGGTTAAGAATAACTGTATTGTTGATTTGTTGGAGATGAATTTTTAGCAGGCGTAGACAGTGCAGTAGGTACAGGTGATGTCACAATGGGAATGATTTGGTGAGACATAGGTGGAGAGGACATTGCTTCGGAAATGGATGGGATAGATGAGTTGTTGAGTGACTCGTAGGGATAGTGATCGTCAATGAACACAACATGTCTTGAGACATAATTTTATTTGGTCTCATATCAAGACATGTATATGCAAACTGAGTAGAGGAGTATCCAACAAAGACACACATAATAGACCTTGGCTGTAATTTATGCATGGTGTAAGGACGAAGCCAAGGAAAACATAGATAACCAAAGGAGTGCAAATGCTTGTAATTAGGGGACTGATGAAACAGTTTTTCAAACGGGGTTTGCATGTGTATTGTGGGAGTTGGTAAGCGATTTATGGAATAGACAATCGTGCAGGTGGCATAAGACCAGAAGGCTGAGGGAAGTTTGCTATGATAAAGAAGAGCTCTGGTGGTTTCGACTATATGGCGATGACACCATTCTGATATGCCATTTTGCTCTGGAGTATAAGGTGGGGTTATAATGTGAGATATACCGTTGTTGGCAAGAAAGGGTTTAAGTTTGAGGAACTCTCCACCATTACCAAAATATAAAATTTTTATTAGTGTTTCAAATTGTTTTTCAACAAGCTTTTTGAAGTTGACAAATATGGACAAAACATCATATTTGTTTTTCAACAAGTAAACCCACATATATTTAGTGAAATGATCAACAAAAATCACGTAATAACGAAAACCATCAACTAAAACCATTGGAGTAGGACCCCAAACATCAAAAAATATTATTGCTAAAGGTTTAGTACTTTGCAAAAGAAGACTGGAGAATGGAAGTTTATGTATTTTTGCACATTGACAAGAAACACACGAAACAAATGAAACCAAACGTGATGCTAACTTATGATTTGACTGAAGAAAATTAAAAACTGTATTGGATGAGTGCCCTAATATGTGATGCAGGACTGGTGATGGGCATGAAAAACAACTAGTTTGTTCATTGGAAGACAAAGATCATATAGATCATTGTGGCATGAACATGTGAGAAGCAATGCCTGTGTCTGCAAATCCTTCACCTGAAAGTAGTCAGGAAAGAATTCAATAGAGATATTATTTCGTGTGCACAACCATTTAACAGAAAGAATATCCTTATTGATTTTTGGCATATGTAAAACTTTGTCAAAGATAATTGACTTGGATTTAGTGGAAAGATATAAACTATTAGTATTGCAATTGAAACTTCATATCCATCTCTAACCTGCAGATTATCATCCCCTCTGTAAGGTGAATGAATGGATAGATTACTCAGGTCATTTGTGATGTGATGAGTTGCCACAGAATTAAGAATCCATGACCCTTGTGCTGTGTGCACATTATAGGCACCTAGAGCACGGTTTGTGCGTTAAGCTGACTGCGAAGGCCTGGTTTGATGTTTGGCAAGCTTCCCATGCAGTAGCCAATAGGTCTTGGTAGTGTGACGAGGTTTATCACAGTATTGACAGATGACTTCTTGTTCCTCGGACATTCCAGGCATGACAAAAGAGCTCATAGGGGTAGTCTTAGTTACTGGTGTTCTGCTGGATGATAGATTGTGGTTGGGATGACCATAGCGTTTATGAAAGCTTGTATGTTGTTTGCATGAGATATGCACAGAAGGCACCTAACCACTTCTTCCATCCTTATCTACCATTCTAGAAAACGCTCAAAATCAACAAGTTTTTCGTGGAGATCATCAAAGCAGATCGGAGTCTCTCACGCATAAATTGTAGCACTGACATCTTTGAAATCAACGGATAAATCATTCAAAGTGTGGATTACCAGATTCGTATCATCTATCAATGAACTAACAATGGCAATTTCATCCGCAATTCCTTTAACCTCCTTCAAATATTCGGAAACGTTTCTGCTGTCGTTTCGAATACAAATTAGTTTCTCTTTTAGAGACATGAGTCTCGATCAAGGCTGTGCTAGCATATGTCTTGGCAAGAAGCTCCCAGGCCTCTTTAGATGAATGAATAGAACCAATTAGTGTTGCAATATTTGGAGCAACAGTGGTCATCAAAGCATGAAGAACAAACTGATCTTGTCAAATCCATAGATCCAGTTCCGGTCCTGTTGTGACTAGATAAGGAAGTGTTCCATCAACATAACCTTTAACATTATAGCCGATGAGCAGTGCACTAACCTGTACTCTCCAGGCAGGAAAGTTTGCACCATTTAGTATGGAATCAGATGTGTTAGAAAATAAACATGAGAAAACATAACCACAAAGATCATGTGAAATAGGATCATTTCATATGCATATAAAGACAAAGAATCACATACTCAAATTCCTGTTATAGTTCCACCGGTTAAAGAACTGTTCGCCACTATAATTGTAGAAAAAATTTGTTTATTGTTTCTGTCCTTTTTTGTTTGTTGATTCCAAAAGGAGAAACAACTTTGTTCACATACATGCATATATATCTAAATATATAACGTTGCCTTCTTCAAATAACTACTCTTTGTAATTATTCCAAGAGTCTAAGGACTATTATACCCTTCATGGGTGTAATTATGACTCATATCTCTCACTCACACATGATGGGTTTAATCTTAAAAACAAACTCTGCAATGCTCATACTTGTTCAATAACCGGTATGACCAGTATACGACGAGAGCACAGTGCCATATATATGTTACGAGTATATGACATCCCAACTAACAAATTGATCCTGAGACTTATATGTCATTGAGTAGACATTGTATGCTATACCCTAGGTCATATCTCGCATTTGCACTTTTCTTTGATCTCCTTTAGTTTCTTATGTCACGACTGTATTTAAGTTCTCTATTAAAGAGACGATGGTCATCAATGGATACTTTTCATGTGAGTCAATGATTAAAAAAAATGACCTTCCTCTATTCTCAATTCTCTTTTGAATTAAAATTAATTTGCTTTCCTAGAATTATTCCATAGGATCGCATCTTGAATGATCTTTTGGCAATAACCTAAAGTAGCAAACCTTAAATTCAATTCTCAAGAATGAAACAAGAGTCATAAGAGTATATGATGAGGTTCTTCTTACCCTCAGGGGTCTCACACAATGTAAAATGAGATCTTGCGACTTACATTAATCCCTTTTATGGTCAGTTGTGCACACATGATACGAGTCATATGCTACGGTATTTACCCACTTCGTTTAACTTGAAAATCTTTATTCAAGAAATACCATACAGATGATAGTTCAAACATACTCAATGTTTAACTTGAGTTCAGTTATCTACTCAAAAAACCTGTTCAGAACTCACATCTGGCAACGTAAGACAGATATAGTGATTAACAAATCACATTGAACCAATTTCTTTGTAACATTTATGGTTTAAGTTTCTCGCTCTCGATTATCACCTGGATAATAAACTTTAAACATGCCTCATCTCTAACGAGCATAAACACTAGAGGTGATTTCCTGTGTGAGAGGGCCAATCTATAATCTGTCTCATATACTTATGATTCATCCCAAAATATATTTATACATAAACACATATATTCATGAATCAAATGATACACAATGTATAATCTTCATCATACAGTATATACAAACATACGCATTATACTGAGTGAACATATATAAAGAAATGTTTATCAGTACATTTCAACATCTACATAGCCCTAGTGACTTTACATGCCCAATGTATACATCTCTAGAAATTGGCTTTGTCATTGGGTCTGCTATTACATCTCGCGTAGATATATATCTCATGTTTACTTCTCCTCGCGCAACTATATCTTTCACATAATTATACTTAGTATCTATGTGCTTTGTCTTACAATGAAATTTGGGGTCTTTAGTATAAACAATTGTAGCTTGACTATCACAGATGTTGGTCACTGGATTAATTTCGCTTTTAGTGACTCCCAAATGCAATAAGAATCGATGAAGCCACACAGCTTCTTGTACTGCAGTTGAGAATGCTATAAATTCAGCTTTCATTATGGATAATGCAACATAAGATTGTTTCTTACTTTTCCATGATATTGCTCCATGGTTTAGTACTAATATATATCCTAAGGTAAATTTTCTTTCATCTAAATCTCCTCCCCAGTCTGCATTTGTATACCCTTGTATGCATAGATCATTGCCTTGATAACATAATGCATTGTCCATGATTCCCTAAAATACCTCAATATTCTCTTTACTGCTTTCCAATGTGCTTGGCATGGATTTGACTGATATCTACTTACCATCCCAACATCATAACAAATATCTGGTCTTGTACACATCATTGCGTACATAAGACTTCCAACTACACTAGAGTAGGGAAGATTCTTCAGTTGTTCCCTTTCTTGTGGTGTTGATGAGCAATTTCTCTTACTAAGGCCTTCATTTTTAGCAATAGGATTTTCTATTGGTTTGCAATCTTACATACGGAATCGTTCAAGAATTCTTTGAATGTACATCGCTTGTGAAAGTGAGAACAATCTCTTTGAACGATCTCTTGAAATATTGACTCCAAGAATATATGTTGCTTCACCCATGTCTTTCATTTCAAATTCAGATGAGAATCATTCTTTAATTTCCTTGAGAAATACACAGTCATTACAAGCAATTAATATATCATCCACGTATAAAGATAAAATCACAAATTTATCTTTGGATCTCTTAACATACACATAATGGCCTTCATCGATCATTTGAAAATCATACGAAAAGATTACGTTATAAAAACGAATATACCATTATCTTGAAGATTGCTTCAGGCCATAAATTGATTTTAATAATCGACACACTTTATTTTCTTGACCTGCCTTAATGAAACCTACAGGTTGTTCCATATAGATTTCTTTAACTAATTCTCATTGAGAAAAGCAATTTTTACATCCATTTGATGTAATTCAAGATCCATACTGGCTACTATAGCCAGAATAAGATGGATTGAAGTAAACTTCACAACAGGTGAAAAAGTTTCCTCGTAATCAATTCTCTTCTGTTGTTTGTATCCTTTTGCTACAAGACGTGCCGTATATCTTTCGATATTTCCATTAGCTTTTCGCTTAATTTTGAGAACCCACTTGTTCCCAATGGCTTTATGCCCTTCATGGAGATCAACCAAGTCCCATTCTTGATTTGAGCTTAAAGAAACCATTTCTTCTGTCATTGCTTTTATCCATTCTTCATTAGCAGGGCCAGTAAGAGCCTCATTTACATTCCTTGGCTCTTCTTCCTCTTGCGGAACAATCATATTAATTTTTCCTTCAATCTCAAAACGACATTGGGGAATTATCCCTTAATTACTTCAGCTTAATCAAGGTTCATCATAAACAAATTCATGATTAATCTGATTGCTCCCACTCGAATCAGTCATTATAGAGAACCTTTCTATGGAATTGCTCTCACTTGGTTGAAGTTTTCCATCTTGATTCTTCATAACAGAATCATTCTGATCAAGCGCCTCATATAACAATAGGTCTTTACCTATTTCGCCTTGCTTGGGAAAATCATTCTCTAAGAATGTTACATCTCATAATTCAAATTTAATTACACCTCCATTACCTTGTTCACTAGTGAACACGTATCCTTTTAAGTGTTCTAAATATCTAATAAAAATACTTTTTCTCCCTCTTGGGCTTAATTTTCCATATTTATGAGAGAGATCATGAACATAGGTTGCACATCCCTAAGGTCTGAGACTTGATATATCATGTCTCCTACCAGTCCACAACTCATATGGTGTGCTAGTAATCGATTTTGTAGGCACACGATTAAGTAAATAGGTGGTTGTTAGCAATGCATCACCTCAAAAGGTGATTGGTAAATTTGCTTGGGCCATCATGGACTTAATCACTTCTAATAGCGTCATATTTCTTCTTTCAGCGACACCATTTTTTGTGGGGTTCTTGGAATTGTTAATTGCCTTTCTATTCCTTTCTCATCATATAAAGCCTTGAACTTTTCTGACAAATATTCTTATCCACGATCAGTTCGTAATGATTTTATTTTCTTATCTAATTGATTCTCAACCAAGTTCATGTATTTTATGAAACAATAAATGCTTCCAATTTATGAGAAATCAAATAGATATGACCATATCGAGTATAGTCATCTATGAACATGATGAAATAAATTGCCCCACGTCTAGCCCTTACATTCATTGGACCACATATGTCAGAATGAATTAATTGCAATGGATACAAAGCTCGTGTTCCCTTTTCAAATGGCTTTTGTGCCATTTTGCTAACTAAACAATGCTCACATGTAGGTAGATATACTTGACTTAGATTACCTAAACGTCCTTCTTTAGCTAATCAACTGATTCGATTTTGACCAATATGGCATAGTCTAGCATGCCACAAAGTTGCATCATTGTTGGAATTACTA
>JAOSBK010000002.1:11032235-11055834 GCA_027568895.1 Erythroxylum shatona
CATCCATTTGATGTAATTCAAGATCCATACTGGCTACTATAGCCAGAATAAGACAGATTGAAGCAAACTTCACAATAAGTAAAAAAGTTTCCTTGTAATCAATTCCCTCCTGTTGTATGTATCCTTTTGCTATAAGACACGCCTTATATCTTTCAATATTGCCATCAACTTTTTGCTTAATTTTGAGAACCCACTTATTCCTAATTGCTTTATTCCCTTCAGAGAGGTCAACCAAGCCCCATACTTGATTTGAGCTTAAATAAGTCATTTCTTCGGTCATTACTTTCATCCATTCTTCTTTAGCAGGGCCAATAAGAGCCTCATTTACATTCCTTGACTCTTCTTCCTCTTGCGGAGCAATCATATTAATTTCTCCTTCAATCTCAAAACAATGTCGAGGAATTATTCCTCTATTACTTCATCTTAACTGAGGTTCATCATAAACAAATTCATGATTAATTTGATTGCTCCCACTCGGATCAGTCATTATATAGAACCTTTCTGTGGAATTGTTCCCACTTGGTTGAAGTTCCCCATCTTGATTCTTCATAACAAAATCATTCTGACCAAGCGATTCATATAACAATAGGTCTTTACCTATTTCGCCTTGCTTGGGAAAATCATTCTCTAAGAATGTACATCTTGTGATTCAAATTAAGTTACACCTCCATTACCTTGTTCACTAATGAACAAGGATCCTTTTGAATGTTCTAAGTATCTAATAAAAATGCTTTTTCTCCCTCTTGGGCCTAATTTTTCATATTTATGAGAGAGATCATGAACATAGGCTGCACATCCTCAAGGTCTGAGACTTGACATATCAGGTCTCCTACTAGTCCACAACTCATATGGTGTGCTAGTAACGAATTTCGTGGGCACAAGATTAAGTACATAGGTGGCATCTAACAATGCATCACCCCCAAAAAGTGATTGGTAAATTTTCTTGTGTCATCATAGACCTGATCATTTCTAATAATGTCATATTTCATATTTCAGCGATGCCATTTTGTTGTGGGGTTCTAGGAATTGTTAATTGCCTTTCTATTCCTTTCTCATCATATAAAGCCTTGAACTTTTTTTATAAGTATTCTTGTCCATAATCAGTTAGTAATGCTTTTATTTTCCTATGTAATTGATTCTCAGTCAATTTTATGTATTTTATGAAATAATCGAGTTCTTCCAATTTATGAGAAATCAAATAAACATGACCATATCGAGTATAGTCATCTATGAAAGTGATGAAATAAATTATCCCACGTCTAGCCCTTACATTTGTTAGACCACAGATGTCAGAATGAATTAATTGCAATGGATATAAAGCTCGTGTTCCCTTTCCAAATGACGTTCTTGCCATTTTACCAGCTAAACAATGCTCACATGTATGTAGATCTACTTGACTTAGATTACCTAAAAGCCCTTCTTTAGCTAATCGACTAATTCGATCTTGACCAATATGGCATAGTCTAGCATACCACAAAGTTACATATTGTTGGAATTACTAGATGTAAATAATGAATAACTAATATTATTATTATCCTTTAACACATCCAGTGCAATAAAACCATCCAATAAAAAACCATGACCATAATTAATAGATCCAAGATGCAAATCCATTTCACCACTATGGAAATTGATATTGAAACTAAGTTTAACTAACATCAACACAGATAAAAGATTCCTATGAATCTGTGGAGCAAATAATACTTCATGTAGGATGATAGGTTGCCTTCCATGCATATCTAATTTACATGTTCCAATTCCTTATACAATAACTTTGGAATTATCACCTATATAAAGCCATCAACTACCATGTGAGAGTTTACGAAACTCAACGAAGGCATCCCGACCCTTCGCTACATGGTTGGTTACTTCTGAGTCTGCAATACACAAAGGATGTGATTCAGTTAGAAAAACAGAACAAGAAACATTCATAGAACAAATGTTTGTACTATAAAGTTGTACCGTATTGGGCTCGATACCATCTCAATCCACCATGATGCTTGCGTTTCTTGTTTATAGCTTCATGTGAGCTAGAACTAACTGCATATGCCTCAGAAGACATTTTTTAGGCTTTAAGACGCTCTTCCTCCAAGATAAGATGTCTTTTAGCATCTTCCATTGTCTTGATGTTTTCATTATGAGTTAGGTGCATCTTTATATGCTCCTAACTTTGAGGTAGTGAACGAATCACAGCTTGCACTTATTGTTCATCAAATAACTCATGACCAACATCACGTAACTCACTTACCATGTTGAACATTTTCCTCATATGCTTTTGCATTATATCATCTAGGCGCTTCTTATAAGTATCAAAATTAATTGTAAGTGACCTCACTTTGATCACTGAAGCACCTCCAAAATAAGCAACCAATGTGGACCATACGTCCTTTGCAGTTTCGAATTTATAGAACTCATGCATGATATCATTATTCATGCTACTCAGCAACGTGATGCGAGCTAAAGAGTTCTTTTTTTTCATAATTCATATACATCATGATCCCTTCTATGTTAGGCTATAGTGCCCTCCTCAAGAATGACCATGGTTAGGTTTAATGGCTTAAAAGCCTCTTGCTCTTCCAGTACATATTGGACTTTCATACTCCAGATTTCATAATTATCACTATTGAGTTTCTCACATCTATTGAGTTCAGCAACAATATTCTTCGAAGCAGTAGTCATTTTGAAACACTAAGTTTCTATAATAAGAAAGAAATATATATACACATTAATGTCCCATTAATCGTTCATAGAGTTAATAATTCGATCATAATTACTTATGAAATCAAAAGTCCACAAATGTGTTCAATCATCATTCATACAATAATCGAATCCTAATTACTTTACTCTAAACGAATTCATATATAAAATTCACGTAAACATATTACCTAAATATTAAGACTTAGTTATTATAAAACAACATATTGTATGAATTGTGCTTCAACCTACGAACAATCTATAGGTATCCTACGCAGAAATGAGTTCACGAGTTCGCGAAGCTCGATTTACAATAGCTCTTACTATTTCCTTTGGAAGACCTATAGGATATAAAATCCTAATCAACTCCCTTCTATTCATCTATTTAATAAATGTCATCACTAACAAATTATAAGTCTTCTTCTTAGGTATATTATTGCAGAGCATTCGTAACAGTTTGCCTTGAGATTGAGGTAATGTCGCAAGCAAAATCATGTACTTTACTTCAACATCTACGTAAGCTAGGCAACCTCCAAAATATAACTCTTGCATCATGTTATTAACTAAAATAATATGTTGTGTTAGACAATCTCTAGGCATTAAACGCATATTGATAACTGTACATATATGCTGCCAATTCGTCTTTTCTATGCCTCACATCGAATAAGCTTAGGCATTTGCTTAATAATAGGCATTTTTCTACAAAATAAAATTTCAGGAATCAGAAGAGTGCACAAAATAAACAAATTATTTTGTCTAACACATAGCGAACTAAAGTTCATATTATGGAAATAATTTAATTCTTTTAGTAATTTATTAAACTATTCAAATTATGCTATTAATTTCTAATTAATTAGAAACTTATTTCTAATATTCAAATATGAATAATTCAAATAGAATTGAAAACTTATTTCTATTTTAAAGTATAAATGAACTAATCAATTTATCTTGGTTTAAGTAGAAACTAATTTCTAATGAAACTCCTTTTCTAATTTTAACTAAACAAATTAGTTTTTTATATTAAAAAACTTTCTAATTAATTAGAAACTTATTTATAATATTTAAATATGAATAATTCAAATAGAATTAGAAACTTAATTATAATTTAAAGTATAATTGAACTAATCAATTTATCTTAGTTTAGTTACCGCTTTTTCTAATTTTAACTAAACAAATTAGTTTTCTTGTATTAAAAAACTTTCTAATTTTTTTAAACATTTTATATTAATTAAGAACTAATTTAAATAACATAATTAGTTAGTGTAAATTAGAAAAACTAATTTCTAATTCTTTATATTATATTTATAATTTTTATACCCATAAGTGATCATGCCACATATAATATATATATATATACACACACAAAACTGACAAAAAAATTTGATAAGTAGTTTTTGTCTTATCATAGCCATCAATGGTAATAGGCAAAATATTCGTTTATTGTTTATGCCCTTTTTTGTTTGTTGATTTCAGAAGGAGAAACAACTTTGTTCACACGGATGCATATATATCTAAATATATAACGTTGTCTTCTTCAGATAATTACTCTTTTTAGTTATTTCAAGAATCTAAGGACTATTATACCCTTTATAAGTGTAATAATGACTCAAACCTTTGTTGAACATTGTCAGGTTTTAAGGCAGAGCAGCTTCAGTATTGACAGTAAATGCAGCAGTGGCGGTAGATTCATTATCTTGAGACATTGTTTATGCTTAGTTGTTGAATAAGCAAGAGCGAAAGTGGCTTGGTAAAATAATATATATGATGCCGTTAGGCTAGATCTCTGATATCATAAAAAGATACTGAATTGCCTGATAAAGAGTTGTCTGCTTGTATTACGATATTTACGTAAAAATGTAAAAGAGTTTGTTGTAACAATTAAACACCGAAATATCTATTAAAATATACATAAATATATCCTAAGAAGATATACATTGAATATTTCCTAGTACTTGCAACTTTCAGTGATATATACCAAAAGACAGCTTTGGAAGGAAGTCAAGGAACCGTTCGAAGCCTGACACAGCTCCCATCTTTTCACGTAATATCTACGGAAACAACCATATCAAACAATAGGGTCAAAAACAAACAATCATCAATTATTCATTCAACGATTTAAGCTAATTACGTATCCAATAACTAATATCAATCACTGCTCAGCTAGAAGCTTTCAAATTCTTGATATTTTCTTTATGACTTGTAAATGTGACAATTCAATCGGACGTAAGAACATTTCATGAAACATCCAGAGTTTAAATTATTTGTGGTAGAGGTGCTCAAAGTCAAACCTACAAGATGACAACTGTAGTGTACATGATGTGCGTTTTGAGGTCTAATAATTTGCGTTCCCATTGCAAGTACCTAACCAAAACAATGTATGGTAAATGGCCAGGCCAGGTAAGAGATTGTAACCTCCAGTGCGTGGTTTCAGTAATCCCCTTTCCTTTTCTTCTAAGTTTTTAAATGCCTTCTTCTTCTTTTTTAAAGCTAATCGTTTTCTCGCCCGGAGATTCATTTTTTCATGACCTCGGGCTAGATAGAGTGGGGTGACGCCAAGTTCCCTTCTAAATGACCGAATCTCGGGATTCGTCGGGGGTCGTGGAAGAATTGTGGAACGCAGTAATGCCATTTTTTAATTCGTTTCAATAGTCTTTGAGCGCGTCTCGTCTCTTGAGGCCCTGCCGCCAGCCCAAGGCAAGTTTAAAGTCCATTTTTTGAATTAAACTGTGTTAATGATTTAGATTAATGTGATAAATCTCTAAAAACTTGAAGAACACCACTTCACCAAGCCATGATTGAAAATTAACAAATTGTATAAATAGTTTATGTTAAGTAAATTAATTTATTGATTTGATTTATTTATTTATTTATCATATGTACTTATTATTGCTTGTATTTAAAATCTATTAAATATTATTTTAATTTATAATATCCTACTTTTTTATTCTATATATAAATAAGATTACCAATACCCTACTTAATTATATATCAAAAAGGATGAAATGTTCAATATGTAATATTAATTAATTTATATAATTCAATACAATAATAAAACTTTTATAATTTATTTACTGAAAGTAAGTAAAGTAAACAATCGATCCATCTTATTTATTAGAATTACTATATGATAAATAAAAAATAATATATATTATTAATAATTAATTAATTAATGATAAAATAAATTAATAATATATAAATTTAGTAAATCATTAGATTAATCTTTATTCTTGACATTGTCGGATGTTTTGTGAATTTTTAATCATTTGTTTTCTGGTTTTGGTCGGATGAAATCATAATAGAGAATGATGAAAGATGACATTTCGGTTACTTAAAGCAGCAAAGCAGTGGGCGGAGAAAACAGCCAACCAAAACCAAACCAAGAGAATGGTTAAAAGACTTTTGTTTTCTTCTTTAATTTTCAGTACTTTCTTGCCAACCAAACTTCAAATGGCCCCTAGTTTTGCTATTTCTGGTAGTCTCCCTATACCATGTTCTTTGTATCTTTGCTCCTGTTTTCAACTGCGTCCCCTCCCCGCTCTTCCCCACAGATAACATTCTTACAACCTCATATCATCTTGACTTCTTATATATAAAACTCCATCGCTGGCTTTCAGTTCGATTTGAAGTAAAAGTCATCAACTTTCCAAATTTTTCCTTCTCTTTTTCTTATTCACTAACCTCAAATCTGGATCAATCTGTTTGGCAAACCTGCATTTTCTTTTTGTAGAGCGGTTACTTCTGCTCTTGCAGTGTCCAGCTTGTTTTGGAGTTAGATGAATGCTTGCACACCATATAAGCTAATTAATACCGGCCGAGTTGGATATTTCCTAATACTGTTCAGAGAAGGCTTAAGCTTTTTTAATACTTGCACCTAGAAATACAGGTTCTGATATTTAGAGAGAGGATAACTGACACCATGGTTGAAAGAAGAATAGCTACTCCCGTTCCGAATAGGAGAAGAGTTGGATATGCGAATAGGCCTCCGAAGAGGAAGAGATGCAAACGGGAGAATAAAATAGTCGATGCAGCGGTTCCCAGCGTACTGCAGGAGCTCTATGCATCCAGCAGAGACATGTTTAAAGGCCCTGGTACTGTTCCTTCGCTTACTGATGAGAAGAGATTGTGTCAAATACTTGGTAAGTGAGTTAACTCCGTCCTTTCTGTCTGGTTAATTTGTGATTAACTGCAAGCTGCAACCTAGTTTAACTGGCGTGATTTTTTGTGCTTGGAATGTGATAATAACCAGATCTAGTTACTCTGATGGTATTTTCCTTTTTGAGATGCAAAACAATCGATTTGTCTTTACGACTTATGTGTGATAGGTTTTTGTTGTGATGACTTCTATGTTAAGCATTATGTTATACCATAAATGATCGAGTTCTTCACAGCACTCAGTATCACATTTCTGTTGCCCATATAAGCTTTCAGAGCCCGTCGATTTAATGCTTTACTGGTGTAGTTGTAATATATACCACTTCTTATATACGTTGCAGACAACATGAAGCCTGAAGATGTTGGGCTAACAAGCAAGTTGCCGTTCTTTAATCCTAAAACTGCAGTCAAAGGGACCCCAAGGGTCATCTGCACAACCATTTACAAGAGTGACAACTTTTCAGTAAGTATAGCTTGCTTCTCAGTCGATTATAATTGTTACGGTATTCTTTATTTTTCTCTTGAAATTGATCTTTACATGTTTAATCAATTTTTCTTGCATGATCATATCTTATCATAGGCCTGTCCATGACCATAAACAAGAGTATAGATTAGCCTATCATTCTCACCTGCACAACTTTACATTATATACAGCTCTTACTCGCATTCCTTGCATCAAATTTCATGTGCATGCATGCTTGTGGCCTATAAATGGCAGAACTGAAATTCTTGAGCAATGTAAATGTTTCTGAAATTTGATATACTTGTTATTTATCTTCAAAATCGATTTTCACCGAGTTTTTGATTCATTGTTCCATGTCAACTTGCGCAGTTGTGCTTGTTCTTTCTTCCTGCGAATGCTGTCATCCCCCTTCATAATCATCCAGGTATGACAGTTTTTAGCAAGCTTCTAGTGGGGACAATGCACATCAAATCGTATGATTGGGTCGATCCTCTCACTGGAAATGAGCCCATAGAACCTTCAAAATGTAAGTGTATCTCTTTTATTTCCTCAATATATAAACTGAACCTCGTCATCAGACGTGGTGCTGACTGAAACGTGCTGCTATGTAGTGAGATTGGCGAAGTTGATAGCTAACGAGGAATTTACTGCTCCTTGCTCTCCTTCTGTGTTATATCCGACAAAGGGTGGCAACATTCATCAATGCACAGCCATTACACCTTGTGCATTTCTTGATGTTCTTGGACCTCCCTATTCTAAAGAAGACGGTCGTGACTGCTCGTATTACAAAGATTTCCCATATCATGCCTATACAAGTAAGTAAACTCGACCAACGACTCGCCTCTTTTTAAAAAATTTTCAATCATAAATACAGGAATAACTTGATTTAACTTGCATAAACCATATTTATGTGCTCGGTCGCTAGTTAACATATATAGCTGTAACATGAGAAGATGGGCCACATTTGCATACTGGGCACTGGCAAGTTAGTTTTTGACCTCCCATGCTGTAGTTAACTTTCCAAAACTTATTCTACCAAAAAGTGGGCTGTTGATTGTTACGGTCAACATTGTTGATTTGCGTCTGTAGCCTTGAGCTAAGATCTTAACACATATTCCTTGTTTTGACCTTCCAATCTATGGATGCAGATGGGGGTATGAGATTGGCAGAAGAGGAGGCTAATTCTTACGGTTGGTTGGAAGAGATTGACATGCCAGACAATTCAGATATGGATGGTATTGAATACCCGGGCCCACAGATCGTCGAAACTAGTTGCTGAACTGTTATGATGGATCCCTTCTCCCTTCAAACAATCTTCGCCCTTCTTTTATCGCCTTAGTGTTCAAAACTTTGTAACATGAATGTTGACAGTATAAGCTTAAGTTGTAGAAAATGGAAGTCCTTGTGATTTCTCATGACACTGTTCTATAGTGTGAAATGTTTTACTTGGTGAAAATTTGTATGAATCTTTGCAATTAAATAGCATACATAGCGTTTACATTTCGTAGTGAAATTCTTATTCATCCTTTAAAAGAAAATGCAAGTGTCCACTCCAAATAGGTGATTAAATAAAGATGTAACCAGCAGTGGTATCGTATCTCAAGTTGTCTTAACTTCAATCAACTCCACTTCAAACAGTTTAGCTTTGATAGAGGATCGAAACCTGTTTATCACTAACCATTTAGAAGTAGAGTTGTAAATTACTAAATCTCACAGATTTCGCGCCTACTGAATTTTGTTGTCGGCGAATCTAGTGAATGTTGTTGTAATAGTAATAATAATCCTTAAAATATGGTATTTGATCCTTGGTCCAACTAATCTTCTATTCTAAAAAAGGTGTTGCAATGAATGAATTGAGAAATAAAAATAATCACAAGTTCACGTCCTCTTTGAAAGGTTTCTGGGAAACACCTCTGCTTGAAAGTGAAAGGTAAAGGGAAATGACATGGTTTCTGACCCCAGGCCCACCCTCTTTTATAATTCAATGATAAAGCACTCAATTTCATACTGATGCTTTAGCACAAGTGGTTTTAAACTCAAAACTTCCCTATTTACTAATCTGACGCAAATTGAAATTGCTATCTTTGACGGGATCAAAAGCGAAAAAGAATTGCTTCTCCTGTTGAAGTCACTGGTCTTGCGAAGTCTGTCACTTTCTCCTATTTGCACCGACAGCTTAAGAATACTGAGTACGGTTCAAACAGTAAAATTCTTTTTATAAACTCAGATTTTGCATCAGATAACATGTGCTTCCAAGTTATTACAAACGGAATTCCCAAAAAGAAAATGCTCCGTAAATTTTCAACTTGGAGCAATTTCAATTATTGAAAGAGGTACAATTATTAGTGGAAACTGGAAAGCTGGATGTCATTTTGGTCTCTATCAATTGTATTGTTCTTTTGTGGATTTCAATTTCATTTGTTGATTTTTGTTCTTGAAAAAAAACAAAAAAGATTAAATGCTCCAAGTCTTGACTGGTGTTGTGGCGGTGGATTTCTTTATGTATTGTTTACTATCAACTTGGCTTTCCAGGGAATTTTGCTTCTGTCTTAGTATAGCTTTCCTTAATTTCTTACAATGTTCAGTCACCAGGAATCAAACCTGTTGATCACCCCTTTCTAAACATACAAAACAAGTTGATTATAGACATAATTTTATTATAAAATGAAGCAAGTACTGTTGGTTACAGTGAAAGAAAGGATTGAAAGGAAGCAAAGGCAACGGATTATACTGATATAGCCATGGAGTGGGTGGCTTAAGGTGAGGGGAGCACTGAAAGCAAAAGCCCATCAGACTCAGAAAGCGAAAGCTTACGTTGCATCTGCCATGTCTACCTATCATAAATGTGTACGCATGTGCCCACAAACGTATGTTAATGGAATATGTGAATGACAACATTAAACATCACAACTACAATTAGTTGCCAGCATGGAGTGCCTGTGTCTCTGAGGGAATAAAGGCTTCTCTTCTGCAACAAGAATCTTTTCTCTTTTCCTTTCGCCTAAAGTTCTTATCTTTAGACCTTTTAAAAGAAACACTAGGAATTGTTGGTGATAAGTTGGATGTAAGGAATATTACTACCGGTAAGATAAAATCAACAGAAATTTGAAGGAAATGTCTGCTTTTGCGGTGTAATTTCCAGTCACTTGGCGTGTGAACGTTTTAGGCTCTTGCAGGTTTTCGCGAATCAAACCGATTCGCTAAAATTATTTTGTTTCATAGACACAAACAAGCATGCGTTGATATGATTTTGAGGTCCCTAGTTGACGAGTATGTGAATGAGCTGTTGTTAAAGTTCTTGGTTGTTAGCCTCCTGAAGCTTTCTGGGCCACCCACTTCAAAATCATACTAGTTGAGTTCTGAATATCGGCAAATGGTAAGGCCTTTCATTTCAATTCCAGATTTCAGAATTTCAGGAGAAGCAGAACCCTGCTGGGAATGTTTCTTTGAGAGTCAGTTTGTAGCTTATTAAACGACGATACTTACGGTGGTTATAACTTCAGTTGCAAGTGACTATCATCTCTTACCAAGTTATGCTGACCCTTAGCTACAGTGAGCAGAAACTTGTGGTTTGGAGAATCTTATCCATATAGCTCTTTTACTTTCAGAGGGAAAAAGAGAACAGAAGTTAGTAGGTAGTGACTCGTTTCTTTTCAAGGTGCTCGAAATTTGAACCACTTTCCATCCACTCCACAAGAGGTAAGCTTTTGCATTGAATTTTTGTGTTTATTAATGAGATCAGGAGTTGGAAGAAAATAAGATTTCGTCAATATTAAGCAAACATCTTCAGCATATTTGCGATTGTTTTCTACCAAAGTAGTATTTCGTAAGAATTTATTAATGTTGAATGTCAAGTTGCTTGAAAGTGAATCATTTCTACTTGTGCTGTTCTGGATTTCTGAAAATGATGCAAATGGTTCATCTGTGCTATTTCAACTTGCTTTATATGAATGCATTATTGCGGTTGCTTCCTTGTCCTTTCATCAGTTGTTATTGGTTAAAGTTTCAAGTTTCAAAGCTCTCATAACACCGAGAAACGATAACATACTTGTTACTAACATTGATTTCTGTAATGACAATCTTGCAGAGTGTTCTTTCAATAAATCCTCAAATCTCTGCAAGATATAATAATTCTGTCCATCAATGGGAAAGGTGTTTCAGTATGCGGTTCTGCTAGCTTCCACAATTATATTTCTTTCACTGAATCATTCTGAGCAGCTACAATCGTCCCGGGGTCAGACTCTTTTAAGAATCAAGCGACTTCTGAACAACCCATCTGCTTTGAGTAGCTGGAACAGCTCCTCAGACTTTTGCAATACCGATCCAAGTTCATCCGTGACTATTGTTTGCTATGAGGAAAGCATAACTCAGCTGCATATTATTGGAAACAAGGGAACTACTGCTCTGCCAAGGAACTTTTCAATTGATTCGTTTGTAACAACACTGGCTAGTCTACCAGACTTGAAGGTCCTAACATTGGCTTCTCTTGGCCTATGGGGTCCTTTGCCTGGTAAAATCGCACGTTTGTCGTCACTGGAAATACTGAATGTTAGTTCTAATTTTCTGTATGATGCCATACCTGAAGAACTCACATCATTGACTAGTCTCCAAACACTTGTTCTTGATGACAATATGTTCTCTGGGAAGCTACTGGTTGGGCTTGGCACACTACCAGGTTTGGCTGTTTTAAGTTTGCGGAAGAACATGTTTAATGGATCGTTGCCAAATTCATTTAGTAATTTGGAGAATCTCAGAGTTCTTACACTTTCACATAACTACCTCCAGGGAGAAGTGCCGGATTTTAGCAGTTTGACAAACCTTGAAGTGCTTGACTTGGAAGATAATTCCTTTGGACCCCAGTTTCCTAAGCTTGGACACAAGTTGGTCACTCTAGTACTGAGCAAGAACAAGTTCAGGGCTGGCCTCCCTTCTGAAATTAGAAGCTTTTATCAGCTCCAGAGGCTTGATCTCTCAAAAAACAATTTTGTGGGACCATTTCCACCGTCATTGATGTCCTTGCCATATGTAGCTTATTTGGATGTTGCAGACAACAAGCTCACAGGAATGCTTTTTGAAAATCAATCTTGCGGTTCCAGCCTGAGTTATGTGGATTTATCCTCAAATCTATTGACTGGGCATTTACCCAGTTGTCTTCTATCACAAACTAAGAAAAAGGTTTTGTATGCTGGAAATTGTCTGGAAAATGAAGACCAAGATCAACATCCTCTTCTTGCTTGTCGGAATGAAGCATTGGCTGTGGGGATTTTTCCTAGAGAAAGGGAAAAGAAGAAAGCATCTAAAGCAATTGTTGCATTGGGTGTCATTGGGGGGATTGCTGGAGCAATTGCATTATCTGTTTTAATTATTTTAGTTATCAGGAAAGTCAGTGTCAGGAAGAGAATCAGAAAACCTTCATCAATACGTTATATTGCAGAAGATGCATCAACTGCGTACCCGTCAAAAATTCTGTCAGATGCAAGTAAGGTTTCATTATGTTATTACTCTCTTGATACCTGCGCCAGTGTTGTAGATCATGTGCATTCATGAATGTAGCCATGCAACTGGCAAGGACGCAGAAAGCTTTAGTGTCCTTTTTTAGCAAGCCAACCGGTGAAATTAAATGAAGAAATGCACGTCTTAGCTTGATTCAAGATAGCATTTCAGTGAAGAAAAAAAGAATATAACAAGCTAACGCGTCATAACACAAGAAATTGAAGATAGGTTTTTTAGTTCTTAAAGAATATTATCTATGCATCAAGTTCTATTGGCAAGCAACTTATGAAAGGCTTGGTTGGCAGAAGCTTAAACATAGGTGTCTTTTCTTCTCAAAGTATGACAATTATCCGATTTGTTATGTGATTTTTGCTGCATTTTGAAGGGTATATATCTCAAACAATGAAGCTAGGAGCACTTGGGGTACCAGCTTATCGTACCTTCTCACTGGATGAGCTTGAGGAGGCAACAAACAACTTTGACACATCTACTTTCATGGGCGAAGGATGTCAAGGGCAGGTACTTTTTCTTCTTTTTCTCTCCGGTGTATATGGGAACTAATTTAGACAGAATTTCAGCAGTTTAAGGAAACTTCTTTGCTATTATTGTTAGTATGACAAAATATTCCTCCTTAAAGCCAGATCATGAACTACGATCATGCTATAATGCTTCAATGACAATTTTTTATGCTTTCAGATTTACAGAGGTCAGCTTAAAAATGGATCGTTTGTTGCCATTAGATGCCTCAAAATGAAGAGGAATCACAGCATGCAAAACTTTATGCACCATATAGAGCTAATTTCCAAACTGAGACATCGACATTTGGTCAGTTCTCTTGGGCACTGCTTCGAATGCTACTTGGACGATTCAAGTGTTAGCAGAGTTTTTCTTATATTTGAATATGTCCCAAATGGTACATTAAGGAGCTGGGTCTCAGGTAATGCTTAAGACGTTCCCAATTATAGATTGTATAACACCATTTAGTTCTTATCTGTCAAAAGTAATCCAAATAAATCATAATTCCTCAATCTGCGGAGTCAACAAGGTGCCACCTGCCTGGATTCTTCTTTTTATTTTTGTTTCTTGTTATTTGTCTGCAAATTTTAAACTTTGTTTACTTTTGTCACAGATGGGAGCACAGGAGCAAAACTTAATTGGTCACAACGCATATCAGCTGCAATAGGAGTAGCAAAGGGCATTCAGTTTTTGCATACAGGGATTGTTCCTGGGGTATATTCGAATAATCTGAAAATAACAGACATTTTGTTGGATCAGAATCTTGTTGCAAAAATCAGTAGTTACAATCTACCCTTGCTGGCAGAAAGCACAGAAAAGGTGTGCATGAACCACCGTATGAATATGATAATGTTATTATACGCTAGTCTTACTGAGGAAAGGTCTAAATTTGGTATCCAATATGCAGATTGGTCATGGGAGTGCTTCCAATGGATCCAAAGATATTAAAATCAAAGCAAGGTTGGTGCTGATTGCTGACAAGATTAACTGTATCTACTGCTGCTTAGTATAATGTTAAATTGAGAACTTTGTGAAGTCTGATGAATGTATCAGCAATCTACTTACTGACGAATCCTGTTAACTTGTTTCTTGTGGACATCGTCATTGGCAGGTCAAATCAAGAGAAGAATGACATTCATGACTTTGGAATGATACTGCTAGAAATAATTGTCGGAAGATCATTGAAGTCTGCAAATGAATTGGATGATCTCAGACATCAGGTTTAGGAAACAATTCCACTTATTTATTGTATTTCCTGTGAAGGATATTATTATGCAGTAGGTGTTTTACTTCAAATATTAGTGAAAGTGTCAACAAAGTTTTTATTTGTGTCTGTCTATCCAGAAATAATTTAACAGTTATATTATGCAACTGTCACGCAGCTACAGGGAAGTATCTCAGGGCACATTACAGGTCTTAGGAGCGTGATCGATCCAGATGTTTACAGGTCATGTTCGAAACAATCGTTGAAGACGACGATGGAGATGTGCATTAGATGTCTGCACCAGAAGCCAGAAGATAGACCTTCTGTGGAGGACATCCTCTGGAACTTGCAGTTTGCTGCTCAAGTTCAGGACTCATGGCGGGGAGATTCCCAGAGCAGTGACGGGTCTCCGAACTCAGTTCCGCGATCTTCGCAGCTACAACTTACTGTTTCTTGATGGCCAAAATCATTTTGGTCGTACATGACTATAGGTAGATGTCAACGACTCAACTTCCTTATGAATTTGTTCTCTAACTTGTCAGAAAGATGATCAATTTTAAGATCTGTATGACTTGTATCACTAAGAAGTTTATCCAAACTAATTTACTTTCTTCCCGTTGATGTCAACTGGAATACCAATTAGAAGATCTGAATGATACACCGCTTCAGATAGCGGTTATCCCTACCTTCATTCGGTTGAGCAGTCAGACAGGGCACAACACCAACTCGGTTCCACACAACTCTATCCACCCATTTCTCTAGGTTCCAGATTGTGTAGAACAGACAGAATTGTGGGTATAGAAGATTTGATCCCGTCAGAAAGATCATTCTAAAGGTTAACTCCAAAATCTGAACAGATAAAACAAAAATCTCTGTTCTTTACTAGTGACTCCATTGATACCCTGATCTTCCAGAGATTATCGTCACTGGGAAACATTTGCAGGACACAGATGCTAGTTTCGTCGATTAAACTTTATGCAAACCCAGATGCTAAAGTTTCTCAAATCCAATCTCCCATTCAAAAACTTCCCTACTCTCGTGGAGAATTATGCCAAATATTGGAAATTGAAATCCATGCCTATGTTGGCAATTAACTTTGATTATAATGCCTTAAAAATGAATTTTTGACAACAAAATAAACACTCACTATTTTATTGAAAGAAAAAACACAAATATTATAAATGCAAACTCAATAAATCCAAAAATTCGTTATGAGTTAGCTTATTGAAGCTAACCAACCAATCCCTTTAGTATACTCACTAGTACATATCTCACTCAATTTTTTTTTTAATTACATATATGGATGCAATGACCAAATGGTCATATTTAAAGGTGATTAAGTTGGTTGACCTCTTTGGTGGCAATAGTTGGCAACTTAAAATTGTCAATTAGCAAAAGGAATAGAAATCTAATTTGAATTGAAATTTGACTAAGTCAAAGCCACCCTTTTACAACTCATCATAATCTAAAGATTTCCAATATTAAACCAAGTTTAATCCCTAACATCCTCCCTTACACTTGGTTATCATTTCGAGCATGTTCTTCAACTTGTAAAATATCTCAACCTTCAAAGGCTTTGTGAAAATGTCTGCTATTTGATCTTCAGATGTGTAATACTCAACAATAATCTCTTTGTCTTTAACCAAATCTCGAATGTAATGATGTTTAATGTCAATGTGCTTACTTCGACTATGGAACACCAGATTCTTTGTTAAAGCGATAGCTGATTTATTATCACAGTAGATTGTTGTGAGACTATCTGATTGCTATTGCAATTCACTAATCATCCTTTGTAGCCAAATTGCTTGAGTAGCACAATTTGCTACAACTATATACTCCGCTTCAGCAGTTGAAAGAGCAATTACTTGTTGTTTCTTAGAAGACCAAGAAAATGCTCCAGAACCTAAATAAAAAACATAACCTTAAGTACGTTTTCTCTTTTCAACATCACCGACCTAATCGCTATTTGTATATCTAACTAGTTGTATATTTTTATTGTTTGAATAAAATATGCCATCATCAATTGTACTTTTAATTATCTCAAAATTTGTTTAGCAGCTTGCCAATGAAATTGTCGTGGTGAACCCATAAATCTGCTCGTGATTCCTAGTTTGTAAACAATATCTGGTCTAGTTGCAGTTAGGTACCTCAGACTTCCAATAAGTCTTCTGAAATTTGTTGCATCAACCAAATCACCACTATCATCTTTCACAAGCTTTAGCCTCTCTTCAACTGGTGTTAAAATTGGTTTGCACGCATCCATCCTAAATTTCTTTGAAATATCTTTTGCATATTTCTATTGTGAAATGAATATGCCTTCATTTGTTTGCTTTACCTCGATACCAAGAAAGTAGGACATTAATCCCAAATTTGTCATCTCAAAATGAGCAACTATATCTTTCTTGAACTCCGACAATGATCTTGAATTATTACCAGTGAATATCAAATCATCTACATAGAGACAAACTATGACGATGTCTCCTTCTTTGTTGATCTTGATATACAAAGTATGTTCATATGGACACCTATGAAATCCATGTTCAATGAAATAAGTATCAACACGAGTATACCATACCCTCGGCGCTTGTTTAAGACTGTACAATGCCTTCTTTAGTCCATAAACCTTATCTTCTTCTAATTGCTTTACATATCCTGGTGGTTACTTAACGTATATTTCTTCTTCAAGTATACCATTCAAAAAGGCTGACTTCATATATGTTTGATGAATCTTCCAATTGCTTTGAGCAGCAAGAGAAATGATTAAACGTACAGTATCTAATCTGGCAATAGGTGCAAAAACTTCAGAGTAGTTAATACCTGACTTTTGCTTATATCCTTTTGCAACTAGTCAGCCTTGCTTTAAAGCATTCTACTTCTCCACTGGGTTTATACTTTGTTTTATACACCCATTTGACACCAATAGGCTTCTTTCCTTTTGGCAAAGTGGTTAACTCCCATGTTTTGTTTTTTTCAATAGCATGAATTTCTTCATCCATTGCTTTAATCCAATGACCATCATTCACTGCTTCCTTGAACATTACTGGATCACAATCTGCAAAGAAAGCACAATGGGCAACAACTTCATCATCATTATCATCATCACCTACTTGATAGTCTTTCAAATAAGGGGGCGGATGGCATTCTTGTTGTGAGCGCCTAAGTGCAGGTGAAGTAGGAGGAGATAACGCTTCAGGATCAATATGAGTTGACTCTTCAGGAATTGGAAGTGAGGATGACTCTTTAATTTGACCAGTTGTTTTAAAATCATTGTTTATTAGCACTGATACTGGCGATGATTTCTTTTCTTTTTTTGACCAATCCTGTACTCCATCTTCTTCAAAAGTAATATCTCGATTGATGATCACTTTTTGAGTTTTTGGATTATAACGCTTATAACCTTTTGTTTCCATGCTGTAGCCAAGAAATATACATTTTTCTGCCTTATGATCTAGCTTCTTTCTCAACTCATCAGGCACGTGTGAATAGGCTATGCAACCAAACACCCTCGTATAACTAAGATTAGACTTTTGTCCACTCCATGTTTCTTGTGGAGTCTTATCTCGAACACTTTTAGCAAGACACCTATTCAAGATATAGACAACACAGGCCACAGACTCTGCCCAAAAACTTTTAGATAACTTCTTACAAAATAACATGATTCTCATCATATCCATAATAGTTCTATTTTTCCTTTCTACAACTCCATTTTGTTGAGGAGTGTACCTTACTGTTAATTGATGATGAATTCCATGCTTTCTTAAGAAATCATCACAAACAATATACTCTGTGCCTCTATCTGTTCTTAAAGTTTTGATAGAATAACCACTTTATTTTATGCTACAAAATTCTTAAGTACTTCACATGCCTCATATTTCTGCTTTAAACAATAAACCCATGCTTTCCTACTATAATCATCAATAAATGTAATAAAATATTTGTTACCTCCATTTGATGAAACCTCAACATAACATAGATCTGAGTGCACGAGCTTTAGAGGATGTTTGGATCTCCATGTCTGCTTTGTAGGAAATGGATCCTTGTGCTTTTTTCCTATTACACATGACTCACAAATCTGATCAGGAACTTAAAAGGTTGGCAAGCCTGAAACCCACTCTTTGTTTACAAGAAACTTAATTCTTCCTAAATTCAAGTGTCTAAGTCGCATATGCCATAGCCAATTATGACTGATAGTTAAAGCATTACAACAAGAAGCATTACCGTAATTAAGATAAGTTGGAAATAGACAATTAGATGACATTCTAGTCTTTAGAATTACGCCCTTTTTTATGTCACTCACCGTGCATCCATCTTTATTGAAATGTAAATCATAGCCCTTTTCTAGTAGTTGTCCAACACTTAAAAGATTCTGGCAAAGAGTAGGAGCATAGTATACATCAGAAATATAATTTGAAGACCCATTCTTTAATTTTATGGCTATCTTTCCTCTTCCCAAAATTGGAAGTTGATAGTCATCGGCAAGCTTTACTGAAGAATGAAAGGATTCATCTAATTCAGAAAAAGCTTACTTACTTCCACTTAAATGATTGTTGTAACCAGAGTCTAAAAACCATTGACAATTATCACCATTACTAATTTCATGAGCAGCCATCAACAAGTTTTTGGGTTATTATTCTTAGCAACTCCAGCTCAATTATCTTTACGTTCTTGTCTTCGAGCACGTCATTCTTTTTTATAGTGACCATATTTTTTGCAATTATGGCACTAAATATGTGACTTGCACTTAGATTGATAGTGACCAAACTTTTTGCACTTGTAACATTGAATATTGGATCTATCTTGAGGAGATTCATTCTCTCTTGCTCCTGGTCTAGAATTGGTTTTGGAATTTTTACCTCTTCTGCCTCTAAAATTTGAACTTCTTTGAGTATGCTCCGTTTTGTCTGTTGCACTTTCCTTTTCATTTCTCAAATTTACATGGGCTTTTAAAACTTGCTCCATTGTGATTGGTGATCTTTCATTCATTTGCATTTCACGAGACTCTAGTGAGGCCTGCAAATCATTAAGAGTCATGGACTCCAAACTTTTAGACTCTTCAATGGTTGTGACAACATAATCAAATCGACTTGTCAATGTGCGCATAATCTTTTCCACGATAACTTTCTCCATAATCTCATGACCATTATTTTTCATCTCATTGATAATTTTTCTACGCGTGAAAAATAATCCGAATACTTTCGTCCTTGCCTTGCTTCATCAACTCATATTGATGGAGTAACTCATATTAAAGCCATGTAGTCTTGTTCATTTAACTGTATCTGCTCCTTCATATGTTTTGACCAAAATATTTCAAGCCTCCTTTGCTGTTTTAGCATGGAATATTTTTTTCAAGAATCGACAACTCAACTGATTGATAAATTAAAAATAAGGCTTTTTTGTTTACAAACGATCACGTACCAGTTGTTGTGATTCTTTGTCCCTTGGTTTTTCTTTTTCTACTACGCCTCCGTTGCTCCTTAAGTATAGCTCCATTAGATGTTTCCACATCGCAAAATTATTTTTGCCATCGAACTTGAAAATTGTTAATTGCATTGGTTGAACTTCAGTTGTCGAACTTGAAGTCATCTTGATCTACTCGAGCATCTTAACCAAGCTCTGATACCAGATGTTGATAATTAACTTTGATTATAATTGCTTTGAAAATAGATTTTTGACAACAAAACAAGCACTCACTATTTTATTGAAAGAAAAAACACAAATATTACAAATACAAACTCAATAAACCTAAAACTCGTTATGAGTTAGCTTGTTGAAGCTAACCAACCAAACCCTTTAGTGTGCTCACTAACACACACCTCACTCAACTTTTTCTTCTAATTACATATATGGATGCAATGGCCAAATGACCATATTTATAGGTGATTAAGTCGGTTCTCTTTGGTGGCAATAGTTGGCAACTTAAAATTGTCAACTAGCAAAAGGAAATGAAAGCCAATTTGAATTGAAACTTTTACCAAATCAAAGCCACCCTTTTACAACTCATCATAGTCTAGAGATTTCCCATATTAAACCAAGTTTAATTCTTAACAATCTATAAGCATGTGAAGTTCAATCTTAAGCTCATTTAGGATATTTGATTTAAGACAAAAAATTTAAACGTTCATTTGTTTGAAATGTACGGCATTATTCCGATGTGCTTAAGTTGTGGTTGATCACCAATTAAAGGTATGTGAAATTTTGACGCACTTTTATCAGATCATGTACATTCAGTTATAGTTTTAATCAAAAGAATTGAAGGGAATTAAAGTTCTAAGATAAAGTTGAAGTTGTCTTGAGCCATTCAAAATCAAGACTCTATAACCTATATAACTATATATTTGATATATAGAAGTACATCAAATACAAAGACAGATGGCACGCTCTCTCTACATCAAATACAAAGGCAGATAGCACGCTCTATCTCTCTTTGGAGAGGGGCTACATGATACATCTAGGTCCCAAACACCGCATGCAGGAAAAACAAAACAAAACGAGCATTCCACTTGCTTTGGCAAGGGTAAGAAATTGAGGCGAGACGTGTAAGTGGCTTTAGGAGACCAGTTTCTCGGAATGACATCCCTTGCAGAGAGTGTTCTTGCTGTTGACAGTGTTGTTAACTTTACCGAGAACGGTCCTTTTAAGGGTCCCCCAATAATGCACCAATTTGCACCCCAAAGATGGCTCATCTCTATCCACTCGATCCCACCCGCCTGCCAACTTTATTTATTAATATAAATGTACAAAAAGATATCAACTATAAATGCAGTTTGCTTTTCCTTAATCGACACACTTGAATACATAAATGGAGAAACAGGAAGATATTTGTTATGTTGGACATAGTATAAGCAAAAATATATAAATATTTGACTTGTGTGACAGACATAACCGCATTATTAGGAAACCTTAATCTCGTTCATAGGGAATTATCAGAAAGTTTTGACTATTATAACATGGGTATATTCAAGTATGCGAGCATCTTCTTCAATAGAAAAACAAAAGTGAGTAATTCTAGCAAAAGATTGGAAATTATTACTTCTCTTATTTGCATGGATCCAACGTCACCATCACCATCCTCAAACTCCACGAGAAGAGATAGCCAATAATCCGTTGAACCTTCATTCACATGGAACGCAATGGTCTTGCGTGGATACTTGCATGGGGTCCTGCAAAAACGGAAACTATTTGAATATTGTAAGTAGAATTTGTAGTTTTTTCCTTTTTACTAAGAAAATTCTTTTTCTTTTTTCCCGATACCAGACTTCCCCTCCCCTTTCACCTTAATAGTTATAAAAGACGGTCAATGAGATGAAGAAAATTAAAGTGGCAAACAACAGAGAGTTTTACTTAGCTAACTAAGCTTTTTAATATGATCCGTATGTCTATCAGACTGTCAGATGAATGGAGACTTAGTATGTTAATTCCTCTGTTCAAGAACAAGGGGACATCCAAAGCTATAATAAATATAGAGACATCAAACTACTTAGTTACATCATGAAGTTATAGGGGATGGTGATTGAGAAAAAAGTGAGCAAGGATGCTCCTATCTCAGAGAATCAGTTTGGCTTTATGTCAAAAAAATCCATAATAAAAGCTTTACATTTTCTTAGGAGATTAACAGAATATTACAAAAAAGATAACATAACAAATGCATAGTTTTTATTAGCTTAAGAAAGACATATGACATGGTACTTAGGGAAATTATATGGAAGTATTATAAGCTAAGGGATTTCTTATAACATATATACACATTATCAGAGATACGTATAAAGGTGTAAAGACTAAAGTAAGAACGGTAGGAGTAGATAAAGAGCATTTGCCTATTGATATTGGGCTATACCAAGGTTTCTCTTTGAGCCTTTCTAGTATATAGTAGTGATGGATGAGCTCATAAAGAATATCCAAGAAGATGTGCCTTGGTATATATTATTTGCTAATGACATTGTTTTAGTGGATTGGACAAAAGAGGATTTCAATGTTAAGTTAGAACTTTGGAGGGATACATTAGAGTCAAAAGAATTTAAATTAGGCAGGACTAAGACTAAGTACTTAAACTGTAACTTATAGGTTAGCTTCCAATGTGGAGGTAAATATTGACTAAGAAGTTATATTATATAAAGAGTGTTTAAAGTATTTAAGATCTACTATTTAAAGTAATGGAGAAATCGATAAAGACATAATTTACTGTATCATATCATGGTGGATTAAATGCTGATGTGCATCATGAGGTTTATATGACAAGAAGACACTACTCAAGTTCAATGTTAAATTTTATCGTTTAGTAATTAGGTCATTCATACTTTATGGGTCGGAGTGCTAACCTATCAAACAGGTACATAATCATAAGTTAATGGTGGTTAAGATGATGATGCTCTGTTGGATGTGCATTCTTATTAAAAGAGATAAGATTAGAAATGTAATAATAAGAGATAAGTTAAATATGGTTAATATTATTGAAAATTTAGGAGAGATAAGGCTTAGGCAGTTTGACATATTAAGAGGAGACATCTTGATGCTCCAGTGAGATGATGCGAGAAGATTGTACTTAGAAATTGTATGAGAAAAAAAGAAGGCCTAAGAAAAAATGTAAGAAAGCAATTAAGAATGATATAGCTCTGTTGGAACTTACCGAGGATATGACATTCAATAGAAAACTTTGAAATACTAAGATATAGGTAAAAGATCTCACATAGATTCGTCCTTCTCTTTCTTATAGGTCTTTTAATCATTTTTCTTTGTGCTTTATGTCTTGTATTTAGCAATGTTACGAATATCGTACCGGACTTGGTATCGGATTGGATTTTGGTATGGTACTGTACTGGTATTGGTTAATATCGGGTAATTTTTTAAATTTATATAATAATCTATGAATTTTTTAAAAATTACAAAATAGTCCATTGTCATAATGTACAGTTGTACAGTTTTAGTTTATATATATCTTTATTATATTTTAATTCTGTATATAATAATTATCTATATATAATAATCATCTAAATATAATAATTTATTGTAAAATAATGAAAATAATTCAAAATTTTGAATTATTAATTATTTTCTATTTTATCAAAATTTTGAATTATTTT
>JAOSBK010000002.1:11065883-11080954 GCA_027568895.1 Erythroxylum shatona
AATCGCTATCTGTATATCCAACTAGTTGTATATTTTTATTGTTTGAATAAAATATGTCATCATCAATCGTATCTTTAATATATCTCAAGATTCATTTAGCAGCTTGCCAATGAAATTGTCGTGGTGAATCTATAAATCTGCTTACGATTCTCACTTCGTAAACAATATCTGGTCTAGTTGCAGTTAGGTACCTCAGACTTCTAATAAGCCTTCTGAAATTTGTTGAATTAACCAAATCACCACTATCATCTTTCACAAGCTTTAGCCTCTCTTCAACTGGTGTTAAAATTGGTTTGCACACATCCATCTTGAATTTTTTTAAAATATCTTTTGCATATTCCTGTTGTGAAATGAATATGCCTTGATTTTTTTGCTTTACCTCGATACCAAGAAAGTAGGAGGACATTAATTCCAAATATGTCATCTTAAAATGAGCAACCATGTCTTTCTTGAACTCCGACAACAGTCTTGAATTATTACCAATGAATATCAAATCATCTACATGGAGACAAACTATGACGATCTCTCCTCCTTATTGATCTTGATATACGGAGTATGTTCATATGGACACTTATGAAATCTATGTTTAATGAAATAAGTATCAATACGAGTATAATATGCCCTTGGTGCTTGTTTAAGACTGTACAATGCCTTCTTTAGTCGGTAAACCTTATCTTCTTCTCCTTGCTTTACATATCCTAGTGATTGCTCAACGTATACTTCTTCTTCAAGTATACTATTCAAAAAGGCTGACTTCACATCTATTTGATGAATCTTCCAATTGCTTTGAGCAACAAGAGAAATGATTAAACATACAGTATCTAATCTGGCAATAGGTGCAAAAACTTTAGATTAGTCGATACCTGACTTTTGCTTATATACTTTTGCAACTAGTCTTGTTTTAAAGTGTTCCACTTGTCCACTGGGCTTATACTTTGTTTTGTATACCCATTTGACACCAATAGGCTTCTTTCCTTTTAGCAAAGTGGTTAACTCCTATGTTTTATTTTTTTTAATAGCATGAATTTCTTCATCCATTGCTTTAATCCAATGACCATCATTCACTGCTTCCTTGAATATTACTAGATCACAGTCTGCAAAGAAAGCATAATGGGCAACAACTTCATCATTATTATCATTATCACCTACTTAACAATCTTTTAAATAAGTAAGTGGATGTCGTTCTCGTTGTGAGCGCCTAAGTGCAAGTTAAGTAGGAGGAGAAGACGCTTCAAGATCAACATGAGTTGACTCTTCAGGAATTGCAGGTGAAGACGACTCTCTAGTTTGACCAGTTGTGTTTATTAGCACTGTTACTGGCGATGATTTATTTTCTTTTTCTGACCATTCCCATACTTCATCTTCTTCAAAGTAACATCTCGACTGATGATCACTTTTTGAGTTTTGGGATTATAAAGCTTATAACCTTTTGTTTTCATGCTGTAGCCGAGAAATATACATTTTTCTGCCTTGTGATCTAGCTTATTTCTCAACTCATCAAGCACGTGTGAATAGGCCATGTAACCAAACACCCTCATATGACTAAGATTAGGCTTTTGTCCACTCTATGCTTCTTGTGGAGTTTTATCTCGAACACTTTTAATAGGACATCTATTCAAGATATAGACAACACAAGTCACGGTCTCTCCCAAAAACTTTTAGGTAACTTCTTACAAAATAACATGCTTCTCACCATATTTATAATAGTTCTATTTTTCCTTTCTGCAACTCCATTTTGTTGAGGAGTGTACCTAACTGTCAATTGATACTGAATTCCATGCTTTCTTAAGAAATTATCACAAACAATATGCTCTGTGCCTCTATCTGTTCTCAAAGTTCTGATAGATTAACCACTTTGTTTTTCAACATACGCTTAAGTACTTCACATGACTCAGATTTCTGCTTCAAGAAATAAACTCATGCCTTCCTACTATAATCATCAATAAATGTAATAAAGTATTTGTTACCTCCATTTGATGGATCCTCAATATAATATGGGTCTAAATGCACGAGCTCTAGAGGATGTTTAGCTCTCCATGCCTACTTTGTAGGAAATGGATCCCTGTGCTTTTTTTCTCATTACAAATGACTCGCAAATCTGATTAGGAACTTGAATGGTTGGCAAGCCTGAAACGCACTCTTTGTTTGCAAGAAACTTAATGCTTCCAAAATTCAAATGTCCAAGTCATATATGTCATAACCAATTATCATTTATAATAAAGCATTACAACAAAAAACACTATAGTAATTAAGATAAGTTGGAAATAGACGGTTGGATGACATTTTCGTCTTTAGAATCACACCTTTTTTTTATGTCACTCACAGTGCACCCATCTTTATTGAAATATAAATCATAGCCCTTTTCTAATAGTTGTTCAACACTCAAAAGATTCTGGTAAAGAATAGGAGCATATTATACATCAAAAATATAATTTGAAGACCCATTCTTCAATTTTATGGCTACCTTTCCTCTTCCTAAAACTGGAATTTGATAGTCATCGGCAAGCTTTACTGAAGAATGAAAGGATTCATCTAATTCAGAAAAAGCTTCCTTGCTTCTGCTTAGCTACAACCCGAGTCTAAAAACCACTGACAATTATCACTGTTACTAATTTCATGAGTATCCGAGACGAAGCAGGACAGGTACTCATAGCGGCCCAAGCCATCAAACAGAGGTGGCAGAGATACTTTTATGGCCTTTATAACGCTGACATATTGGTCAACATAGAGTTAGGGGAATCTTTTGTGTTGGGACAATTTCTAAACAGGAACCCATAGGGGAGGATCATAAGGAGAGAAATTACAATGATTCTGGAGGGGATGGGAAACAGACGGGCCGAAGGGCCGGATGAGATCCCTATAGAGGTATGGAAGTGACTAGGCGTTATAGGTATTGCATGGTTAATTCAGCTCTTTAATGTGATCCTCGAGTTAGCTAAGATGCTAGATGAATGGAGGTTGAGTAGGCTAATTCCCTTGTACAAGGCCAAAGGTGACATCCAACAATGTCATAACTATCGTGGCATCAAATTATTAAATCATACTATAAAGTTGTGGGAGAAGGTAATTAAAAGGAGAATCCGGAGAGTTGTTTCGATATCAGACAACCGATTCAGATTTATGCCAGGTAGGTCAACGACAGAGGCAATACATCTACTTTGGAGATTGATTGAATGCTACAGGGAAAGGAAACGGGATTTGCATATAGTTTTTGTAGATTTGGAGAAAGCATATGACAGGGTTCCTAGAGAACTCATATGGAGGTGTCTGGAGGCAAAGGGGATTCCTAGCACTTATATCACAGTGATTAAGGATATGTATGAAGGCGTATTAACTAGTGTACGAACAGTCGGAGGTGGCACGGAAGCATTCTCTATTGATGTAGGATTATACCAAGGCTCGGCTTTAAGTCTTTTTTGTTTCACATTAGTGTTAGATGAACTTACTACGCATATTCAAGGAGAAGTACCTTGGTGTATGTTATTTGCGGACGATATTGTCCTGGTGGATGAGACAAAGGAGGGGGTTAATGCCAAGTTAGAACGTTAGAGAGAAGTGTTGGAATCGAAAGGTTTTCGAATGAGCAGGTCCAAGACGGAATATTTAGAATGCACATTTTCGGGTAGCCAAATGGTACATGAGGCAGCGGTAGCAATTGGTACTGATATCGTACCATAGAAATCAAGTTTTAAGTACCTAGGATCCATCATTCAGAGCGATGGTAATATCGATAATGATATAATACATCATATTAGATCTAGGCGAGTCAAATGGCGAAGTGTGTTAGGTGTTCTCTGTGATAAAAAATTCCCCTATAAGACTCAAAGGGAAGTTCTATAGAATGGTGATTCGGCCAACTATATTATATGATGCAGAGTACTGGCCTACTATGCATAGACATATGCAACAGTTGTTGGTAGCAGAAATGTGAATGCTTAGATAGATGTGTGACATTACCAAAAGAGATAGGGTATGGAATAGGGTAGTGAGAGTCAGGCTACAGGTGGCTAGTATAAATGATAAGTTGAGAGAGAAAAGGCTTAGATGGTTTGGGCATGTCAGCAGGATGCCCTGTGATGCTCCAGTTCGCCGCGCGAGAGAATAAACCTCAATAACTACAAGAAGAGAAAAGGAAGGTCTTACAAGAACTGGAGGGAGGTGATCAAGAGAGATAGATCAGAGTTGGCCCTCACCGCCGCAGTGACTAGAATTAGAAAAGTCTGACGTGATAGGAAAAAGGTATACGACATACCATAGAACCCACCCCTTTTTTTCATGTGTAAGGGGAGATTCCTACGGTGGTACATATAAAACCGTAGGATTGCCGCAATCTCAGGGCACCATTCAGGAAAGACCAACTAGCAACAAGAAAAGTTGTTCTTTGCTAGTTAAAAGGTAATAGTATATTATAGTCACCATCAGGTATATATATGGATTTACTACCAGTCTTTATGTATTTATTCTTTGTAACTTACATCTCTATTATCATGTCTCCTATGTATGTGGGCCTACTGAAAATAGCTTCTTTACAATGTAGGGGTAAGGCTGCATACTATCAGGCCCCCCCAGGCCCTGCTTCATTGCAAGAATTCGGGTATGATGATGATGATGACTAATTTTATGAGTGGCTGTCAACAAGGTTTCTGAGCTATTATTCTTAGCAACTCTAGCTCGATTATCTTTATGTTCTTGTCTTTGAACACGACATTCTCTATTATAGTGACCATATTTTTTGCAATTATGGCACTGAATATGTGACTTGCACCTAGTTTGATAGTGACCAAACTTTTTGCACCTGTAACATTGAATATTGGATCTATCTTGAGGAGATTCAATCTCTCTTACCCCTGGTCTAGAATTGGTTCTAAAATTTTTACCTCCTCTGCCTCTGCAATTTGAACTTCTTTGAGTATGCTCCGTTTTGCTTGTTGTACTTTCCTTTTCATTTCTCAAATTTACTTGGGCTTTTAAAACTTGCTCCATTGTGTTTGGTGATCTTTCATTCATTCGCATTTCACAAGACTTTAACGAGGCTTGCAAATCATTAAGAGTTATGGACTCCAAACTTTTAGACTCTTTAATGGTTGTGACAACATAATCAAATCAACTTGTCAACATGTGCATAATCTTTTCCATGATATCTTTCTCCATAATCTCATGACCATTATTTTTTATCTTATTGACTAATTTTCTACGCGTGAAAAAAATCCCGAATACTTTCATCATTGCTTTGCTCCATTAACTCGTATTGCCTTTTAAATCCTTATAGTCTTGTTCATTTAATTGCATCTGCTCCTTTATACGTTTTGAGCAAACTATTCCAAGCTTCCTTTGTTGTTTTAGCATAGAATATTTTTTAAGAATCGACAACTCAACTGATTGACAAATTAAAAACAAGGTTTTTTCGTTTAACAAGCGATCACAAACCAATTGTTGTGATTCTTTGTCTGTTGGTTTTTCTTTTTCTATTACGTCTTTCTCCAAAATTTCACCATACCCGTTGCTTCTCAAGTATAGCTCAATTAGGTGTTTCCACATTGCAAAATTATTTTTTACCATCGAACTTTAAAATTGTTAATTGTATTGGTTGAATTGGAAGCCATCTTGATCTACTTGAGCACTTTAACCGAGCTTTGATACCAGATATTGGTAATTTACTTTGATTATAATTGCCTTGAAAATGGATTTTTGACAACAAAACAAATACTCACTATTTTATTGAAAGAAAAAACACAAATATTACAAATACAAACTCAATAAACCCAAAACTCGTTATGAGTTAGCTTGTTGAAGCTAACCAACCAAATTCTTTAGTATACTCACTAGCACACTCCTCACTCAACTTTTTTTTAATTACATATATGGATGTAATGGCCAAATTGTCATATTTATAGGTGATTAAGTCAGTTGGCCTCTTTGGTGCAATAGTTGACAACTTAAAATTGCCAGCTAACAAAAGGAATAGAAAGTCAGTTTGAATTGAAATTTGACCAACTCAAAGCCACCATTTTACAACTCATCATAGTCTAAAGATTTCTAATATTAAACTAAGTTTAATCCCTAACACTCCTGTCCTATGGCCGATTGATACTCATTTTAAATCCATTCTCTAGTTAAAACACATAAGCAGAATCTTTTGGACAAACATTCAGTGAACCATCTTTGGCATGAAGATTTTAAATTAAAAAAAGTCCAAAAATTTGGCATTCCATGATGTGTGGATTATGGCATAAAAAACTAAGAAAAATGATGGGAATTTATTCTCAAATATTAAATCAACCAAAAGATGGTTCCTGTAATTAGTACTATACTCTACCCTAAATTATAAGACACAAGTAACCCTCATTCCAGATCTTGAAGTGGTTATTAGTTGAAGTCTTAGATTTTCGATTTAGAGAGTAATGTTTCATTAGTTACAACTTAATACCATTGGTAAGGTAGCACTATAATTGAAAACAATATAGAGAGGCAAAATTTTGATTGTCTTCGTAACTATCATAGTTAATATATTTTCATTAATTACAATTTGATATCCTTAGCCAAATAGTATTATAATAGAAAAATTAAGAAGCTATCAATTTAATTATTTTCGTGACAACTTATTTGGAAAAATAATAATTTAATCTATATTAGCCACAATATCTTTATATAACATTGTCATATAATTGGTCCATAACTTACATCACCTGCAATGCCATAGAAGGATTTGTAATTGTACCATAACTAATATGAAGCTTATTTTATTCAAATTTGTGTCTCTCATTAGGTGGAAAATTCAAATGTGAAGATGAAATTAAAAATTGGACTAGATGATAACCTACTAAATATTTCTGTCACACTTGGACTGGGAGGTAAATGTTAAACAAGTATTACATCCCCTAACCTAATAGGAGCATTAGGATCTCAAACAGCTTAAAGTGAGTAGAGACAAACAACCTATAGTTAAACAAAAGAGAAAGGGTTATTGTTGTTATCCTAAAAAGAATTAAGCACATTTGGATCAAAAGTAAAAATAACCAAATGCTAAAACTCTTGGAAGTCATTTGGCCAAAGAACTCATGGAGATGAGAATCAGTTATGAAATCCATAATTTAAAAAAAAGTATAAACAGTTGATACATAATTGACATGTGCTTCAAGAACAATAGTATATGGAGGCAGTAGTCAAGATATGACTAAAATGAGAAATAAGTTGGAAGTTGAGTAGTTACAAAAAAATTGCTTGAGGTTGATGAAGTTGGGAAAATGGTGTGTGGTAGGCAAAACGCGATCATAATGGGAAATAGAATGGAAGGTGAGTAATTACAGGAAAATTGCTTAAGGTAGTTAAAGTTGAAAGGATTATATAAATTCGTTAGCATCACATCATGACGGGAAATATAAACATACTCATAGACAATTGGACTACTCCAATAAAAATGTCTTGTTTTTATTTCAAATTTCCTTTGTACTATATACTCATCCTTATTCTTATCTCAAATTTTCTTTATAATTTGTGCTTTTCCTTTACCTAAATCAAATCATCTTTTTAGTTCAAATATTATATCACCACCTTTTAGTATCTTTGTAGTTTTGAATTTTATTTTCTAAGGTTTTCGAATCTTACCTATATCATTTATAAGAAGTTAGGTACAAATTTTGGAATAATTCTTCCCTGGTTGATTGTAAAAAAGTGACTAATAATTTGGAATGTCATGATGGAACTAATGTCGTGTTTGAGGAATTAAAAGAAAACATATTTCTAGCCTTGGAGGAAGAAATCGATACTGCAGCTATCTTGGTAACTTTGACTTTCGTTTTTTAAGTTTGTTGAAATTCATCTATATCATCAATAAGAATTCAAGTACAAATTCTGGGTTAATTCCTCCATAGCACACTCAAATTCTAGGTTAATTGTAAAAGTAACCAACAATTTAATATGTCTAGTAGGACCTGATGTCACGTATAAGGAATGAAGAAGAAATCATTATACTCCTAGCCTTCGAGGATGAAGTCCTTACTGCAGTAAGGAATGAAGAAATTTTATCCTAAATGATTAAGAATCTTGAGAAGGCAACATCACCTTCAGCCAAATCCCCAACTAATAAGAATTCAAAATCACTACAACCATTAATATGAAATGACATTATTCCTACAAATGAGATTTTAGAATTGAAGTCTAACTTGGACTCTATGAATGAGGCAATCAAAATAATGGCACAAAAGGTGGACAAACTTTCTGTTGTCCTATTATAAATCGAGGGAAAAAAATTCTCCTTCTTTAGAAAGACAGATCTCCAAAGGGCTCGAGGGGCTTCTTGCATCAAATATGATGGAAGTTGGCGAGTGTAGTTGGCCCCTGACTTCTTCTTCTTTTGTGGATGAAAGGTACATTCCACCTTACAAAAGAGAGGACATTCCTGTTGCACCTGTGCACTTCAATCCGAGAAATAACCGATGGGTAGTCAGGCCCAAGCCTTTAATGACGAAGGTTTGGTTTAGCAACTGAAGCTAGTTGACCAAATTACGATTTAGGAGGCAACCTTGTAATTATAAATTGCAATCCTATTATTGTTCCTCTACAAATATGATTGTAGGTTGATATGGAAGCTATCAAAGAACTCATTCAATACTAGTGTAATAACCTACAGCACATATAGTACAATAATCAATCAGATATTTAACACCGAAGAAATTATCAATATATTATATATATGATCAATACAAAGCAAAATAAGAAATCTAATTAAAACTTTTTTATTAATTAAAATCCACAATAACCAAGTAAATTCTAACCCAAAAAGAATGTTATAACAAAAAATAATATACTAAAAATAAATATAGTTAAAGTAAATTATAAATTAATATAAAAATATCAAGATTTTTATATAAATCCCTCAATAAAACTACCAAAAATTCAAATCATTAAAATAATTTTACTATATTAAAAATTCAAAAAATTACAAAATAAATTCAAAATAAAAGACAGAGTGTAAAGGTAACAATAATAAATAAATCTTCCAAAGTCGAATCATTATTCACAAGATGAAAATTGCAGTTTAAATCTTCTAAATAAAATCCATTATTCATATTATAGAGCAACATCTTACAATCACCCATACCAATTTTATACTTGATCCAATAGTGGATGATTTTAAATCAAATAAAAAATTAAAACTATTTTAAGAAAATTATAATACAATCTTCCTTGTTTTTTTAGCTCTCTTATATTCACCACTAGTATAACTTTAAAATTAAAAGAGTGAGTCAAAGATCATAATGAATTCTTAAAAATTATGGACCAAGCCTAACAAATTTGGACTTTTTAGTATATAAGAGGGAAAAGGTTTAACCTAATAATTTTATCCCTCTTAATTATATAGAGGAGACCATAATCTCAATGATTAAGTAACATGTATCAAACTTCCCTCTTCAAAAATAATTGATCATGAAATCACAATCATTAATATCTGTATGAATCTTCTACAATTCAAGCAACTTAGAATCTAAAACATATATAATCTAATGGTTTCTAAATTCATTATGCTTCGAGATGCCATGGAATGTGAAATTCTTAGCAAGTTTTGCTATAACCATCACAATATAACATATATCTATGTTACAAAAGTCAAACTCTTGCACAAATCTCTCCATATAATGTTCCTTTACAAGCTTCAATAGCAATAATAAGTTCAACTTTTATAGTTGACAAAGCAATGCATTTTTACAACTTGAATTATAAGACATAGCTCTCACCACAAAGTAATCAAATAGTATGAAGTAAACTTCTTTATATCATTATCTCTTGCCATGTTGGAATCTTTGTATACAAAAAGAATAGGTTTTCCTATTTCAAAATACAAAATCAAACTAAAAGAGCGATAAATATATCTCAAAATATGTTTTGTTACATTCCAATGCTTTCTTCTTAGATTATAATGAAAATAGCTACCACTAAAAGCATGATCAATATTATGCTTTATACAAACTATTGAATGCATCAAATTACTAATTGTTAAAGTGTAATAATTTTTTTACACATGTTTCTTCTCTTCCTCACTAAAGGGATATTAAGTTTTGTTTAATTTAAAGTGCATAATAAAAGGTGTACTCGCCACTTTAGCTTTGTCTACATTATACCTTTGAAGAACCTTCTCGAGGTACTTTTCTTGTGATAGCTATAACTTCTTAACCTTCCTATCATTGATGATCTTTATGTCAGGAATCTATTTTGTTGGTCTTAAGTTTTTCATAGAAAAATACTTACTCAAATTCTACTTCAACTTTGTAATCCCATAAGCATTTTGATTAAAATAAACTTTTCATTAGTATAATGTAACAAAATAACAAAGTCACCATTAAAGATTTTTTTGTACAAAAACACAATAGTCAGATGAAGTCTTCTTAAAGGCTTGCTTTGTCATAACATAATCAAACTTATTGTACCACTACCTTGGTACTTATTTTAAACTATACAAGCACTTCCTCAATCTACAAACATAATTCTTACTTTATTTGACTTTGAAGCCTTCTGCTACTCTATATAAATCTCCTCATATGAATTACTATAGAGAAATCCAGTCTTTACCTCTATCTACTTAACCTCTAAGTTAGGATGTGTTGGTAGACCTAACATAACTTAGATGCACAACATCTTTATAATCAAAGAAAAGATGTCTTCAAATTTATCTCTCTTTTTAAGGCTAAAGCCATTTACATTCAATAAAGCTTTATACCTTGGAATTAAAGTATCATCATCATGCTTCACTTTGAAAATCAATTAGTTCTTCAAAGCTCTCTTATTAGGTAGCTTAACCACATCAAAAATGTGATTATCATATAAGGATTTCGTCTTATCCTTCATATTTTCAAACAATTACTCCTTTTAATCACTATCTATGTCTTCTTTAAAGCTTTTAGCTTATCTCTCATTAGTAACAAGTATATATTCACTAAGAGGATACTGTGAAAAGAATTTTCGTTCTCTAATAGGTCTCCTTAGAGAATTATTTGGAGCCTTTATAATTTATTCTTTGCATTTGTTAATTGTTGATTGATCACAACATCATGTCCTAGAGAATCAAAAGTGTCTATACCCTACTGATCATTCTATATTTAGTCACCATTTTCATTATCAACTTGGATCTTAAGATCCTGAAGACCATATTCAATTGTGTTTTATGTATTATTCAAAGAAAATGGCTTAGCATCAACCAAGCTCTCAATGCTTTGAAAAATATTGCTCTTAATATTCTTAATATCCTTTATAAGGTGGCCCTTATAGAGCATTGTATTGCCATCTCTGATAAGTTTCTTCTTTATTGAATCATACAGTAACCAACTCATTTGTTATATAACCAATGAAAATATAATACTTGGTATTAACATCCAATTTTTACCTCTCATTCTTAAGTGATCATAGAAAACATCATTGCAAAACCAAACTCTATTATGGGCATTATCATCTAAAGAATTAATAGGAGACAAATTGATAATAAAACCAACTGTGCAAAAAGCTTATCCTAAAAAGGAACTTGGAAATTTATTTTATACAGGTAAGTATATAGCTCTCTCGACTAAAGTTCTGTTTATCCTCACCATCATTATTACTATAGATGCATTTTAGTTTCTTATATATTTGTTTTTTAACCAAGATTTGAAATTCCTTCAATTTCTCATGAACATAATTTTTGGCCTTCAAATCATGAAGTTAAAATTATCAAGAATGATCATCAATAAAGATGATAAAATAAAGTGCACCAACATGTGACCCCACTTTAAAAGAACTATAAACACCAGAATATACAAACTCTAATAAATTTGACTTTTTAGAAGGAGGATGACTCTAAAAAGAAATTCTTCTCTTGGATGACTCTAAAAAGAATTTCTTCTCTTTCTTTTTCCTAGCTAAGCAATGAACATACATATCGAACCTAGCTTCTTTAATCCTAATTTTTTTGGGCTAACTAATAAATTCCCTTCTCACTCTTATGGTTTAATTTTAATCCACACTATTTATAAAGTATCACTCTCATCATATTATCCAAGTTGCCAAAAATAGAACCTACATCATATAAAAGTTATAAAACTTGTTATCTCAAGCTATAACTGGTGAACCTTTAGTAAGTTTCCATTATTCATCATTAAAGATATTACTATAACCATCATTATCAAGCTTTCCTACAGAGAATAAATTCAAGTGGATGTGAGGTGCATGCATGACATGCTTATCTAACTTTAAACCATTGTTTATCCCAAAACAAGTTGTCCTTATACTAATCACTTTAATCTTATCATCATTGCTCTTCCTTGGCTTGTCATGACATGAGGCATTAGTATCTACAACCTAAATAGTCTCATGAAATACTAAATTGATGATATTTTCATCACAAGCAATAAGAAGATCACTATAAAAAATAGTAGCAAAACGGTTCTCATTATCATTGTACTTTTTTCACACGTCTCTTCTTTTTTTATTCAACTTTACAATTCTTCTTAATATGCTCTAATTTATTATAATGATCACAAACAGAGTTCTTATATTAGGACTTAAACTAAATTATATTTTGACTTTTTAATTTACTCCTTCTCCTATCTTTGGTAATTAAAACATTTAATTGTGATGAGGATGAAAATGAGCCTTGAGATTTTCTACTTACTTCTTCATTCACAACACCATTTTTAACATATCTGATACTCATTGTACAATTAGGAGTAGAATTGGTCAAAGAACCACAAACATTTCCTAAGAATATGATATAATATTTAGTAAAAAAAAGTTCTTATATCTCATCTTCAAACTTTATATCCGTTCTATATAATTGAACAAGAACACCCTAAAAGTCATTTAGGTAATCAAAAATAGGACCGTCCTCCTTATATATCAAAATAACTAATTGCTTAAGTAAGAATAACTTATTATTTCCTATCTTTAAAATATAAAATTTCTCGAGCTTATCCCATAAATTTCTAATATATGTCACATTAAGAACATTATCTTCTTCTCTTACCTAATATAGTAATAAACTTGTAGTTATTCAAAATTTTAATTGTCACCCAATATAACTAAACATACGTAGACAAATTCATGTTTTTCCCAAATAAAAGATCTTTTATCTTATCTTTCTACTTATGGTAATTAGCATCATTTAATACACTATTTTATTAATACTTGCCTCCATTAATTAAGTATAATTATCACATATAATGACCACAAGTTCTATAATGTTAACAATAAAGCATTGATATATGTAAGATCCAATACACAACATAATAAAAATACCTAGTCAAAACTCAAGACTTCCCTTTCTACTTGAATCTACGAGGAGCAAGCAAAATCTAACTTAACAATGATGGTGCAATAAGTATAATATGTTGAGAATAAATATGGCCAAGGCAAATCATTAGACACTAAAATTTTAATATGAAAAACTCCTCTAAACTATAAGGAAAAAAATCATGGGACCTTCTATCAATCAAAAGAACTCCGGTATGTATATTAAAGAGTCCTACAAAATATTCACAAAACAAGTACCAAATAAAGGATAAAGACAATAACAAGAAATAATAAAGGAGAAAAATCATTTAAAATCAAAATATTCTTCATTGGTAAAAGCTATAGCTACAATCCTCCAAATAAGAAATGTTTCAAAAACTCTCATACCAAATATAGACTCCATCTAATGATGAATACTTTTAGACTAAAAAAAACTCGTAAAAACTCTATTATGAGTTCTATAAATGAATGGACCAAATCTAACAAATTTGAATCTTTCTACACGTAGAAGAAGAGAAATCGTATATCCAACTAATCTTATACCAAAATCTTTTCACGTTTAATTGGTTATTACATGTCTAACGTGTAACACGTAGCACAGGCCCTATTACATACTCAGGATCATACATGAAAGGGTAAAAATGAAGGAAATGTGGAATGCCTTATTTCAGGCCCATTCCGACTTTCGAAGCAGTTTTCGACATCCACACAAGCTCCGATTCTCTCGGGATAGTTGAGGAAGTTGTTCACTGTCGTCCGGTCTAGGCCTTTCTACAGTTTTCTCAATCACGAGCTCTCTTAATGGGTTAGAAAACTTTATGCTCGTGAACGATCTAAGTAACTGTAGGAGACCTTAACCTTTATATAGCTTCCATATCGGGCTTCCCCATCATAAGGCCGATATGGACCAGGTCCACACTGAAAGGGATCTATTTTGCTCCCAAACTTCGACCCATTAATTTAGATCATTTATTGGGCCACTTTATTACCCTTAGCTGGATCAAATTACGTAACTTAACCAGTAATTTATTGAAAACCAAAATTACAATTAATAACTATCCATTTAAAAGGAGAAAGACAAAAATGCCCTTAACCTTAAAGACAAAAATGTCCAACAATCTCCCCCTTGGGCAATTATTAATTGCAGTTTTGTCAAGTTCAAAACAGTTAAAAAATTTGGTTAAGTTAAGCTACTATATTGGTACCAATTTTTTAAAAAAATATTCAAAGGTAATGAAAGTCCACCATTCTGTTCTGCAAGGTTTTCGATACCAAAAAATATCAAACACATATGTCATATATGATACAGGTCCAATATAATCACGAATATCTAATACCTCACTAACAAAAACGGGAAAATGGAGTGTGACAAATTACGATGATACCTGTATAATCTAAAATGTATCATCTTCATTTGTAGGTCTCAATTTCTCTAACTTTATGCTAAACTGCAACAGAGAAATCCTGTTTTCTCTCACTGGATGCTAAACAACATTAGAGAATATGTTCTCCAACTGAATGTTAAACAGCATTGGAGAACTCCTTTATGGGATCAAAACCTCATATCCCTCTATGTCATATGAAACTTTAAGGATATCCATACAAACTTTATGTGTTTAATGACATAGACACAAGGTCAATCTTTATATATGCCCTATGACCTTTAAAATGCTTGAGATTAACACAATTCTCAAGACTTCCATATGTATTATGACTATATACAAAAACAATTATTACTGAGGATAAAAGAAAATGATCATTTTCATTAACAAATAACCATAATGTCATAATACATCACAATACACAAAATATTAAGG
>JAOSBK010000002.1:11081054-11096127 GCA_027568895.1 Erythroxylum shatona
CTCTTATATAATATTTATTAACAAATTATTAATAAAATTAAGTTATTTTAATAAATAAATAATTTATAAATTAATATTTATTTAAAATATATTTTAATTATTAAATCAAATTTTATTTGAATATTTATATATTTCATATTTAATTATATATACTTTAATTATAAAAATTAAATAAAATTAAATTATTCATAATTTTATTGATAATAAATTTAAATTTATTAAATATATAAATATAATGTTGAATTAAATTATGCATAATTTTTATTAGAAATAAATAATTAAATAATATATATTTAAATGATAGTAAATCAGATTATTAAAAAAAATGAAAACAGGAAATAAAAACTATTTTTATGGTTTTCATAATTTTTGAAAACTGGAAGAACCTAAAACCAAAAAATAAAATTAAAAACTCAAATAAACAAGATTTTTTACTAAATTTGAAAACAAAAATAGAAACAAACACCCCTTTAGTTTCTAATAGGATAAAATGCATTCTTTATCTTTTGGTAAGTTATGCCCTCTTTATTTTAAAAATAGACTTATTACTTCTTTTGACCATCAATCAATAGAGCTTATAGCTTAGAATTTAAAAAGACTTTTTATATCTATATTATAATGACATCACCACAATTGTATATGTTGTATTTTTGACAAAAATATCTTTCTAATTTTTTGTTAACTAAAATACATTAAACTCCTATATTTTTTATTTATTTCATTATGTCCTTTATTTCAAAAATAAAATTATTTTGAGCATAGATACATTTTGATCGTTAATAAATAAAGAAAAAATTACTAAAAATATCATTGTCTTCACAATTGTATTTCATAACCGTTAATTTATTAAAAAATAAAAAAGAAAATTTATTTATTAAACAAAATTTAAAAAAAAGAAAGAAATTTTATTAAAGATGTCTTTTTTCATAATTGTACGTTCTAGTTGTTAATTAATGAAAAAAATTACAAATTTTTGTTTGTGGTTTACTTTCTCACCATTACTTCACAAAAAAAGAAAAAAAAAATAAAAACGATTAAAAATGTCATTTTCTTCCAAAATGTGTTGTATGAGATATTTCTATCCTTAAAAAAAGACTTGGAAGTAAGAAATACTTTTCTTTGCAAAAAGAAGAAAAAAAACTTTATTCTAACTCTTTAAAGCACAATAAAACAAATATTGCCAGATTGAAAAGAAACATAATAGCAATCTTAATAATACCATTAGCTCAGCAATTCTTCAAAAAATAGGCAAACAATAACTTTTTTTGCTTTGGTCCAAATCGAAATATGAAAGCTAATCTCCAATAGTTATACAATGGCTATTGATATTTCATAGGTTACCAAAGTGCTATCCATGTTTAAGTTTGTCTAGAATTAACATATGAATAATAGCTTAAATATCTAAGCAAAAGACAATCCATAATTCTGAAACTACAATAAACTATTAATACTCAAAAGCTGAACTCTTCCAAATCAAAGAGTCAGTAGTATTCTCCATTTTCTGGACCACCATCCCTATAAACATGCACTTCAATAGAAGAATTTTGATTGGACAACAAATATTCACCACGTGTAGATTGTCACATCTCAATCTACAAGTATTAAGTGTACAAGTGTGAAAAAATGTGAAATAACTATGGAAATAGTTAAAATAATAAAAAAAATACTCTATTGCTAGTAGAATTCGAATAGTAAACTAGAGAACATAATCTAGTGTAAGTTGTAAAAAAAAACATACTCTAGTTGCAGGTTCTGATTGTTCACTTGTTCTAGGTGTAGGTTCTAACTTGTTCTCTTACAGTCTCATCATTAATACCGCACCAATTATGTTGTTTCTCTAACTTATCAATCAAGTCTCCAATATAAATCTTAAGATGAGGTTCATCCTTATAAATGCCAAACATCTCAAGCATAATGTCATCATTATCTAGATTCTTAAGTCCTAATTCTGGCATCCTAATATGTATTGGCATATTAATAGGGAGATTCATTTCCTTTAGAACATGTTGTAGCTCAATGATTAACATATAATCAGGATCAATTCTAGGTAAACGTGAAACTTTACCTCCCGTGTAATACCAATTTGGATTTTTCTTAAACATACCATCATGATCATAAATAAATTTTCTTTTTTAATTTTTATCATAAATTAACGATCATGAAGTATAACTATGAAGACAATGATATTTTTAGTAATTTTTTCTTTTTTCTATTAGCAATCAAAATGTAATCCATGCTTAAAATAATTTTTATTTTTGAAATATAGGACATAAAGTAATAAAGGGTTTAATGTATTTTAGTCATCAAAGTCTAACTTTGTTTAGAAATTTCACCATATAGTCTATATGGGTGGTGTTAAAAGGTTAATTTTAAGGCTAGTAAACTCAACGATTTCCACCCTATAGATTCAGATAATATATACAAAAGATCACTATGGTTGCTAATTCCTTTATTGGATTTATGGTACTACAACAGAGAAATAGGATTAGGGTGGTGCACCTATTGGCAAAAGCTCCATGTAGGGCAGTTGAATCCCTTTTTTTTCCTTTATCAACCAATGTATTAATTTATATATGTTTAATATAATATGTTAAATAAAATTTAGAATGTTATTGTAGGAAAATGGGAGATAATCTTCTTAAAATCTGAATATTTTATGTGATTCCTTCATCTTTGATCTTTGAAATCACAAATTAATTAAAAATCGCAAATCTTGTAATTGAATAGTTGAATCAGAAAAGAAAGATAAAAAATTTATCGGAATAGTTTAGAGTAAGGAATGGTCATGGCTGAACTAATGCAAGTGGTGGTGAGTCATGAACTTTTTCACATGGTTATCCGTTTGTATGCTTAAATGAAAATTATACCTTTTGTCTCCAATTATATCTTTATGGGAGGGTTGACGACTTTTTTATTTGCATCATTTGTTTCATAATGGCTTGGCTGGTTGTCCTTGTCTTCTAAGTTATCAATACTTTAATTTTAATAAGAAATTGATTATTCTCATTTAATAATATTTGATGTGAACTCTCATTATGTAATTTATATTTACTGTGAAAAGAAAGAAAATAACTGATATTTTCTTATTCCAACAATCAAATAACTAATAAACACTATATCTTGTTATCATTAAAACAAAACCATTCCCATTGTTTGAGTGAAAAAATAAACGCCACTCATGGGATTTTCTGCCCTACAATAAATAAAAGTGTTATGTTATGGACTTGAATTGATAACCAAAGATAAGAAGGAACGTAATTAGAAGAGTTGAGTAAGGAGAAAAGAGAGACCTTCATCCTTGGTTGGGTAAGGTCGGTGGTGCGATGCGCAGAGACTTCTAGGGAAGAGCAGCGGAGGCGTGACCACCGACAACTGAGCAGACGACCAGGTACAACGGACAAGGAGACAGGGTAAATACATGAAACGTAGGACGACAAACACTGGGCAAATAAAGTCATGCCACGCCACAATTGAGACAAAAACTGGCAATCTATTTTTTTTGGGTACGGACCAAAACAATGTTTGTGCGTCTAATAATCCAAAGTTTGAGGCATTTCTTCTCTATTTTCGTGCGACAAGAGAATGGCACCCACATGGCTTCCCATTTTCTGAGTGCACCGCTCTTGTTTGTTTCATTGCAGGAACTGGGAGCCTTTAACACCCAACCTCCCGTTGTTCTGTATTCCTTGTTTGTTTTCATGCTGTCACACTTTACTAGCCTTACATATCAAATAATCATTTTCATTTCTTACACTTTAAGTAAACATCCTAACGTATTTTATTCTTATTCCAAATTGTTAAATTAGTCAAGTAAGTCCAGTTTTTATTTATTTATTATTATTTTTAAATCATATCTTAATTTAATTTTTAACAATTTAAATAGGAGAAAACCGGTTGCAACGTTTGTACTGACTTCTAGACTAAAGAGCAATACCTTTTCATATTAGTGTTGGACATTTTTGCCCTCAAGGCTAAGGGCATTTTTTGTTCTCCTTCTTTTAAATGGACAGTTATTAATTGTAATTTTAGTTTTCAATAAATTACCGGTTAAGTTACGTAATTCGATCAGGATAAGGGTAATAAAGTGACCCAATAAATGATCTAAGTTAATGGGTCGAAGTCCGGGAAGAAAATGGATCCCTTTCAGTGTGGACCTGGTCCATTTCGACCTTGTGATAAGGAAGCCCGATATGAAAGCTATACAAAGGTTAAGGTTTCCTGCAGTTACTCAGAGATCGTTCACGAGCATAAAGTTCTTTGACTCGTTAAGAGAGCTCGTGATTGAGGAAACTGTAGAAAGGCCTAGACTAGACGACAGTAAATAACTTCCTCAACTGGCCGGGAGGATCGGAGCTCATTTGGATAGCGAAAACTGCTTCGGAAGTCGGAATGGACCCGAAATCAGGTATTCCGCAATTCCTTCGTTTTTACCCATTCATGTTTGTCCGGCAATCCACTCAACAGATGATCCGGTATTGACCTCCTAATGGTCAAATAGCATAGTCTATTTGACCTTTCCCAAGTCGCCATTATTGCTTTGTCAACTTCTTAGTTGACATCTGTAAGTGGAGAAGGCCTCTCTACATGCATAACCATACTGGTATTCGCTATTTCCAATGCGAAATCTACATCCTTCTTCCACTTCTTGAAGTTGAAACTGTTCAAAGTTTCAATAGTGACAGCATTATTGTTAATTGAGAAAGTGACTGAAGAATAGAAAAAACAATGTTAAAACAATATAAATGCAGGATGACAATGATACTCAAAGCATTAAAGTATCTCTTCTAAGAATCTAATCACACATATTATGAAACACCTTTGGGCTAAATACATAATATATGCAATCAGATTCTCACATAAAAGCGATCAGAGTGCAAACCATCAACTCTCATGATACTACCACCTTTGGGTGAATAGATCATTTAAGCAACGACTTTCCTCTATCAAATGCCTTTATGAACATCTCAAAACATTATGTAAGGTCAACACCTTTGGGCAAAATAACCAAACATAAGGTCAGAGACATCCCCAAACATGTTAGCAGATCAATCTAAAATACTGACTTGAAAGGTCACTTTGGTGACTACATTCTCATCAGTACCCTAGAAAGTCCACACACACAAGGGATACAACTTTATGTCATCCTCACATTCTATATGGGCATAATGTATGTGTAAATCAGTCATAAATGAAGAAACCAGATTCACAATCAATTAATCACATACTAACACTGAAAACATTGTCTTTAAACTTTATTTGAGAATTTGAAAAAACAAAATATCTCAATAGGAGTGTTTATCATACTTTCCGATATAGACCTTAAATATTTCCCTTATGTGTTGTTCGAAGTACAAAAATGTACTCAAAATTGGCTTTGAAAAGTTTTAAAAATTTTCCGGAATTGAATTACCAACGTAATAAATCCAAAAAAATTTAAAAACTACTTTAAAAAATTTTCCGAACCCAAAAGGACCCGGGGAACCTTTAAGGAAAATTTGAAATTTTCCTCTTTTTTTTGAAAATACTATAGCTGACGTCAGTCGGTTGACGTGGTAACCCACGTTAGTGCGCGTGCGCGCTGATCGTGCTTGTGAATGCACGCATTAGCAACCTGGCACGTGTTTGACACGCATCAGCCACGCGCACACTCGTTGTCAATTGTTGCACGCATCGACATGTGTCCCAGATATGGCGGTCCACGTGTTGCTCCAGATGCGGTGTGTGTCACGCACACGCCCGCGGTTCGATGCCCGTGAGAGCGCGCGCTACGTGAGGTGCGTGTGTCGCACATGCCACACGCGTCCCCCTTCCTGCGGTGCCACTTGGAGGAACATTGCACATGCCAATCATACAGCCTCTTCCCCGACCCTTGTGGCAACGTCGGGCGGATTCGTTGCACGCGCCAGACGTTGCATCGCCCTCCCCCGGAAGTCAGTTTTTCACTCCGTTTGACCTATTTTTGACCCTTTTTTGTAACTAACCTTATGTATACTACTTTGACGCAATCATTTACGTAAAAAAGCTAAAAAACGAATCAAAAAAATGAAGAAAACTGTAATGAATGAAAACCGAAAAAATTTCTTTTTTTGTCAATCCGATCACGTAACCGTTCTGATACCACATGTAACACGTAGCACAGACCCTATTACGTATCCAGGATCATACATGAAAGGGTACAAACAAAAGAAATGCGGAATACTTGATTTCAGGTCCATTCTGACTTTCGAAGCAATTTTCGCCATTCAAACGAGCTCCGATTCTCCCGGGACAGTTGAGGAAGTTGCTCACCGTAGTTCGATCTAGGCCTCTCTACAATTTTCTCAATCGCGAGCTCTCTTAACGGATCAGAAAATTTTATGCTCGTGAACGATCTAAGTAACTACAAGAGACCTTAACCTTTATATAGCTTCCATATCGGGCTTCTCCATCACAATTTCGATATGAACCAGATCCACAGAAAGGAATCCATTTTCCTTCCAGACTTCGGCCCATTAAATTAGATAATTTATTGAGCCACTTTATTACTCTTAGCAGGATCGAATTACGTAACTTAACCGATAATTTATTGAAAACCAAAATTATAATTAATAATTGTCCATTTAAAAGGAGAAAGACAAAAATGCCCTTAACCTTAAGGGCAAAAATGTCCAACATAATGTTCTTCGGAGCTCTATACATTAACAATATTAAACAGTACAAGAAAGGTACCACCTCAACTGTATGGTCAATTTTTGGTAGTTATTAGTGAATAATCTTATCATAATTTAAAAAATGAAATTTTTAATAAGGTTAGGCCATCATAAAACTTTTTCCTATACAACAATAATGCATGTGTTTTGCAAGTGATCAAATTTCATGAGGAATACTTGTCAACTCTTTAAGAAGTTCTTCCAGAACTGATCATGGGCAGGTCAGGATAGGATTGAGTTGGAGAGGAAGAGTAAAATAATTCATGCAAAGTAAGAGTTTAGAGAAAATGAATGAGTAGCTGCTAGTTTCATATAGCCATACTATCTATGAAGTAAAAACGTAACATATATCTTTTGCCTCCTTGTCCCAAAGAGAATAATGTGAAAGAGTATGATGGAAATGTGCAGATAGTCTTAGCAATGACAAGCTAGCTAGCTAGCTAGCAATTATTTTGGATATCTTCATGTATTATTTTCATCTGGAGAAAATTGCTGGAATCCGGCTCTCTTCCTCATCATCTTCCTCATCATTAGATGGGCGAGAAAGGTGGAGAGGATCCAAACTATTAGAAGAAGGAGCTGTCTCAGTGACAAGGTCAAAGCTGGAGGTAAAACTGCTCATGTTGATGAGACTGGTGGAAACCGAGGAGTTGTTTGAGTACGCTGGTTGAAGCATTGCAACACGTTGATGTTGTTCAAGCTGAGCGTTCTGAATCACATTGCCCACAGCAAACCTGCTGTTTATTAGTTGCGACTGGACCATTGTAAGCTCAGTTTGCAAAGATGCCACCTGCACAAACTTGATAGATACATTCAGGAACCACTTGATTATGCCCGACCAATCAGGTATTTAAAGATATAATCCACGATCATACATTATTTGATACAATTACAATGTTCCAAATTCGTTTCTACATTTAATGGTAACTGAAAGACAGTTTTCTAACATATTTCTTGCACTATACCAAACTTCAAGGTAGAATTGTGAGAACATCTCGCCAAATAGTTAACTCTGGTATAGTACCGTCTGGAGTTTGGACGAAATTGTTTAATGTTCAGGATTTTCTTGTTTACTTAATCTATGAATTTTGCTTTTCAACAGAACCTATAATAGAAAATAATGAAATGGAACCATTCTTTTGTTGTGTGTTCATAAAAGCCCTGACTGTGTAATCAAACTAAGATTCCTTTAAAGTCCAGACATAAGATAGATACACAAAAATGGAAACAATTACATACACACTGAAAGAACATCTGAATTATCGGAAAATCTTGGGATATTAATTCTGTTTCCACATATATAAAGTGTTAAGAAACCATATCTGCATATATTTATGTCAAGAAGGTTCATTTGCTTAAAACATCTTTCCAAGTTTATGCTATTATTTTTTTTTTTTTTTAAGTTTACGTGCACATATATATAGAGGTGATTGCTTGTTTTTATATTATAGCAACAATTACTGCTGTTTTCGAAACTCGTGAACCTGTTGCTGTAAAGCAAGTATGGTAGAGACACAGCCATAGACGGGGTCAGAAAGCCTTGCTTGAGCCTCATAGGATATGGTGACAACTGCTTCATGCCTTCGGCTCACCGGGATGTGCAACAACAGCTTGGACACGTTACTGGCACCAAACACCTTATGTACCGCTGCGAACCGGGCTGCACCCTGGTCCGAACCAAAGTGGGGTGCAAAGATGCACCCGCTAACACACTTCCTCCTCAAGAATTTGCACGCACCACATGGAGCTGAAGGTGCTGGCGTGGGCTGTGCAGGTCCCCCGGCGGGGTCCGCTGTGGCACGCTTACCGATAACTTTCCTCCGACTTTGGGAGACAGCATCGGAGTCCATGGCAGGAATATTTAGGGTTTGTGAGAGAGAGGCAGAAAGAAACGTAAAGAGAAGGGCGTAGCAGCGAAAGAGGAAGGGTGGTAGGGTTGGTGTTTATACGTGAATGAAGCAAAATGAGACAGCACGTTGGCCTCGTGAAGGGGTTGGCAAGGTGAATGTGTTAAGCTCTTCTTTTTTCTTCGTTTCTTTTCCCTTTTTTAGTTGATTAAGTAATGCATAAACATATATAGATATACAGATACGAGATTTTGTTACGTATTGACATCTTAATTAAGGGAGGAAGTAAAGAGATTTCTTGAGTACACAGTCTAAAGCCAACTACTACGTATAATATATAATATTACAAGCTTGTTATGTACATGCTCAAGTGTGTGTGTTTAATGATGCAAGAATAGAGCGTTATGGTCGGAACGAGAGGAGCGATGTGAGGGGCGCGTGCAAAGAGCCCGTAATGAATATTGTGATCAAACACAAGATATATATAATATCTAATTAACCAATATATATATAGTTATTAATTAAAAGAAGGGGAAAATTAATTTAATATTGATGATAAACTTGGGGGAAGTGTTTAGAGGAGGAAGGTTGATTGAAGGGGTGGAGAAAGGCACAAGATCTGTGCTGCCCTTGACGTCTGGGATGTAAAGCCAAGAAGTAGACGTGCATGTATATCTATCTATACATGTTTGTATTTATGTAAATAGCATGACATAACATAGCTCTCTCCTTTTGTGTGCGATTCAATTCTAATCAAGAACGATTATTGTATTGTTAGTCCGTTTCAATTCTTTCATTAGTCTTTAAGTCAGGAGTTGTGTGTTTGCATATCCATTGATTGCATTTCGACAACAGCTAATGAATGACACCTTTTCTAATTTCGTGCCAAGTCTGAATGGAATGCACTGAGACTTTTGTTCTTTTCAGAAAATGAAAGCCATGAATTTGGGCATGAATGTTTTATTCCCAACGACGCTTTGGTAGGTCCCTGAAGTACGTTAAGTCATTTCATTTAAAATAAAGGTTTTTCAAACTACAGTTTAAGAAACTGCTCTAGCATTGGCAGTTGATTAAACACCAACCATACCATACAATGACGGGGAATATTCAAGATTATCATAACTAATCCAATCAAAAGATTTCAGGAATGTATTAAGTATTTTCTGAAGGCAATGTTCCAACACAGCAGGAGCTGCCACAAAAACATGGCAAGCACTTGGAACTGACCCTAGTTTCCCCGTAACTAAAAGTGAGTTCTTCACCTTCCTTTATGTCTTTAGAAGCGAAAAAACAGACACGAGGAAGAATAGCACCTGAGTTTCTAACCAGTACGGTGAATAGATTACCACCATCACAAGAATGGTTAATAAATCTTGCAGCATTTCCAATTTTTGTGGCATCAATATTTATCCTCAAACAGGCCTTTCCTGATGGAAGATGCTCTCTGACAACCAACAGGGCAGAAGAAGACGAGGCACAACCACCAGATGCAAGCTCATCATAGATTTGTTGCCGTCTCCTTGCTTCTTTGGTTGTCAATAATTCACCTGCTCAACCCAAGTTCAATTCACATAATAAAACAAATGAGATGCACTTACGGTCACAAGTAACACCAGGAAATCAATTCTGAAAACAGAATAAGAACAAGGACAAGAGGCACTGCCAGGTGAATTCGATATCAATCACAGAAACAGTACAAGATTCATTCAAAAGGACCAACTTGTAAAAAGAGACAAATCTTTTAACAAAATGTCAACAGGTTCCTGCAGCAAAGCCACAATGAAACAACTACCTGCATACTCGCATATAAATTGGCCTCGATGAATCAACTGATCAGCGAACAAGCACCAGCCTTTCCTACTATCCCTCACAATCTTCAACTTCACAGAAATCCCTCTCTGAGTCAACCGATTCCCACACTCCAACCCGCACCCACAACAAGGTCCGCACTCACTCACTATTTCCAAACCCATCCCCGGAAGCCCTTGAGCCCATTCCTCGCCGCAACCGTCGCAACCACACCCACAAGGCACTGGCGAGCAGGTCTTTGGTCCTCCGCAGCAGGGGAAGGAGGGGGAGCCCCAAGGTTGGCGTGAAGAATGGAATACGGAAGGGAGGACTTGAGATGGGGTGTAGAGAAAATAGGCGTAGGGAGGGTGGCCGAAGAGTGAGTTGCCGAATGGGAGCGGTAAGTCCTCTAGGGATCGAGCGGCATCGAGAGAGCGGTGGCGAGTGATGGAGTTGGCGACTAGGGACAGGGCTTTGCAGGTGAGCGAGATGTTGGATAACTCTTGTGGGTTCAGCCACGGGAGAATCAACTCTGCGCATTCGATTAATGGATGTAGTTGAGTGGTTTCAGATTTCTTCTTCACTTGCCCCTTCATTCTGTTCGGGTCACTTCAAAATCGAAACGATCAAGGAAGGAAACGAAATTTAAGTATTAATATATTACCAATATATTGTTATTGTCCAAAACGCAGCGTTTCAGTGTGCGAACACCAACCACAATCGGAGTTCAAAACAGCACAAACTTTTCAGAGCCCAAAGCGCGCGTCCTTCTATCTTCCTTCTTCTTCACGCGGAGAGCAAACGCTTAGTTACGATACCCAGAGGAAAAGAGGGAAGAAGATACTGAGAGAGAGAGATAGAAAGAGAGGGACGGGCAATCATGAGCTCTTCTCTTTTTCTACTTCTCCTGTCTCTCAACATTTCCCTTGTTCTTCTCTCATATGCCGCTCACGAGACTGCTCCCAAAGGTACGTATCTTATGTTTGCAAATAAATATGTGTAGTCTCGATTTTTGTTGTTTTCTCTTCTTTTCTGGTTCTTTTGTTAGTATTTCGGTTTGGCTTTGCATGCCGTTCGGGAAGGGTTTGTAAAGTTACTGTTTTTGCCATTCTTTTCTCCTTCTTGATTAATGGGGTTTCTTTATGCATGTCCATGAATTTGTTTCGATTTGGTTCTGTACCACAAAATTGAGGCAGCAGAAAAGAAACTGAATTGCATATGGTTGTGAGAGTTGGATTTTTGCTTTTGGATTTTGTCTTCTCATTGTTTCTTCATTTGGGATTTAAAATAATGCTAAACCCGTATACGATGCTTTGCATATTGAGCTTTTGGCACTGTAAAAAACAGATTATCTACGATGGCACAATAAAGGGTCAGTGCATACCAGCTCCTTTATGCCAACTTGTCAGGTTTAGTTAGAAGAGCGTAGTATAATTTTCTCGTTATTGTTTCCTGTTGGAAATGTGTTTAGGAGAAAGCTGTCAACTTACTAAGCTGCTCATGTTCTTTGAATTTGGGCTGATGCTTGATTCGTGGATATTTGCAACAGATTCCTTGTAATAGTTGGTTCTCTAAAGTTGGGAGTTAAGCCTGTTTATTATTCTCGTCCTGTTTAGGGAAATAATTTAGGGAAGCCGTAACTTCCTTGTTTTGGGGGAAATTAGTGGAAGTTTTGGTAAAAGAATATTTCTTCACCATATTCAGATGAAGAGATTGATTTTCTGAGGTTTGCTACAAAGTCTGCCAACGTCACTTTCCTAAGAGTGTGTGCATATATATTCTCCTACCAGTGATTAGTCTATCATCCTGTACATCATAACTCATTGCTAACCCAAATTTACTTTGTTTTAGTTAGTGATCGTCTGATTTAAATCTTTAAGTCAACCCCCTCTCCCAGACACAATTTAATGACCCAAGAGGAGAAGTTTCTCTAGGTCTAATGTTACTGTATATGGCAATGCTACATAATTATGTAGAGCTGTTTAGTTCTTATTGATGAGTTGCCCTGCAGATTAAATGTTCTTTAGTGAATAGCCTTACAGTTGTAATGCAATGACATTTAGTAGTAGTTGTTTTGTATGTTCAAGTTGCATGTAGAACCTTTTTGCAGCTTCTGTGTTGCCCATGCAATTTGATATTGTATTGTACCATCCAGATAGTATCAATCACTGACCTTTCTCATCTAGTTGCAATATTCTGGGTGAAATCAATCTGAAAGGACTTCTTTCCAGGATATCTTACCTTGCTTGCTATACTACAGGTGTTGATCCTGAAAACCCAGCTCTGGATGTTACTCCATCACCTCTGTATGGGAAATTATCTGGTCTTGATTCCAAAGACATTCTATACTGCGAACGAGTTAGAGTTTCTGGTCATTCAAGACTGAAGCTTCAGAGTTATGCTAATTCCTTTCGAGTTACTTTATCTCCATCTTTGGTAATCCCTGAGAGGCTGCACGGAAGAATTCAGATTTGCTTCCATAGGTATGATTCCATCTCTCTTTTGCAACTCGGTACACTTGCTATTGGCGTCTTGTCTCACTTGATACTCATTTGCAGGAATGCATCGCGCAATTTATGCCATTGTGGGATGGATGAATGGAAAACTGTTCAGAAGGGGCTATGGAATTCTGTCATGTCCCCCTTTGACGAAAGATATCTTGATGTAAAATTCATTGGTGAAATTCATGGTGCTGTCACTGTTGCCGTGGCAGAAGGTATGATTTGATCTTTCCTTTTCTCACTGTCTCATCAGTTGAGTTCAGTTTTCTGATTATGTTTTTCTCCAGACTCATATTGGTCCTTTAATGTCTGCAGATCAACAGTTATGGCGACTTTTGTGTCTGGCAGTGGGGTTTGTAATACTTTTATTTGCACCTATTGTCAGCAGATGGGTTCCTTTTTATTACAGCACTTCAATGGCAATTGGAATTTTCCTTGTGATTTTAATCATTCTTTTTCAGGTACTGCACTTGAACTTCATTCTTTTCTTTTCTTTTCTTTTTTTGAGACAAACAGACCCGTCACCCGTGTGCCCTTCCCCATCCCATTCATTGAAACAAAAAGGAGCAAGGGAAATATTGGCTCTAATTTATGTTTGTTGCTGCTAGCATTTACAGCCAAATTTGGGTTCCTTTCACTGAAAGCATGCCCCATTGGAAAAGCAAATTGTTTGAAGCATATATGTGTGACCAACTTTCATAATCAACTTTATTTTTTATGAAATAACTTTTTGTTGATCTGGATTAAAGCCAACAGGTATGATCTTGGCAAGTTCATCATGCATGGAAAACCATTTCTCAAAAACTTTTTTTGGTTGCTTCTCGGTACCTTGTTCTATTGATCCAAAAAAGGTGGGGAGTTCATATTTCCTGTGGAATTTTAGGTGAATCTGATTCTAATGGTTATCTTGATACTTCAAAGTCAGAAATTGTTGTCAATTTGTGTTTATTTTAATAGATCATATATTGACATGCTGGCGGTTGGAATGTTTTTCATCATCAGAATCTTATAGTTGTTATTTTCTTGTCAATTTGAGCTGCTTTTTCAGATGATATACTCTTTCTTTTTTTTCTTGGTGAACGCTGTAGGGAATGAAATTATTGCCAACTGGAAGGAAAAATATATTCTATCTTTCCGTATATGGATCAGTGGTGAGCATTGTTTTTAATTTCGCTTCAATTTTTTATTGTTCTGAAGTGCATACAAATCTCATAACTTTTGAATTTTGCAGCTTGGAGCTGGGACATTTGTTTTGCATCACATCTCAGTGTTAGTAAATTCGATTCTTGTGAACTTTGGGCTGAGTGACGAAATGCACAATCCAGTAAGTCCTCAATCAACATTGTTAAAACGGGGTTTTTGTGTGTACTTCGGCAGCTATTGCTAGAGGATTTGAGCCATCAATGCTATCAATATTCGTAGAAGGGTTTGACTATACCTTTTTTCTTCACAGGTCTATGTTTTTGTGTTAGTGGGGATTGTTCTTGCAGGAGCTGCATTGGGATATTGGATTGTGAGGAAATTTGTGATTGAAAAAGATGGAACTGTGGATGTTGGCATTGCAGAGTTTGTGAAATGGGCAATGCGCATAATTGCAACCACTTTCATTCTTCAGGTTTGTTATGGCATTCAAGTTCATATTGCTGCTTGATGCAAGTCTATGGAGGTTTGAATACTTGAATGACTCAAAAGGATTCAATATGTTATAAAATTATAACTTGAATGGTCCAAAAAATAAAAATTAGCGAAGGTGTTATACAGCTGCCACACTGCTGCATCACTCCTCCAACAGTTGCACCCGTTGGATTGAGTCCTTTTGTTATTAGACAGACGAATTTCACAATCATGGATAATGAAGTTTGAAAATCTACAATGGATACCTTTTTGTCATAGCATGGTTACCTCCCCTTTTATGTCAGATTCTTATAGCCAGGTTTTCAATGATCTTTCTGTGGGCACGAACATAATTATAATTGGCAAATTTAGCCCATTTACCTTAGTCTACAACTCTACAACAATATGGGGATAAGGGCAAGGCAAGCTTTGATTTTAGGCATGCCCTCATTTTTTTCAAAGTTGGGGTTTACTAATAGGCAAACTTAACACTGTGTTTGGTTAGCGTCCCCATAGGTGGGGACAGTGGACGGAGACATAAAAGTCCCGTCTCCGAGGTGTTTGGTTGATGTCTCCACGAATTTTGTCCCCGTCTCAGGAGTACAGGGACAGAAAATTTGTGTACCTCCCATGA
>JAOSBK010000002.1:11103716-11114355 GCA_027568895.1 Erythroxylum shatona
ACTGTAACAATGTTTCTCATAACTAAATTCGAAGTTATGATATGAAACAAATCACATGAATTCCTTTTACATATATTGTGTAACATATTAGATTTAGAATCAAATTTAAATATTTATAGGAGAATTCAATAAACATATTATTTTAGGTACAAATATGGGACCAAAGAAACAACATCAGATGATGCGGCCAAGCTCAGAAGCATGTTTGGAGGGACTTACTGTGAGGGTGGCCCATCACAGACTCCAACTACAACTGAGTCACCACCACCACCTCCAGTGCCTACAGTTGCAGGAACATCATCACTTGCAACTAGTGATACACAACAATCTAATACTCATATATCATCCAATACAGTTATGTAAGATGAAGGAGATGACATCCACCCTGGAACTGAGGGTCCTGATGGCAGAAAGTATATAAAAATATCCTATCAACAGTAAATGAAATCATATCAAACACTATATATGTTTAGCATTAACTTATAAGTTTAAATTTTTTTACAAATTTATGAACTTATTTGTTCTTATATTAGCTTCATTCCATCTGGACCGTGTTCAAGACAAATGACATCTATATTTAAAGAGAGGATTGATCCAGAAGGTTATGCATGGAAGAAGATCTCTGAAACCACAAAGGAATTTTACTATCAGGGGTTTGAGGAACAATATGCGATAAATATTTTTTCATTTTGTTGTATACATTAATAACATACATATAAATAGATTATAAGTTATCAAATTTATTCTTTTTATTTTCAAAAACATTTTTATTGGAGTTATGAACTCGACGGGATAATACATAGTGTATGGGAGTCGCAAGCTCGTACACGTTATCGCGATTTTATTAATCAAATACAGAATGCTGGTGTACGACCCTCTTTCATTTCTGAGTCCACATGGAGTTGTTGGCTGGAGTACTGGAGATCACCTAAGGAAATGCACATATCAGGCCATAACTCCACCAACAGACGTGGTAGGAGAGCGGCAGACAGTCTTCCCGTTTATACGGGAGGATCAATTACTCACCGCGAGCATGTAGAGAGACTTGTAAGTATATAAATATTACATTTATATTCTAAATTTTTACTTTGCTATATTTCAATATAAATTGATTGATGAATGTTGTGATGAACATATATGCGTAGTATGCCTAATGATTATGACTATGTGGAGTAATTTTCTGGTGTCATTTATGGCTGTGTTGAGTACTTTGCTTTCTTGAACAAGGGGTAATATCATAAAAATAGACGAGACTTTGTCGAAATTTTTATAAATTCTAGTTTAACTTATTACATTTCATTGTTATGTGGGAAAAGTCTATGGACGTTAGGCCTACACCCCATCAGTTGTTTTTGCATACTCATACTAAGAAACATGACTGTGTGACATTCGTCAACAACCGATGTCGAGAACTAAATGTATGTCAATTTCATAGTTTAATATTCAATTTTAATAGTTATCACTTACTAATTATAATATAAGCATTGCCTCCTAATAGGACCAAATACAACAAACAATTTGGCAACAGTTACAGGATGAACAACCTGTTGATGAGACCCAGGTATATTTTGATGCAGTGGGTGATAAGGACAGTCGAGAAAGGATCTTTGACTTAGGCTCATGTGCCAATACATTTTATTCGCACTCCTCTACTATGTCGACAACAGCAGCATCTAGTTCAGAGCCGACAACGCGACGTATCAATTACCTTGAGTCCACAGTTCAGACGTTGATGGAGGTAATAAGTAAGCTCAAAAATGACATGGACCAAATGAGATCGAGGGATACAGACTCATATCAGCCATGCTCATCAGGACAATAGGATTGTTGTTGTCATTAATTTGGTATTCATTTATGTACTATTTAATGTTTTAATTATCAGTTAGGAAAGATTTTTTTTTCTTTTTATGATCATTTAACTTTCTTTTTAAACAAATTCCATGAGTTCAAAATTTCAAAACTTATGTAACGATAATTTATAATTGTTCAAATTGAAATCAAATTTCACGACCATATTTTCGAAAAATTGTCATTCAACAAGACATTTGCAGATAATTAAATGTAACTTCAGCAATCTAACAGCTTTTACCTTTAGATTAAGCAATCAAGGGTATATTTGATGAAGAGTTACAATTACCGACGACATGGGTTTCCGTCAGTAATATATTACCCATGGAATAGAAACAATGTCGGTAATGTTGATAGTAATTTTCCAACGACGGAACCATTGGAATATATTTCTACCTTCTTTGACGGTTTCGTCGGTAAATTCCTACCAACTATACCGACGGTGTTTCTATTCTATCATATGTTACCGACCGTATTTTCTAATCGTCGGTAATATATACCGACCGTGCCCACGCCGACGTCAGACTCCGTCGCACTTTTTTGTCGGTAAATTTAGTTATCAACGGAATCTCCTCAGTTTCTGGCAGAAAAATTTGTCGGTAATTGCTTTTCTTCTTGTAGTAGACCTCGCTTCACTGTAAAATTTCAGATTGAGTGTGATAATGATGATGATAATAATTATATAAATATATACATGAAATTTAATCGATAAAATGAGTTGCATCTGAGGTTTCTTTCTACGTGTTGCTCTCATACTTGTGGACGCCTAATTATTAGTTAATTTGGGTTGCGTGCCAAACCATTTTCTTTCAACCTATAGCAATTGTTAACCAAGCTTGTGGTCAGATTCTTACACGACATGCATGATACTAAGATTCTTAAATATAAAATGATGATGAGTAGACTTTAGGTGGAACATGTTACATACGTGTAATACTTGAAATCGACATTTGATTGCTGGACGGGGTTAGGCTAGGTTTCCCTCCACAAATTTACTATATTTTATCATGACCAATCTATGGATTGAACGAAGTAGGCAAGAAAATGGGGGAACCGAGAATTTCATGTGAGAAAATAATTTCGATGTTAGTCATTTGGCTTGTCATTATTACAACAATCAACCTACACAACACTCGATTCTTCTGACCCACCTAGCCTTATCAACCATCATTCCGAAATCCGAATGGTTTTCCAAATCCATGTCTTCTATTCGTTTATGGAGGGTTGAACAGTTATGCGACAGTCCTTTTCTTTCTTCTCTTTTTTCTTTATCTAATGAAATTCCCAAGCTAAGCAGCCAGTGAAATAAAAGCTGTACTGTTAAGGTGCAAGGTGCACATATGACAAGGCCATGACTCAATCAAGAGACTTTCTAATTAAAAGTTTGAATAGACTTATCAAATGCCTTGTATGCTCTATCCATCACTATCTACGACTTTAATGTGCACACAGAAAAGAAAAAAAAAATTGAAAGAATCAAAACGCTTTATCAAATTACGTTTGCAAACACGTGATCATTAGATACCATTTTGTGCTTCGTGGTTTTCTAATGACTTAACTTTAGCGCATGTATACTAAAATACAAGTCATTTTTTAAAATTTTATAAGTTGAAAATAAATTATAATATTGTTAAATTGTAAACAAATAAAAATTTTAAGAAGTTTATATTTTCATTATTTATATGTTTGTTAATAGTAAAGTATTAATCTAACAAATATTTTTTATCTTTTATTAGTTAGGTGATGAGTGCCATCTTATCAAATATATGTCATATAATAATATAAGAAAACTCATTTTAATTAACTATACATCAATAACATTAAAAAAAATTTGATTTAAATTTGATAATCCTAATTTAATTAAAAAACTAATTTCTCAATTTGATTTTAATATTATTCGAAAGATCTGTTTAGAAACAGGCTATGAATTGTATGAATAGCACATATGTGGGAACGTTTCCTTTCTTTCCGCAGATATGCTGGAGAAGATTCAGCGACGACCATCCTTGGAAGATCCTTTTATTTTTGTTGTCCAAGTATACAACCATTAGCTTTAGGGTGCACTAAAAGTCAAAACTCTATGCCACCTTATTAACCGTTTATATTTAAAAAAAATTGCAGAGACGAAGTAATGGCCAGCCTGCAGATCTTATAATCGTTAGTGTCATAAAACGTAGTCCCACACACGTTACATAATGGCCACTCAATTTGAAAATTCGCATAAAGGATACGTGCAAGAAACGAAAATTATACAATATAATGAATAATAAAAGAAAGGTGCATTATTGATTATACAAGTCCAAGAAAGGAAAAGGACATTGTGAATCACATGGATTCATGCAGGGGTTGGTAATAGAGAGAACGCATGACTTTCCAAGATGGATTCCATTATTGGCAAGAGCATCTTCAAATTGTAATTGATATGGCCTATGCTCACGTCAAGATGGCTATTCATTCTTCTTCTTTTTGTCTTTACCAATATAATTATGTTGGCATGTTACTAATTATGACCAAGACTAGTTGTTGTTCTATTCCACGGTAGGAATGCAACTTTGAATTCCTGAAGAATGTTGAGGCCGATTAAATGAAAATTTGGAGGTCAAAGCTTAAGCAAGCACATCTAATTAATAACGCCATCCCCTGTTTTCACAAAGAATGCTACGGATCCTAATCTAATCAAGTTATGGTAAGTGCTCTTTCAATGAAAATATTCTACTATCATCATTTTATCAAATGTGTGGTCCAAATCTAATCGGATTTGAAGGGTTGATAAAATTAAGACAGTGACAATGAATATACCTCGCTTGTCCCTATATACGTCATTGAATATAACTATGGTCACTAGTTAAAAAAGAATCCATAGCATAATTAATACACAAGTGTTGGCAGACAAAAAGTTGTCATTGTGAAAGGGAAACTGTGTCAGCTCCCATACTAAATAATTAGGTCTCCCCACTGTCCCTGAAACTCATTGAATTGAAGCAAGTAAGGACCAGAGTGGGTAGGTCCGACGCGCAAATTTACAATCCCAAGGCCATATTCACAATCACGACTTTCAATTCTTATATTGCCTCTTATCTAAATTTAGTGTCGTTGTATAGAGATTTTAATTATTCAAAATAAGTGTCGTTCACGATTTTCATGCATGTTTATAATTTTATTTCCAAAAATATCCTTTAATTTCTCTCACATCCTAATTATACAGATTATATTTTCAAGATAATTCAACATAAAATTAATAAGAGTATATTAAACATTTCACTAGCTTTCTTAATAAGTATGCATTTATCTAAAACGACACTTATTTTGGATAGGAGGGAGTATAATAAACTTAAATTGCTGCAATAACAATAAATCTCACTGGTGCTTTGGAAATAGGAACTGGGTGCTCAAAATTTAAATAATAACGATAACAACAACCAACTGTAGCAGTCATGGAGAAACGACAACAATATTTAGTATAATTCACGTGGAATTCAAAAAGATTTAATAATACAAATTCTTATTTAATAAAGAGACTATTTTCGATAGATCAATACACAATAAGACATAAAAATATTATAACATTATAAATAAATATACATAAAAAAGATAATATAATACAAAATAATGCACATATTAAACATGTCAAAGATTAACAATAAAAGATAAAACAAATACACAAATAAAAAAAAGACCAATACAAGAGTAACTCAAACCAATTATATTAAGAAAGTAACTAAGCTAAGTAAGAAACTAATTAAGCTAACTAACTAGAAGATTAATATTACTTTAAACTCAAAGGACATGATCTAAAAAACCTATAAAAATGCGAATGATCTCTTAAAAAAAGATTCTTTATCCGTATCTTAGTACATTAAACTTTTCTGTTGTGGGTCATGCTCTCGGTAAGTTCCATTCGAGTCATATCATTCTTGATCATTTCTCCTTAGTTCTTCTTAGGCCTTCATTTCATCTTCTTATTGTCTTTAAATATTATTTTCTCGTATCTTCTTACTGGAGCGTCAGGACATCTCTTTTTAACATGTCTGAATCACCTAAGCTTTGTCTCTCTTAATTTGTCATTAATATCAACCACCTTTAATTTGTCTCTTACCATTAGATTTTAACTTTAGCTCTTCTTATAAGGTTATACATCCACTGGAGTGTCCCCATCTTCGTCACCATAAGCTTATTACTATGTATTTGTTTGATGGGCCAATACTTTGCCTTATATAACATGGTTGGCCTAATCATTAAGCCATGGAATTTACCTTTGAGCTTACACGATATCTTCTTGTAACATAAAACTCCCGATACACTTCTCCATTTAAGCCACCTTAATATGATACAATGGACTATATCTTCATCGATCTCTTAATTACTTTGGATAATAACTTAGGTTCTTAAAATACTCTTTATGTGTTATAACTTCTAATGCAATCTTTACCTCCTCATCGCAGCCACCTATTGGCGCGAAAAGTTGCACTCTAAGTACTCAGTTTTAATCCTGCTCACTTTAAAACTTTTCGACTTTAATGTATCCGTCCAATATTCTAGCTTAACATTGACACCCTCTCTTGTCTCATTCTTAAGACAATATTATCAGCAAACAATATACACAAAAGTACATATTTTTAATATTCTTGGTGAGCTCATTCATCACTACTACGAATAGAAAATGGCTCAATGTGGAGCTTTGGTGTAGCCCAGTACCAATAGAAAATTTTCAGTATCTTCTCCTATCGTCCTTACTCTACTCATTATCCCTTTTTACTTATCCCTGATCACATGGATATAAGTTATAGAAACTCCCTTAACCTTTAAACACCTCCACATGATTTCCCTACCTAAGAATCATGTCATATGCTTTCTCTAAATCAATAAAAACCACGTGCATATTTCTTTATTTTTTCCTATAATATTCTATTAATCTTCTAAAGAGATGTAAAGCTTTTGTCATAGACTTCCTGGTATAAAGTTAAACTGGTTCTTCGAGATAGGAGCAACCTTTCTCAGTCTCTTCTCAATTACCTTCTCTCAGAACTTCAAGGTGTGACTAAGTAGTTTAATGCTTCTATAGTTGTTATAATTTTGGGTGGCTGTTTTATACTTGCGTAAAGAAATTAACATACTCAGTCTCCATTCATCTGACTTTTTGGTGGACTTAAGGAAGCCAAGTAAGACTCTCTACGTCTAGGCTCTTCCATGTCTCTATGAGTATCTCATTTGGTCCTACTACCGTTCTGCTCTTCATATCCCTCAAAGCATTTTTAATATCTTCCTTATGATATGCTTACAACGAGATAAGTTACGAAAACTCTCGGAGTTATTGAGGTCTCCTAAAGAGATGTTGTCCTCTATGTCTTTTTTAAAAAGGCTATAGAAGTACTTCTGTCACCTACTTATGATGACATTTTCATCCATGAGCACCTGTCTTGCTTCATCTCTTATAAATTGAACTTGATCTAAGTTTCTCATTTTTCGTTTCCTAGCTCCTGCCAACTAAAAAATGCCCTTTTCTCCCTTTTAGTAACCAATCTACTATACAAATTCTCGTAAGCTCTACTGAGATTATCTTTTTTGCCTCTTTCTTTGCTAATTTGTACCTTTTTCTATTAGCTACTTTCCCTGCCTCTATGGTACTATCCAATAGTGCTTTATAGACACCTTTTTTTGGCTTTCACCTTATCTTGTGCATCTTCCTTCTACCATTAATATTCCTTCTTACCACCCCTAGGTCCTTTAGAAAGCCCCAAGATCTCTTTAGTAGTATTTCTTAAAAGAGTTGCTACTTCCTCTCACATTTGATTAGTATCTTCTTTCAATTTCCATTAATCTCCATATCCTATTTTATCCTTAAATTATTCCACCTTATATCCCCTTTCAGATTCCACCATATGACTCTAATACACCTCCTAAGACTTTTCTTCTTCCTTCATCCCTTAATTACAAGATCTAATACTAGTAGTCTATGCTGAGTTGACAAGCAAGCTTTTAAAATCATCTTACAATCCTTACACCTTAGTTAATCTCTTCGCCTTACAAGGAAATAGTCAATTTGAGGTTTTATGATTTTGTTCTTGAAAGTCTACAGTTGCTTCTCGTTTTTCTTGAATAAAGAATTGATATCATTAACTCGAACGCTATTGTCATGTCCAATAAAGCAATCTCACTATCATTCCTATCTTCATATCTGAAACCTCCATGAATCTATAGATATCCGTCTAAGATTGCCCCTATATAACTATTAAAGTCTTATCCTAGGATAACTTTCTCGTCAATAGAGATGACCTCATCAAATGCCCCATGTGGTGAATGGCTTATTAGCCATTTTTCAGCTGATTAAAAAGTTTAAGCTGTTTAACCATGTCAAACAACTATTAAATGTATTTGGTAATCAGCTGATTGGGTTAATTGATTGAATCCAATCAGCTGATTTATTAGAAGCTCCTCCCTATCAACGTTTGGCCTTCAACTGATACAAAATGTACATTAATGACGATTGTAACGTTGCTAGAAGCCTCGTGTAAGAAGGGCTTTTAAGTTCATGGAAGAAAACAACATAGTTGTTCGATTTTGCAAATAGCATAGTTGTTCACCTATAACTTTCTATTAGTCTTTCTAGTTTCTATTATAATTTCTTTCTCTAAAGAAAATAGTTTATTTAAATTAGTCCTCAAAATTTTACTGAAATTTTAGTTATATCTCTCTCTCTCTTTTAAAAAAACTTAAGTTGTAGTTAATTACAAAATTGACTCCTATTTTTTTATATTATGCTAATCTAAATTTGATCTACCAAAAAAATTAAAGATACATACAACTTTAGAATTACAAAAAACTCTAGATAATACTGGTTTTGATATTTTTTACATTTATTAATTATGAAAAATGAACCTTCTTTAATATTCTACAAAATAGTTTATAATATTTTTTAAAGTCATACTCTCATAAGTTATTTTGCACATAAATAGTTAATACTAAATAACTAATTTTACCAAATATCTCCAATAAATAGTTGAAATTATCTGTTGGTCAAATTAGTTGATATAATATGTTATCAACTAAGTTAATATACTTCATTAATTGCCAAAAATTATGATTAAAAAAACAGAGTAAGCAAAAAGGCTATAATAACTAATAACAGAGGCTGCTCTGTTAAACAGAGTAAGCAAAAAGGCTATACTAACTAATAACAGAATATGAGAAAAAAAGTTATCAACTGCTATTAAAATTTCTCCACTTGCAACAACATTCTCAACTGCTACAGTAAAACGTTCCTCACTGCTACAGTAAAACGCTCTTCGCTGCTACAGTTGATCGCCTTTGCAAGCTATTGGACATTCAACTCCCACCAAAGACTGCCCCGCAATGGCAACAATCTGACCCTTCCCGCGACGACTTCACTTCTCAGTCCACCACTGGACATGCTGCCAAGAAAGTCAGGATCTGTGAAAAGGAGGAGGATCTGCCCCCTCCCACCATTGCCCCATCTCCCCTTCCCCTAAGCTACAGCGCAGCAGTTTCTGGGCAATCCCACACAAATGAGGCAGAAGAATTTACTTGGCCAGATGAGGAACCTGTGGAAGTAGAGGAGGGCGACATCACTTTGGTGCAAGGCAAACTTGGGCTCAGAATTGAGCTATCAAACTCCCTCAAAGGTCGCCTCCATAAGCACTGGGCTACGACGGTCATGGTCAAATTGCTGGGCCGCCACATCGGCTTCAACCTGCTTAAACAACGCTTACACTCCATGTGGCAACTCACAGGTCCGATGAAAATAATTAATTTAGAGAATGATTTTTTCTTGATTAATTTTGTGCAGGAAGCAGACTACCTCAACGTCCTCATAGGTGAGCCGTGGGTGATCATGGGACATGCTCTTTCTGTGCAGGCTTGGAAACCTTCCTTCCGCCCATCGTCTGGCGAGGTCTCCCATGTGGTCACCTGGGTCTCGGTGGAGCTCTATCACCCGTCTATCTTAAGGGCTCTCGGAAACCTGATTGGTCGTACCATCCACATCGACTCCACTACCCAACAAACATAGCGCGACAGATATGCCAGAGTGGCGGTAGAAATTGATTTGAAATCACCACTTCATTCCCTGGTGGAGCTTGATGGAGAGCGGATTAAGGTTGCTTACGAGGGCCTATCGCCGATTTGCTTTGCGTGTGGCCACACCGGACATGAAACAAAGCTTTGTCCTCAGAGGCAGTCGAATCCTACAGCACCCACTGCTTCCTCCGAGCCCATCTCACCAGTTGTCCCTCCAGAAGCTCACTCACTGCACCACCCAACAGATTCCCCATCGGTTGAGCCCCCATCTACATCAACAGCTCCAACTCCTAATGCCCTTTACGGCCCCTAGATCCAAGTCCAGAGACGCAGTCCCCGTACTCCCAATGACACCAAGATGGGACACGAAAGGAGATGTTCTGACACCACCGTGAGACCCCATAGGTCGCGCTTCAGCCCACTCGCCCCCGTCGACGTAGTGACTTCCACCGCGCTTCCATCTCCAGCATCTTCATACGTTCCCGAACCTTCTTGTCCTAATAGAGGCACGTCTAGCGGGAAGAAGATGACACTTCAAGCTCCTGGGCGGGCTCCACGCGCTCATGGGCCTTCCTTTCAGCGTGAGTCGCGCGCCTAACAGGCTATCCTTGGCCTTCCCTCCTCCAGCCTGGGCCCATCCCCTTCCTTGCTCCTAACTTGGCCCAAGGTCAGAATGGCCTCCCCCCCAGCCCAACCCAGGTTCCCCCTAAAGCCCCTAGCCCTTTGGACAAAGGCCCCAAGCCCACAAACCCCTCGC
>JAOSBK010000002.1:11114455-11133642 GCA_027568895.1 Erythroxylum shatona
CCTCCCACTCCGATGTTATTTTCCACGACCCACCTAGCGCCTCCCTTCCAACTGATGCCGCCACCCCTTCCCGAATGGAGGAAGACCCCCCGGGCGACTTCATGAGCCCCTCCCTCGCAACATCCGAACACCTCATTCCCCCTCCACAGCCCCCAGACCCTCCGGCAATTCCCTTTTCTGCCAACGATGCCCCTATATTAATTGACTCCCCGATGAATGAAATAGTAGAGGCTCCTGTGATTTCCCTTGACGAGGGACAACTTTGCGATGGGGCCGGCACCCCTGCATCTTAGCCCACTCCTTTTAATTGTTTTTATGTCCATCCTCCTATGGAATTGCCAAGGGGCTGGGAGAAAATCGTTCGAGCCCATCCTCACGGATTACATCTGAACTCACAAACCGATGCTGGTGGTTTTGATGGAACCTCGCATCAGTGGCTCTCGAGCCCAAAAAGTTATTGAGAACTTGGGCTTCAATCAGTCCTTCCGAGTGGAGGCTGTAGGCTTCTCCGGAGGCATCTGGCTTTTATGGGATACGGACACCCCTATTCAAATTCTGATCACCCATCGCCAATTCATTCATGTCAAGATCCAATGGACCCATACTTCTTTCGTTTTCACTGTTATTTATGCTAGCCCGACTTACTCGCTTCAACACTTCCTGTGGGACCATTTACGGCACATTGCCAGGTCTACCTCTATACCTTGGCTCTTAGGAGGCGATTTTAACGCCAAATTGGACAGTGATGATCAACGTGGTGGCTCCAGACTCCGTTTAGGAGTGAGCCCTTCCTTTCGAGACTGCATCCACTGCTGTCATCTGCACGATCTTGGGTTTATAGGGTTGAAATTCACCTGGAGACAGGGTCCACTTCGCGCCCGTCTTGATCGAGCTTTCGGTTCGAGTCCCTGGTTGACAGCTTTTTCTCACCCGACTGTTCATTCCCTTCCCTTCTTAAAATCTAATCATTGGCCCCTCCTGGTCACTTTCGAGACCCCTACGGTTCCTTCCACTATCCCTCGAGTTTTCCGCTTTCAGTTTACCTTGCTGACCCATGAACATTTTGGCCAAACTGTCAAGGACAATTGGCATCCCAATTTTTCGACTCTTACTGATAAGCTCAGACATTTGGCTACCAAGCTGCAACAGTGGAACTCCAACACATTCGGGAATATTTTTCAACACAAACGACTTCTCATGACGCGTCTTTGGGGCATTCAAACCCACCTGGATGCCAGTGACTCCGATTCTCTGCGCGACCTGGAGGTTCATCTGCAATAAGAGCTTGAACAGGTCCTCGTTCAGGAGGAACTGTTCTGGCACCAAAAATCATGGTGCCAGTGGATCGCGCAGGGGGATAGGAACACCAAGTACTACCATGCGGTCACTACGGGTCGCCGACGAACTCTGCTCTATCACTCCATCCAAGATGAACATGGGTGTGCCAGTTCGGAGCCTAGGGGCATTCAACGGATTGCCCACACTTTTTTTGTCAATCTTTACACCACTAGCCAGTCCACCCCGCCACCCCCTCTTCCTCCCAGTACTTTCCCACCTCTCTCTCAACAGGCTTGTACAGATCTGCTCGAACCTATCTCTCCCGACGAAGTCAAGACTGCTTTCTTCGACATGAATCCTCACAAGGCGCCAGGCATTGATGGCTTCACTACGCTTTTCTTCCAATCCCAGTGGGATCACATTGGGCCTGATCTCGTCTTATTCATATAATAAACCTTTAGACATGAAATTTGGGAGCAAGCCTTGAATCGTATCATCTTGGTCCTCATACCTAAGACCCTCTCCCCATAATCGATTACGCAGTTCCGACCTATCGCTCTGTGCACTATCCTTTATAAAGCTATCACCAAAGTTGTCGTCAACAAGCTGAAACCCCACCTCGACTAGCTTGTAGCCCCAACCCAATGTAGCTTTGTCCCTGGCCAGCAAATTGTTGACAACATCATTATCGCCCAGGAGGTTATTCACTCCATGCGGCACAAAACCGGTAAAACGGGTTTTTTGGCGGTTAAGGTCGATCTGGAAAAAGCCTACAATCGGCTTTCTTGGGATTTTATCCATGATACTCTCATTACTATCGGAATCCCAAACTCCCTCCTTAATCTTATCATGAAGTGCGTTTCCACGGTGACTATGCAGATTAACTGGACTGGAACTTTAGGTGATGATTTTACCCCTGCTAGAGGCATCCGTCAAGGTGACCCCCTTTTGTCTTACCTTTTTGTGCTATGCATGGAGCGCCTTGGCCATCTCATCACCCACTCCGTGGCCCACGGATATTGGGCGCCTATCACTTTAAGTCGCACTGGTCCCCCCATATCTCACCTGTTTTTTGCCAACAACCTCATCTTGTTCACTGAAGCTTCTATCGATCAGGTCTCCATCATCCGTAACACCTTGGCTACTTTTTGTGCTGCGTCAGGCCAACGCGTTAGCCAGGACAAATCTCGAATCTTCTTCTCTCGGAACATTTCCCCCTCTACGACACATACCCTTAGCAGACGCTGAGCTTCAAACAGACATCAGACCTCGGTCGATACCTTAGAGTCCCCTGCTTAATGAAAAAGTCACTAAAAAGACTTACCAGTATCTCCTCGACAAAGTCCAACGGCGCCTCTCAGAGTGGCAAGCCAACCTCTTGTCTTTTGCGGGCCGCATCACTTTGATCCAGTCGGTCCTCTCTGTGCTCCCTACTTATACAATGCAAACGATTCGCCTTCTTCGGGGATTGTGCGATGAATTGAAGAAGATTTTCTGTACCTTTTTATGGGGATCCTCCCCCGGAACTCGAAAGATTTACCTTATTCCCTGGACTCAAGTTTGCCAACTGAAGGATTTGGGTGGGTTAGGGATTCGGAACATCCGCGCCACCAATGATGCTTTGCTTACTAAACTAGGGTGGGCTATGATCACTAAACCTAACGATTTGTGAGTCCAAATTTTATTGGCCAAATATAAATTTGATGTTAACCATATCCCTTCAGCTCTTCCTCCTACTGGTGGCTCCATGGTGTGGCGGAGCATCAAGATCATCTGGCCCAATGTCATCAACGGTATGCGATGGATGATTGGAGACGGGATCCAGACTCGGTTTTGTCTTGACCCATGGGTCGCCAACTTGGGTCCCCTTGTCCAGGATGTTACCACTCCTATCCCTTCCTCAGCCCTTGATCGTCGCGTTCACCAGTTCGTAGACGACAATGGCCATTGGGATTGGCCACAATTTCAACCTCTGCTTCCTTCCTCCATATGGACGATCATTGCGGGAACCTTCCCCCCCAAGCCTTCCCTCGGAGCAGACAAATTTGTCTGGGGACCATCACCTTCCGAAAAATTCACTACCGCTTCGGCCTACTCGCTGCTTATGGAGCCCCCTCGGACTCAACCCTATCGCTTATGGAAGACCATTTGGCAGTGGACTGGGCCACATCGTATCCATTCTTTTCTTTGGCTCTTGGCTCAAGATCGACTACTCTCTAACCAGCAACGTGCTCGCCGGCACCTTACTACGAGCCTGGACTACTATCATTGTCTTACGGAGGAGTCCTCGTTCCATGTTGTTCGCGATTGCCCCAAAGCGCGGAATATTTGGCTTACTTTCCCTCGTCAAGCCATCCCTCCCACCTTCTTCACTAGCAACCATCAGGAATGGCTCACCACTAACCTCTAGACCCATCATTTGGTCTCGGGCCTTGATTGGGTAGCTCTCTTTGGGACTGCCTGTTGGTTCCTATGAACCTGGCGAAATTTGGCCCTTTTCGACACTCAGTTTTCTTGGCCGAGTTCTCCCGTGACAATCGTCCTTAATTTTGTCCACCTGAGTTATCAGGCCTCCGCCTCGCTTAGTCGTGCTAGGCTGGCCCCTCGCCTGCGATCCGAACAATGTATTGGATGGTGCCTGCCTACCCTAGGGTGGGTCAAACTAAATACGGATGACGCGTGTTGCAGAGACACCTCCTTGGCCACTGCAGGTGGTCTTCTTCGGGACAACTTTGGGGACTGGCTTGGTGGATTTGCTCAGAATATCAGCAGGTGTTCCTCAGTTTCGACTGAATTCTGGGGAGTCTACTCGGGTCTCTTACTGGCCTGGACCCTTGACTTTCGGCGTGTGGTGCTGGAATTGGACTTTTTCCTGGTTACAGATCTCTTCTCCGACGCCCCGCAGCGATCCCTGACTCTCAACTCTTTAGTCCTGGGCATCCACGAACTACTTATCCGGAATTGAGATGTTCTTCCTCGACACACCTATAGAGAGGGTAATCGGTGTGCTGATTGGCTCGCTAACCATGTTTTTACTTTAGGACTCGGGCTCACCACTTTTGATAAAGCACCCTCTAGGTATGCCATTATCGACATGGATTAACCTCTCTCGGAGGACCTTGTAATTTATGTTTTTTCCTTATATAAGAGAAAAAGTTAATAACAGAGGCTGCTCCGTTTTCTGTCACATACAAATAATGATTAAAAAGAACAAGTAAATAATCATTGAATAAAGAAATTGTGACTTGTGAGCCCCACTAGAATCTATTGCAACGAAAGAGGGGCGTGGCTTACACATCCCGTACATGATTAAAGCAAGGAAGCGGCAGGGTATCTAATCCAAGTTAAATCACACCAGTTGGGGAGCGTCGTCCGATTCAGCTATAAAGTTAACCCAAGTTCTTTTCTTTTCGTTGTATTTTATTCTCTCATCGAACACTAACACATAGATCTCTTCAGAATCTGCCCCCTTCCCTCTTGGAATTGTCAGAGAATCAGGTCCTCCAAGTTCTTTTATTGCGTAGGGAAGGAGGGCTGTTCTGGGATTAAGATCTCTCTCTTATTTCTTTTCGCTTCTGTGTATAACAGAATACTTTCAAGAGATTGAAAACATTCGTTTCTGTATATTTTGGGCATAGGAAATACCCATTTTGTAAATTACTCACAGAATTGCAAAAAAATTTTAGGATTATCGTGGTTGTTCATATAATTTGTTGGGTGTTTCATAGTAAGGGAAAAGTAGGGAAATTTGATGGGTTTTCTCATTGATTCGCAAACGGATGGTGGAACCGGTGTCTGGGGAGGTTGTGTTAGGGGTTTGATAAGGAGAAAACAGGTTGATTCTGTTCATGTTAAAGCTCACGGGCATTACCAGTTAGCAAAAGAGTTATCGATTCTTCACCTTATAGCAATAGGTAGGTCTCTTCCTTCTTCATCTTTATTTCGCCTTCTCTTGTCCTGATTCAGTTGAAATTTGATTGGGGTTTGTGTTTATGTATCATTGCTTTTGTGATTTTGCGATCTTAAGGTTCACTGTTTGACAATTTTAATTTAAGGGTCTGTGAGGCGATAAATGTTGATTACAGTAGATATCAACTATTTATCTTGGTATTCAGATTTTTGGACTTAACATGGATAGAGGAAACATTTGGATGTTTAATACTAGTTGGAGATTGACCTTGTCTACGTAATTCTCTTTCTTGGTAGCATCAGGAGATGGTTATTTATATATGCTGAAGAATTTGGCTGACCAATTGCAAGATACCGATCTGCCCTTTCTTTTTTGATAGCTTAAAACTGAATTCTTTTGAACTTATCTGATCAGGTGTGGGCTCAACAATTGGAGCTGGAGTTTATATTCTTGTCGGAACAGTGGCCAGAGAGCATTCTGGACCAGCTCTTACAATTTCCTTTCTGATAGCTGGAATTGCTGCTGCTCTTTCTGCCTTCTGTTATGCAGAACTTGCAAGTCGATGTCCATCTGCTGGCAGTGCATATCATTATTCTTACATATGTGTTGGAGAATTGTAAGTATTTTAGCCCTCTCGCATGGTTGGGACGCAAGTTTAACTAAGGATTTTGACTTATTTTGTCCTTTTTCTAATAGGATGATTATTCCATCAACTTTAGGTTTACTTCTTTACAATTTAAGTTCAACAAATGGATATATCATTGTGCAAGCAATTATCTATATGCCTTTTTTTTTTTGTAATTTATCAAATGGCTATGTGCAGTGTTGCGTGGTTGATTGGGTGGGCTTTAATATTGGAATACACAATTGGTGGATCAGCAGTTGCTCGTGGCATATCCCCTAATCTGGTATAGTGAATTTGTCTGTCCTGAACCCTTTCTGCGTTTTTTTAGTGTTTTAGTAAATACTTGCACTGCTTGTATGCATTTAGGCTTTACTGTTTGGAGGTCCAGACAGTCTGCCTGCATTTTTAGCCCGTCAACATATTCCTGGGCTTGATGTTGTGGTTGATCCATGTGCTGCAATTCTAGTATTTATTGTGACTGGGCTGTTGTGTGTCGGTATCAAGGAGGTAAATGAACTTCCTTCTTGTCATTTTTATTCTGTCCCTGTATGGAACTTGGTTGCTTCAGCTTTTTCTTTTTCTTTTTTTATTCTTCTCACACTACTTAAATGAAATCTATTGCACAGAGTACAGTGGCTCAAGGTGTTGTAACGACCGTGAACGTTTGTGCCATGCTCTTTGTTATAATAGCTGGTACTTATCTCGGTTTCAAGACTGGATGGGCTGGTTACAAACTTCCTACTGGGTAATAGCCATCTCATGCTAAAGAATTCTCTTGAATTATCATTCTTGAACCGAGGTTGGCTAATCTAATGTGGTTTGCTTGCAGGTATTTCCCATTTGGGGTAGATGGGATGCTTGCAGGGTCTGCTACAGTCTTCTTTTCATACATAGGTTTTGATTCTGTCGCCAGCACTGCTGAGGAAGTATGTGCACTGTACTGCCCTTTTCCAATTTCCCTCTTTTATGCATACTTTTATTTCCATTAGCAGCACCATAACTTTGAAAGTTTAAATTTGCAAATGCATGTCACAATTTATTTGACAGGTAAAGAATCCTCAGAGAGATTTGCCCATGGGAATAGGGTTTGCACTATCTATATGTTGTGGTTTATACATGCTCGTCTCTGTTGTCATTGTTGGTCTGGTACCTTATCATGCAATGAATCCTGATACTCCCATCTCCTCAGCATTTGCAAGCCATGGCATGCAATGGGCAGCGTAAGTTTTTGAAGTTGTCACCGATTGAGCTTCATTTTACCTTTGCTTTTCTATTTCTCATTGGAGCTAATTTTATCATGTATGATGTTTGGTTAAAGGTTCATTTTCCTTGTGGTAATTCCAGGTACATAATTACTGCAGGAGCTGTTATGGCTCTTTGCTCAACATTGATGGGCTCAATACTTCCTCAGGTAATTAAAGCGATTTTGCATGTTATTTTTCCAACAAAAGTATATGCTGTCTTAAATACTTTTTGGTAAATTTTGAATTTTCACCAATTCTTATTATTGACTGCATGGTACCTAATGACTGATCCATGGTCCTTGTACTGTTTTCTAATTTATGATTATCAGTTTTCTTGATGAAATGATATTCTTGATCCTTTTGATTACTTACCAAAAGTTGAACTTCAATTTGTATTTACAAAGAGCTCTATTTATGTCTATTGTGAAAAATGATTTAGTCAGCCCACTTCTCATTTGATTTTGTAGATGAAAAGTAAAGAGTAACAAGAAGCCTATTACAGCATTAAATGTTGATAAAACCATATACTTTGCCTTATAATGCCTTCCTAAGAACTTAAAATTCTAACTTCAATGTCGGAGTTTCTTTTGCTACCCTATCTTGCATTGAGAGAGAGCCTGAAGTTAGTGACGAAAAGAACGCTGTAATAGCTGCCTGGATTACCTTAGCCATTGTAATATTGAGTAAAAGCTATTACATTAGTCTCAACAACATATATCAAGGAAGAAAGATTGCAACCTTGTGTTAATGGCTAGATTAAGATGCCAGCAAGCACATGCTTAGGAAAACATGTGCACAGTGGGCAGTGGGGCATGATTATAGAATAAATACTTGTGGAAGTTATGCTGTCACTGGATATCCTTTCCACTCATCTTAGTTTGAAAGGAGGAGAAAAGGTGGAAGATGCTGAAGTCTCTATCTCTTTAACTTCAAGTTTTGATCGTCACAGGATCCAACAAATATTAGCAGGGCTACTTTTAGTTTTGAATGAGACACAAGATCTAGATATGAGGGAGGCTATGTCCTCTTGACTGATTGGCTTTCTTTGTTTTTCTTTCTGGTTGACATATTATTTAATTGGATTCCGTGTTGACCTGCCAATTACCTTGTGGTCTGTCAGCCACGAATTTTGATGGCAATGTCTAGAGATGGATTGCTTCCGCCTTTCTTTTCGGATGTTAATAGAAGTACTCAAGTACCAGTGAAGAGTACATTGGCTACTGGTTTTGGTGCTGCAATCTTGGCATTTTTCATGGATGTTTCACAGCTGGCTGGGATGGTAAGTTTGTCATCATCACTTAGTATTCCATTTCTTCACACTCACGAAGCCCTCCAAATTACAGAAAGTCAAGGATCATTTCTCAAATAGTGTAGCAAATCATGTACTTGGATTAATGCTAAGAAGGAAGCACAATTGAATATTCCCCCTCTATAGCCTACCCATGTAAGGGTGGATAATCCCCCTTCCAATCACATGGTCCAGGGAAACTGGAGATCTACTTCTCCCTTATTATGACCAACTAGATATTTAAATATGCTTATGAATTAATATATGCTTGTCTATTAAGCTCTTCTTGGTGATGCTTTTCTGCAGGTCAGTGTTGGTACCCTTCTTGCTTTCACCATGGTTGCAATTTCTGTACTGATACTGAGGTATGTCCCACCAGATGAGGTGCCGTTTCCATCCTCACTTCAGGAAACAATTGATTCTGTGTCGTTGCGGTTCAGTCAGGGTACCCACAATATTGAAGGGACAAATGATGGCTCTTTACCTTTACTATGCAAAAAGAATGCAGAAGTTGAATACCCTGTAATTGTCAAAAAGGAAGTTCAAGCAAATTGTAAGTTTCTTTAGGTTCTTTCACCTTTACTTGCATTTTCTGGAATGTTTATGGATTCTGAGATCTTTTTGCTAATATGAGCACATCCCCATGTTAAATTTAATCCACCATCTGAAGGAAGAGGAAGAGATCTGACATTTGTGCATTTTCCTATGTGAATGCCTCTATACCCCCTATTGGGCTAATATTTGTTCTTGACAAAAACCTGATGTACACCTTTCAATGAGGCATTTAAGCTGGATAGATCTATAAAGAAAAGCTCTCAATTTTCATCATAGGCAGAGCCAGAATCAACCAAGTAAGAACTTGAATTTCAATTATCTGTGCAAACATATCAATTAGTAAAACCCTATATGAAAGAAACAGATGCTGCAAATGAATCGCATGCCTATTCTTCTGACTTAACTTTATCTGCGTGATTAATTTATTCTCTTATGCCTAAACTTAAAAGTACATATATAATCCTGTATCTTTATAAACTGAGTTGTAATCAACTGAGTTTTGAAAGTGAATGATAGTATACAAGCATTAAAATTGGGGTCTTTCCAATGCAAAACTTTCTTTGGTCCACTCAGGCATCTCAGATATGCTGATCAAAGTATGCAAAGGAATTTGTGGCTGTAAATTTTTTCTTGATGCATCTTGTATTGTATTGCAAGGTCTACGTGGCAGATTCCGTGTGATTTAATGGTTGGCCTCAGTCTTACCACATCTAATTTTCATCTTTTCTTTTATCATTTCAGTTGTCCTAAATGAAGAAAACAGACGAAAAGTTGCTGGGTGGACCATAGCATTCACATGTTTTGGGGCACTAGTGCTTACACATGCAGCTTCAGATACAAGTCTTCCAAGGTTGGTAGATGTATTTTAACCATGTTTCTGAGTTAAGCATTAATTGGCTACGGTTGTACTGAATATTCGAGCAAGGACATTGATAAGGGTAATATTGAATTATCTTTATGAATTTTGTTTTTTCAATTGTGGATAGCCACAACTTTAAACTCAGAGAGATTTTTCTGTGATTGAAGTTTAAGACTCAGCTATACTGCTTCTGCAGTTTGGTGCTTCTGTAGTATGGGCTAATGGCCACATCCAACTGCATATTTCTGCTTTTCTTCCTGAGATTAATTAGCTTCATGTTTCATCCATCAGGCTTCTTCGTTTTACATCGTGCGGGGTTGGTGGTCTTCTTCTTCTGTTTGGTCTTGCTGTATTGACCTGTATAGAACAAGATGATGCAAGGCACAGCTTTGGCCATTCTGGAGGTACTCATTCTTCTCCCTTTTTCCCTTGTTTGATTGATGCATTTAGTTTTCTTGAAACAAAATTGAAATCCCATGTCAGCTTTTGGCATATGCATCCTCACTTGATACATATGTCAAATCTGCGGAGACTTGGTTCTTGCCTTCGTATCTGCAGGAGTGTACAGTGTCCGTAAATTTCTTAAAGGCAGTGATGTTGCAGTAAAGAATAGTTTCTTGCTTAAACCAAGTATTGATTATATTGTTTCATCTAGTGCATGTAATTGTATATGAGAAACATAATTTATAATTTATTTATCCCTAATGCTTTAGTAGCGTCAAACTAGTTAAATGTCATTTTGTGATGAGTTTTAAGCTAATTTAAGAAATGGAATTCTGATCTCCTTGCAGGATTTATTTGTCCATTTGTTCCACTCCTTCCGATCATCTGCATTCTCATTAACACCTACCTGCTTATAAATTTGGGGTGAGTAGACATTAAGCTATAGTTGCAAGTTACCATGTATAGAATCCATTTGATGTGCATGCTTGAATTTTTAACTGGGATTTGGCCTTGGAAAATTTTATCTGACACATCATCTTAGTTCTGATATACCACACTTGGGTCTCTCAAACTTTCAGTGTTGCTACGTGGACCCGTGTTTCTGTATGGCTCTTAATCGGTGTGTTTGTTTATGCGCTTTATGGGCGAACTCATAGCTCACTAAAGGATGCAGTCTATGTTCCTGCTGCGCATGCCGATGAAATATATCGGAGCTCTGGTGATAGCTTAGCTTAGCTTAGAATGGATTGCACATTGCACCATCTTATTGTGGTTCTTACAGCAGAATCTCTTTGCTGTATAAAAAACCTCCCTTCCCAAATGTTGCTTGTATACTTTCTTTGTAAGCATAGACCAAAAGACGCCTCAGTGTAATATTTGTGCAAAGATGTAAATAGTCTGCAAATTAAAGATGATTGTGTCTAAGGATGCTCTCTGTGTCTCTCTATGGTTGCATTTGTTTATCAGTATTATGATTTTGGCTGAGCATTTGAGCCATGAGCCAGTCTTATTGCTCCTTCAAGAACCCACCCATATGGAAGAGATATATTGTCATTTATTTGATTTTGGTATTATAGTATTAGATTTTATCAAATTAGTTTGTAAGAATATGATTTTACCTATGACTATATATTAAGATTTTAAAAGAAAAGGTTACATTCACGACTTTCTAGTAAATTTTGTAAATTAATTGTAAAGGAATTGATCTTATATTCATTTTTTAATATTACAAAAATCTAAAATATCTTTATCCGTTGAAAATTGTTATGTTTGGATAACAAGAAAAGGAAAAGGAAATAGGACTATTATTAAATGATAGATTCTAATAAATTTAAAAGAAAATAATGAAAATCGTAAAACTTCTCTCTTAAATATTATATGTATTAACATATTTAATCATATGTTATTAAAGGTTTTACTTATTTATACTAAAGATTTTAACAAAGGTATTTCTTTCTTCAATTTTAATAGTATAATCCGATTTTTCAAAAAAATTAAAATTATGTATACTGATAAATTTGAACCTTTTAAGAGATTTTCTAATTATTAATAAATTTCAAAATTTTTATTATCCATTATTCTATCATATCATTAGAAGTGTGGGCAGAGACATTAAAAATGGACTTAATTATTGTAAATAAATCTATATATAAGAAATTCAATATTTTCCAAGTATAAGTTAAGCTGTCAACATGTTGATGCTTGAAGTTGGTAATGAGCATGAACTACATGAAGTTCATAGAAGCCCTAAAATGAAGAAATAATTTCAAGAGAGTCCTTTAGTTTGCAGTAGCACACACAGTTAGCATTGCCATGCAGTACGGAACGTCAAGATTCAAGCACGTGGGGATTTCTGCAAGAACCACATTCATTCACCCAGCCAGTGTAGCGATAGACTACAATAAACACATCAATTAATCGCGCGAAGCTTTATAACACATGCTACGCATCCTTTTAACTATTCCAACAACAAAGTAAATTCTGTCAATTTCAAAATGCCACGATAAGCCCAACAGAAGAATTTGCATCAGGTACAGAGTTCATTAGAATGGTAAGGCCATGTTCAGGTTTTTGAGCATAGTCTTGGCTTTGATATTAATCCATCTTCCACCATCAATTTTCTTCCACAACTCGTATGCACAAACCCATCAACTTTCATTGGTGTAACTTTCACCACGTAATACTAATGCATAGCACCTTATAGTTTTATAGAGGCCTCTCCCCTAATTACGTACTGGTCTAGTAAATAACATGTTAAATCCATTGCATATATTCCGAATAGTCAATAGAACATTATGTCAATGTATTAACAAAGAGTAACAGTCTGGGAAGATTCTCAAGAGCCAACGTGAAAATTGCACCAAGCACAAAAATCAACCCAAAGGCTACCAATATTTTTGCAATGTACAAAAGGCTGATTCCTGGCTTGACAACTGCCTTCGTACTATGCGTACCGTCAGACGTCCGCTGAGGAGAAAGACGGAGATTCGATTTATCTCGGGTAAGAAAAGTGTAATCAAAGATTTCCAATATAAGCAAGTGAAAAAAAACACCATAATAACACCAAAATGATGAAATAACTCTAGCCTTGTTCACAAAATACCAGCCTTAGAACCTCAAATTCCAGAAGATCAGGCTTAAGCCCTAAATAGATTAAGTCAACATTGGAAGCAAGTCAAGATTGTCAAAATCGTGCTGTGTGGCATTGCAGGCTAATTACTGCTCACTTGAGCATTGAACTAGGAAATTATTGATCAAATATTTAAGATGTAGCTTATGCAAAAATGCCAAATTGAGTATTATTGGTAAACCAACAAGTACATTTGCAAACAAGTGCAAATAGAAGAATCATTGAAGAAAAGGAGAGATATGACCGTTTGACTTAATTTATTCAGTGTTTATATGGACCTAAAGATACAATAGGAGAGAAGAGCTATCAAATTCAGAGGCAGAAAGCAGAAGAGAGAGCGCTAGCAAAAACTTGGAACAAAAGGATCCTTTTAAAGGCCAGTCAAGGCAACATAATGTCTAATGAACGGGAGCTAAATCAAGCAGAAAGGAAAGATTCTAGCAACCAAGGCCAACTTGAACTCTGCTACGAGCCTAATAAATAAATTGTTGATTGTCTAAGAAAAATTTAAGCGCAATTTGCATGTCCAAGTTTTTGAAAAAGCATGCAAATTTTCTTTATTGTGCTACTAACAGCTGATCAAGCAGTGAATTTCTAATTTTATTGTGCTGCTGATGGAAATATTCCCAAGAAAATCTTTTGGAGAATGGAACTTAAAAATGTTTTAATAAGGCAAAACACTCAACGTAAATTCAGACCAGAGAATTTTAAAACTCGTACCGCTTTATTAGGGATCTGTGTTGGAATCAGCTGAACATGCTCCTTTTTCCTAATACCTACTTTTAGAAAGAAAAAAAAAGATATTAGTAACCCAACATCCTACTCCAGTATTCAATAGCTGCTTAACAGAACATGAGACATGATAAGAGGAATGACTTACAACCATAATCCAGCTCGGTAACTGTTTGTAACTTCCAACCATCACCATAATTCACAAGAACTGCATCAGGGCCAAAACTTATAGGTTCTTCCCCATCCTTAACTGCTTCAATGTACAAAGCAATGGGGGCACCATCCTCCAACTTTCTGTTTATCAGAGAAACGGCAAATCCTGCCTTGCTACCCACTGCAAAGCGGCTAGTCTTACGTGAACTTTTGCACAGGACCTCCACAATCTATTGCATAAACCAAAATCAATACAGTCAACATCCCTAGCAAAAATAAAAAGGCGCAACTCCTCTTAAGTTAGTCACAATGATTAACTCCTCTCGAGTTAGTGACTCGATCATTGGTCATATTATCACAATCATAGCCTCATACATAGTTATGGTGATATCATCTAAAAATCAACTAAATGAGCTTTCGAAACATCCGCCCCTATACAAGAATTATTTCATATCATCCAGTTCAAGAAACAGCTAGTCACACAATCACAGTTTGCTTTCCATTGAATGCGCTTAAAATACTATTTCAAAAAGGGGGAAATCAATCTTTTACCGAAGACATAAATCAGTGTCCTATCAGTTATATTTACGTACAATTCAAAAAACTACGAAGTGAACGTCTGCCGATAACCCTTCCATGCGCGTCTACCCTAACAGGCCTATGATAATCAGCCCTATCTGAGAAATCCCAGAAGTCATCAACGTTGACATGAATCCTCATAACCACAGAAAATTCACCAATCTAACTCGCATCCAATTGGATAAATACATAAAAGTACATAAAAATATATATAGACGGAGAAAGAAAGAGTACGGGAGAAGGAGACAGGGTAGATTCGGGCTTTGGGTCTTCTTCTGCCATGGACATCAAACTTCATAAAATGAGAAAGGACTGAACCATTGGATGTAAAACCGAACAGACAATACTATAACTGAGAAGGGGACATGGGAGAAGAAGAGATTGACCTGAAATATGGGGCGAAGAAGCGCTAATTAGCAGCAATTGAATGGGCCTCCTAATGCAATTCGGCCTGATTTGGTTTTTCTTTTTATTGCTGCCATGGACACACAACTTAGTAAGTAATTCACGGTTTATTTGGATTGTGAGATTAGCGAGAGAAACGAACGACTTGAAGACGCATTAACTGGAATGGCATGACGATTATTCTTCACTTAAATATAGCTTAACGGATAGCGGAGAGAGAGGAATTTCCAGGATAGATGTAGTGAACAACAGGAGTCGGCTCTTGAAGTTTATTTCCAACGAATGCAGTCGTACAAAAATTTCTATTGGAGACACATAATACTAGAGATCAACTTCTCGTTAAGTAAGGAAGCAGACCGAAAAGGTTTTAAGCAATATTCCCCTCATCAATATATGTAAAATTCTGATATGACTGAAAAAGTGTATATGCAAACACCAAAATTTACGAGAATTTGCATTTCTTGGAAAGTTGAAATAGGCATGCATACAAGTATAGGACTACAAACGCCTTCGAGATTTCCAACTAGAGCTCCTTATCTTCCACCGTAAGAATACAACTAAAAGACTGCCTTCCTACTTGAGCTAGGCAACAGTTCATAACTTAGTGCTTGTCCCAATCCTTCAATTTCTTATTTCCTTTGGGTTTATCAATTGATGTATTCATCCCAGCCATTTTTGCATTGTACTTTGCCCGAAGAGGATCATTAAATGTCCACCTACAGAACAGACATCAAGAACAGATTCAGTAACCAATATGCAACTCGCAATGATACATTTAAAGGGATAGATGGCACAGAATTCCGATAAATTATTGGCGGAAACTTATTCAAAAGTGTCTATCAACTACTTCAAGCAACAGTCAAATTGAAGATTTCAAGGGCAAAAAAAAAAAAAACCCCTTCTTTGAAAACAAACATCACAAGTTAAAGAAAGCCATGAATTGGTCTTATTTCTACGTGCCTACTGTGAATCTATAGTTCAGTAGCTTGGCCCACCATAAAACATCAGAAATGTAGGAATGGAGATAAAAATTCATTAGCACTATATAATACCCTACAACGAAGAAGCCAGTCAACCAACTTAAGACCGTTGTTCAAACTTTGTTTTTCCAACCAAACAGGAATTCCTCAGAAAAGGGGCTCAATTTCTCCCACTGGCAAGAACTCATTTCTAACTCAAATTACGACACCCATGTGAGACTACATGTAAAGATCGGAACTTAAGCCTTAGTTAATCTGCAGTTTGAAACATAAATTAAAAATCATGCAAAGGGTGCATCTTGGTTTTTAACTATGTACTATCATGTTTCTTTGTTGAAACTCGATGCTTCACCCAGTTTAAACGCTCCATGGCTATTTTACATCAAATCTCAAGATAAGCTAAAACAAAATAGACATCAAGCAAATCACATTATTCGTGGCAATTAAGGAGCAGAAGATCAGATCAGGAGACAAATGCTTGGACAAGAGAAGAATGGAGAAAGAAAGCAAAAAAATGAAATTATTAACCAGAACCAATTTGCAGAAGTGAGCTTACGGATTATTCCAATCAGTAGTATCCTCATTGACAAGATGTGTCCATTTTGTTCTTCCACTGCGGCCAAAGTGTTTGACTTGCATAACCTTGGGCAAAATAGTTTTGTCCATCTTATCTTCCCCTGTTGGAGAAGAGAAATCACGCCTATAAATATTATCTGTTCCGACAGTTGCAGAGAGGTCATCAGACTGAGCCTGGAAGAAAGCACCCTTGTGGTAATATTTCTGCATAAACCGCCACTTCTGTTTCGAAGTTGCAACGGGCTTAGGATTCTTCCTCTCCCATTCCCTCCTCTCTTCCTCCGTCATGTTTCTGACCCTCTCAACTTCTTCCTTCTCCTTCAACATTGCCTCACGGGCATCCCTATCCCTCTTGATTCTTGCAATCTCTCTCACCTTCCAAGCTTCATATTCCTCTGCCTCGTTCACTTCATCATCTGTATCCACATCAGCAATATTTGCCTCCATTTCTAAGTTCTTCTGTATTTGTTCTTCTTTCTGAATTTCCTCAACCAAAATTTGTTTTGTCTCCACCTTCCTCTCCTCCAATTTCTTCCTTAGTTTTTCCTCAAGAGCTAGTTCTTCAGCTTCAAGTCGCTCACGCTCAGCTATGGTATCTCTCTCTGACTTTGGCACAAAAACAGGCTTCACCATCGCAATTCCCGTAGTTTCCTCTTCAGAGTCAGTCTCATACTCCGATTCCTCTTCCTCCTCTTCCTCAGCTTCCTCCTCCTCTTCTTCAGGAAGAAGAGCAGCTTCTTCTTGCTCACGCAAAAGTAACTTCTCTTTAATCTTCCTCCTCCTTTCCTCCAACGCTTCCTCATCCTCTTCTTCCACATCCAAGCCTTCTTGCCTTTGGTATTCTTCTTCATCTCTGGAAACAATCTCAGGTTGCCGGATTCGGCGATGCTCCGCCCTCACTTCATCACGGTTATCAATCCTACTCTCAGCCAAACGGCGCAGTCTGGGGTCATCCCGTCGGGCAACATCAGAATCATCTTGGCTGGGGAAATACCTCTCAACAGCAGCCGCCCTAGCCATTGTAATGTCCCCATCTTCATCCGCCTCATCAGCCCACTCAGGGGCTTTTCCAGGCCAGTATCTCTTAACTTTGGTTGAACCAATTTTACCTCTAAGCTTCTCCCTAACTGCTAATGCAGTATCACTAACACCAGCCGTAACCGACATAGCTACGAATAGAACACAACCAAAAAGGGGGTAACCTTCTTCTACCAATTCCACGCGGATCCCTAACTCCCAAGTAACAAAAAGGTTCCTTTTAAAAAGAGACAATCTGTTATCACACCTTCAGTTCATTTTCCACAATGAAAAAGAAAAGTGAACAAAACCGAAAAGAACACCAAAAACGATAGTCACAAAGAAATTCCTAAAACAGTACGAAACAGGATATAAAGAACCAAGAGACAATGTAAATTGATAGGCAGCAAAAAGTAGAAAGAACTGAACCTAATTACCAAAATTGGGTGGTAAAAAACTACAAAGTCGAAGGCGAACTCAGACAAATAGGGATGCAAAAGAGCTGGAAAGGATTGGTACCGATGCTGGGGAACTGGCCCAATTTCTAAAAGAGCCTAATTTCGCTTTAGTGAAAGCCAAAATTCGCTATAATGCATTGATGTATAAAAGAGAGAGGAAAAGAAGAGCAGAACTTACCTCGAAGGAGGGAAAGAGCGAGACAACGAAGCCTACAGAGAGGCGATAAGAATAAGAGGAGGACGGTGAGGATTTGGGAACTTGTCGAAAAATTGAGAATTTGATGACAGATTTCAGATTCAAGATTAGGGGTTTGGGAAATTAATGAGAAAAATTATCTTTTAAAAGAACTGGAATAAGAAGCTTTGAAAGCAACAACCAACAGACCGTACGCACCTACATACATAAATGGGAAACAACGCCAAATACAGCCCAATCCCAACAGTCCTTTCAGTTCCAGTTAAGGCCCAACACCAGATCTTAATATCCATACATGTTCCTTAACAGAAGAGGTTAGGTTGCTCTCTCAATAACAAGTGACTCTCGTGACAAGCTTGACATGTGCATTGGAGTCAATGGACATTTTGCTGCAGCTTTCCCAAAAATTCTGTCTTTCGCAGCATTTCTTCTAATTCTATCCTTCTGGTATGTTTTCAATATTACTTGGAACATTTTCAGGTTCTATGTTTTAATACTTTTATGTGATCACTTTGGGGGTTGAATGATGTGCCAATAGTGTTGAAAGATTATCCTTAATATAGGACCGCGTATCCTCTTTAAAGGTTTCTCAAATTGATGAGTTCTTTCTAGTGAACATCTTTATATTAATCTTCTCTTTTATGTCCTAATTATATAGTGTGCTTTTGAGTCCATATTCTAAGTAAATCATTGCATCATTTGAGTTATTTGAAAATAACCTTTTTATTAGTTAAGAATATGACTGCATACTATTAGATTTTTTCAAATCTCACATCTCAGCAAAATTTATACTGAGTATTGTTGTTGTTATAAGGTAAATCTGCATCATCTCTCTCTCCATGTTCTTTTCTCCATTGGAGAGTAGCTTGCATTCCTACTTTTGCTTGATGATCATTTTAAATTGAAACGATACAAAAAAGACCCAATTTTAGACTGAAAAAAGGTTGATTTTAAATTTGAAAGTTCTTCCACTTCTTTCTTAATAAATCCATACTTTTTATTCCTCGTGTTAAAGTATAACTTATTTACAAGATTATTGTAAATTTCTATATTCTATTCTCACTTAAACGAAGAAAAACTAAGTTTTATACTTAATATTCAAACATCAACACATAAATTCATACATAAATCATTTATGTCCATTAAGATATTGAATATAATAATAACCATATGAATGAAGGGTGTTAGCGATCTAGAAGGGGGGTTGAATAGATCTCTTAAGCTTTTCGTAGAGTTCTACAATAAGATCAGAAGTTAAT
>JAOSBK010000002.1:11137240-11147865 GCA_027568895.1 Erythroxylum shatona
CTTAACCAATTCTATATTTTATTATTATCAAAACACAAGTAGGATTTAATTTGTCAACCACCATTGGTCCAACAAAGGAAATAAATCACTTACCTTGAGTGCAATTCAACATGATATAGAGAGAGTTTTCAATAATCACAACTAATTTTTCTCTCTCTTAACCCTCTTTCTATAGCAGATAGTTTGATTGATAGATAAATATGTTTGTTATGTATTTTATTTTTGTCTACATACTCAATTAGGGTGGAGAGAGGACTAGTACTAAATTAACGGTTAATATTTAATATGTTATTAAATTAAGAAAAACCTTAAACCAAATTTAATATAGGCCTATATAAATTATGGGTCATAACATCAGGCCATATTTCTTACATTCTCTCATTTGGCCGAATTTTACATCATAAATTTAATAGTAGAATAGGCTAGCAGAAAATTAAATCTTATAAACCATTAATATCATAAGTACCTCAACATAACAAATTATATAATGTAAGTTATGACAGTCATACACAGTATAGTCGTATACTCCCTTTCAAATACCACGACATTAAGAACTTATTATGTGTAGGTTCATAAGTTGTATATAAACAACATACGATCCTTATTCTTATTATGAAAATACATACAAATTTCTTATTCAAACAATCATGTATATATAAACATAATGAATAAGAAATATAAAATTTAGAAACGTATTATTATTGAGTTCAAGAGTGTTAAAAAATCATCATCAAACATTATTATCAATTATCAATATAACCAAGACCCATCTTAAGCACATGTTCTTTGAATGTCTTTAGTTGTAAACCTTTAGTTAGAGGGTCTGTAACTATAAGATCCATCCTAATATGTTTTATATACAATCTTTATTTTTGAATATCCTCTTTAACAACAAAATACTTTAATTCCACGTGTTTTGTGTCTTTGTCCTTTTTAGTGAAGAAAAATGTTGTAAAATTATCACAGTAAATTTTTAGCGGCTTGCTTACTGTGTCGAAAACTTGAAGCCTTGAAATAAAGTTTGTAGCCATAATGCATGAATTATAGCCTTATAATAAGCTACAAATTCTGCTTCTATAGTGAATGAAGCAATGATAGACTATTTGACATTTTCCATAAGATTGCTCCTTCAACTAATAGGAACAAATAACCAAATTTTGACTTTCTACTAGCAACACACCCAGTAAAATCTGAATTTGAATATCCAATCATTTCAAAATGAATAGACCTCTTATAAGTAAGCATGTAATCTTTTATTCCTTGAAAGTATCTAAACACTTTCTTTGTAGCATTCCAAGGATCAATACTAGGATTACTTTCATAACTACCTAGCATCCATATTGCAAAATTGATGTTGGGTCTAGGTACAAGTTTGTAGGTACGTCAAATTGCCCATAAAAAAAGCATATGGAATTGTTTCCGTTTCCTTACATTCCACATCATTCTTTGGATATTGCATAAGGCTAAATTTATACCCCTTTTAAATAGGGACTACACCGGCTAAGTACTTGCCCATATTAAATTTCTCAAGAATTTTCTCAATATAGGCTTTCTGAGACAATCCTAATAGACCTTATAATCTCTTACAGAATATTAAAATTCCAATCACATAGGATGTCTCTCCAATATCTTTCATTTTAAAACTCTTATAAAGAAATTCTTTAGTCTTATGCAATAAACCCAAGTCATTAGCAACAAGCAAAATGTCATTAACATACAAAACTAGAAATATAAACTTACTCCTACTGATCTTCAGGTAAATACACTGATCAATAGTGATTTCCTCAAAACTGAAAGAAGTAATGGTACTATTGAACTTAATATACCATTGCCTGAAAGCTTGTTTAAGTCTATATGTTGACTTCTTCAATTCATACACCATACTTTCTTTACCTTGAATGGAAAAACCTTCAGGTTGATTCATATAAACTCCTTAAGATTCCAATTCAAAAAGGTTATTTTCACATCCATCTGATGTAGTTCTAAATCAAATTGAGCCACTAATGCTAAAATTATTCTCAATGAATCTTTCTTTGAGATAGGTGAAAAAGTCTCTTTATATTCAATGCCATATTTCTGAGTGTAACCTTTGACAACAAGTCTAGCTTTATATCTTTCAGCATTGCCATTCAAGTCTTGTTTGGTCTTAAAGACCCATTTATAGCCAACTTGTTTAGAACCTCCTGGCAAGTTTACAAGATCCCAGATATTGTCTTGAGTCATCGATTTCAACTTGTCTTTCATAACATCAATCCATCTTTTATACTTATCACTACCTATGGATTGTGAAAACGAAACAACATCATTATCAATCTCATAATCAAAATCTTACTTTTGCAAGTAAACCACATAATCATAAAAAATAACTAACCTTCTAACCCTCACAGGTTTATTTAAAATTATACCAACCGGTTCATTTTCAGGAGCTAATGGTAAGTTAGGTTCTTCGTAGGGTGCTTCTTCATTATCCAAATATTGTTCTTGATTATTTTGATCTTCTAAAGTATGAACAACATTTGTTATGGTTGTCGGTTTAAGAACATTTATAGGTAATATAACATCAACCCTTATTTTATTAATATCTACAACTTGATTTTTAGCACTCCTACTAACCTTACCATTTTATTGGCATTGATACAATTTAGACAGTGAAACCTGTACTCATTGGATTTCTTTGGGTAACTAATAAAATAACAACTAACTATTCGAGAATCCAGTTTTCTTTCATATGGATTATAAATTTTTGCTTCTGTTGGACAACCCCAAACATGCAGGTGTTTTAAACTATGTTTCCTTGCAGTCTATAACTAGAAAGGAGTTTTAGGAATTGTTTTACTAGGAACTATGTTTAACAGATACATAGTAGTTCTAAGTGTATACACCCACAAACTTTTGGGTAATGAGGAATTACTCATCATACTCCTAACTATATCCATTAATGTTCTATTTCGCCTTTTTGTCACATCATTTTGTTATGGTGTGCCTGGCATAGTATACTATGCACATATGCCATGACTTTCAAAAAACTTAGCAAATGAACTAAGAAATTGTCCAGATTCGTTATACTTTTCATAATACTTATCACCTTTATCAGATCTTATATTTTTCACTCTTTTTTTATCTAACTGCCTCTTAACCTTCTTTATAAGCACCTCAAGGGTATTCACTAGATATATCCATACCGTGAAGAAAACATCTATAAAGGTAATGAAATATTTTTCTCCATTAAAGGATGGAGTGTCAAAAGGTCCACAAATATCGGTTTATATTATTTTAAGAAGATGACTGCTTCTCGTGGCTCCTTTCTTGCTCTGTTTGGTTTGCTTACCTTAATGCATTCCATACATAAGCCAAGATCAGTAAAATCTAGATTCAGTATAGTCTCATTCTTTACTAATCTTTCTTTGGATATATGACCCAGAAGTTTATGCCACAAGTAAAAAAAATGTTCAACATTATGATTAACAATAAATATGGATTCAGAAAAATATCATCAAGTTTCAATTTATATAAACCATCCATTAGTATTCTATAAATAATAAAGGAATTATTATTATACAAATTGAAAAAACCATGTCCACTATTAAAGATATATCTACTAACATCAAGTCTAGAAACATAAATTAAATTTCTAGAAAGTAAATGTATATAAACATTGTTCATTAGATTGAAGTGATGCTTAGAATCTAATGTTAGCTTGTAAGTCCCTGCACCTTCAATTGGGGTCTTCATTTGGTTCCCCATAAATAGCAAGTTGCTAGTTATGCATATGGTTTCGATTGTAAGGAATCCTTGCATAATATTTGAATCATGAGTAGTTACACCAGAATTAGATCATAAAATATTAGAAAGAACTTTAAATAAGTTTGATTCAAAGCATACAAAAACATAATCTATACCTTTCTTTTCAAACCAAGCCTTACGTTTTAGGCAATCTTTATGATAATGTCCTTCTTTCTTGCAGAAATGGCATTTATTTAACTTTTGTCCCTTCCTTTCACCATTAGCAACTTATAAAACTTTAGTTGGTTCTTTTTCTTAAAATTCTTGACCTTTGGTTTGAGTTTCTTTCCAACTCCTTGACCCACTAAATTAATAGAATGAAATCCTTGTTTCTTTAATCCTTCTTCCTCCTAAATAAGCTTATTGGACAATTCATTAATATTCCACTTATCCTTTAATGTATTATAAGTGATATGGAATGGTTCATATTCAGTAGGAAGTGAGTTTATAATAAAATACACTAAGAAGGAGTCTTTTATAGTCATACCCAGTGTCTTAAGTCTTGCTACAATATTAGTCATGTCAAGAACATATTGCTACATACTCTTTGACCTATTAAAATTCATGGTTGTGAGTTTAGTCATAAGTGTCCCTGTAAATGTCTTATCATGAAAACAAAACTTATCTTCTACAAGCTTAAGAAAAACTTTAGCATTATGATTTTCAGTGCTAGGAAGAGTAGGCTTAATGTTGATAGTAACTGTTGTTTGTATAAAATTCAAACATAACTTATTAGACCTTACCCACGCCTTATGATGTGCCTATTTAGCCTCTGTACTAGTATCATTAAGGTCAGTAGGCTTATCCTCTAATAGTGCTAAGTCAAGATCCAAAGCACCTAAATAAAAAGTGAATTGTTCGCTCCATTTAGAGAAATTCACGTCATTGAACAAAGTAATAGAAGAAGCTTGAGAGTGAAGGCTGACAACTGCAAACATATAAATGCTCAATAATTAATAGATTCAGATAGGAACATATAAATTAAATATATTGCATGTTTCCTTTAGGTAAACATAACAATACATATCATCACTATTATTAGAATGTTATTTAAACTTTATAAGAAAATTAAATAAACTTCATCAAATACATATAGCATCTTTGGATAACTATATACATATGACAAGAGCATATCAATTTTCTCTTTTATATTTATTAGTTATAGAACATTTATTTATCTTTGGATAATAGAAACGTCTAAATGATTGTTGTATTCTACAAGGAATATTCTCAAAGCATCTTCTGAAAGATGTAGATGGTGAGTTGAGTTATCACCTTTATTAGAGGTTAAAGTGATTATAAGGATATTAAGTATGTAGAGAAATATCTAATTGACATTATGATAATGTTTATGATAACTTATCTTGAGGCGTTTCACTTTTATAGACAAGCTTTTAAGAATTATAATTAAACTCCAACTGTTCTTAGTAGAGTTGGATCCAATTTTTACAAGGTAGTTTAATTATTTTTTAATTAGAACTATACTTTTTTGACATAAATGAATGATATCATTGATTGAACTTGCCATTTTTTAATAATTAGCCCTTTTACTTGGGCTTCAAGCAAATAGGCCTAAAGAATGGTGATGGCTCTTGTTGAATTAACTTAGGATTGATCTGTATAATCATTAGGAGTGTATTATTTGCTCTAGTTTCTTATTAAAACTTGGATCAATAATGGAACTCATAGTTCTTAGATTTGTAAGGATGTCAAATTGATCAAGATGACCTTCAAGTTATTTAAGGATCTCCTAACCACAAGTACTATTATAGTCATTTTAAGTTCTCATAAACTATTTTTGAAACATTGATGATAAATTCTTGTAAGCTTGTTGAAGACAAGTATAAAAGGAGCATCATCTTTCAGACACTTGTTTTAGGTTTCTTTACTCAAGTCTAATTTTGATATATTAGAAACTATCTTCAACCGCCCATCTATGTTTAATTAAGCTGGCTTATTCAACAAAGGTGATAACTCAACTCACCATCTACATCTTTCAGAAGATACTTTGAGAATATTCCTTGTAGAATAAAACAATCATTTAGACGTTGCTATTATCCTTAGTTAGGCAAAATGTCATTTAATCTTAATTATTGATTTAGGCCTAGTATTGATTGCTCATTCCTTTGTATGAGGTATAAGTTGTAGGTGACGTTTCATATCCTTGAGGAGCTAAACTTAAGGTATCTTAAAGATGATAAACATATAAATCAATACAACCTAGTAAGGAATGAGAGTAAATGGTTCAGTCTGATAGTAAAGAGTGGGTATACTTGTTGACAATTCCTAAAATGTCATATTACTAGGACAAGTTCATTTCTTTTCAAATGAAATAGGCTTATGGCCTTTTAAGGTCATTTGGAGAGGATTAAAAGAGAGGTTTGTCAAGTGGGATATAGATAATGCAACTATGTCTGAAGTTTATATCCTAAAAGCTCATTAGTCCAACTTACCTGCTTCCAATTTAAAAGACCTTGCCTTGTGATCCTAGTCAATGCTGGCCTTAAGCAAGGGTGAGAAAGGCACTTGCCCAAGGTCCAGATTTAGAGGGGGCCCATTGATTAAAAAAGCTAAAAATTAAAAATTTTATTTATTAAAAGAATTAAAATTTAAAAGTTAATAAATCTATTCATTAAAAAGGGTAGAAATTAAAAAGTCCATAAATCTAGTTAGATGTTTATATATATATATATATATATATTAAAAAAGTTGAAAATTAAAAAATTAATTTATTAAAAGAGTTAAAAATTTAAAGGTTAATAGATCTATTCATTAAAACTAACAGAAATTGAAAAGTCACTAAAGCTGTTTCAAGATGTTTATATATACCAAAAAGTTTCTTAGGACTTTACCTTGTAAAAATTGAAAAGAAAAAATTTGCGGTTGAGTTACTTATTCTAAATTTAAGCTTTATTGAATATAGTTAAAAAAGAGTTTGGTCCCAACCATCAATTGGGCGGTCTAACGATTCTATTTCAATCTTATTAAGGAAAAGAAACGAACAAGTTCTTTTTATATTTCTCTTATATATTTTTTATTTGAATTTTTTCATATGTGTACATTTATGTAAGTTAAAGGATGATAGATATACACAATTGAACATTAGAACTAAAAAAAAGGAAATTTTGAAATCAATTTGTGAATGCTAATATTTTTATTAACAAGGATATATTTTATTAATATCATAATAAAATATATTATTATTGATTTTATTTTAATATAAAATATCAATAAAATATTATTAATCAAAGATATATTTTATAAATATTATATTATATTAATATTAACAATAATATATTAATTTTGATACTATTATTAATGATTTTGCGTCTAGAAATATACAGAGAAATTGTTTTTCATGATCATCTGTACACATGTGAGGACAATTCTCTTGGTATTTTGCAATCTGACATTATTGTTACTACTACTTTAGTGATTTTATTGTTGCTGAACTTTACAAGATGTTAGTTGTTGTTATAATCATTTAGTATTTTGTTAAGTATGTGGACTTATGAAATGAGCCACTTAAGTATAGATATTAAATTTTAATAATAAAAATATGCTTTTAAAATTTACATATTTTTATATTGATAATTAATTAAGGAACTTTTTTTTAATATTTTGCCCCTTTTTTTAGGGATGTCTTATAATGAAAAACATCCATGTAGGTTACTTTTCTTCATTTCTCATAACTTGTGGTTTTAAACATCATACTAAATTCTTATTATTTCTATAACAGCCATGAATATAAACAAATGTTAATGAGGACTAAAAAACTAATGATAGATGCATGCTCACTTCATCCACTGGAGAGAAGAAGAAGTGGAAAAGTTGACTATAATAATAAGGTCAATGTTATCGAGCCAACTCTCCTTATTGCCTCCACCTTTGTTTTCTAACCTTTTTATCTTCACCTCTTTGCTTATCTCAACTAGTAGAGAACATTATCACCTTCCTTATCCATATCAGAGCTATAAAGGAAGATAAATGCTTATTCACTTTTTTCTTTGATTTAGGGAGCTAATAGACTTCTCTTGGGCCTGAGGTATTTAGGCCTGATCATCTTTGATTTTTTGAGCCAGGAAGTTAAAGAGACTTCTTTTGGACTTAAGGCCTACAAGTTTTGTTTTTAACGCCTAAATTTCATTTGAAAAAGATGATGGATATTTTACTAATGATCATGTTCTTATACATGATTTTTTAGAACTATTATCTAATGATAATAAAACTTTTAATGAGTTCTATTCCATATGTGAGGCACCTCTAATCTAGCTCTTCAACTTATAATTTCTAAGCTTGATTACATCTTTTATATGGTATAGACCTAGCCAATTTGAAGAAAGCTTCCCTTAAGAATTTCTTCTATTGAAGAATTATAACTTCTATAAAGATTAAGTCCCCGTTTTATCCTATTTTATAAACATTAAGTTACCTTACTCTTTATTGACGCACTTTGTTGTTGTTAATTCTTGTAACTTCCCTTAACTATTCAAGTAGGTCAAGTTCTAAACAAATATGATCATCATTTTCGTAAAGGCTATATAGTTGTACCCTTAGACTTAATAATTTAATCTCTATAAGAAAAAATCTTCAACTTTAAAGATGAGACAAAATGGTATTTCTCACATGGGTGTTTTTAATATTGTCTACTATGCCTTTATTATATTATAAATCTCTTCAACTTATATGCCTTTAGAATCCTCGATTTTTACTTTCAAACCTTATATTACTTTTATTTATGACCTCAATTAATCTATAGCATATGAAAATGCAATTGATGAGAAATGATGTTTTATTTTTAGTTCTTTGTAAGAATCTTTAAAGAACTTACTATCGAACTAGGTTATGTTATTTGTAATTATTAATAATGGTACTCCATATCTTCTTAAGAGTCCTTTACATAACTTCTTTGTCACATTAACTAAGGGTTTTGCCTTGATTCACCTTATAAAATAATCAAATGCAATAAGAAGGATTTTTAAGTTATTTTATTATAAGAGAAAATGGTCTGAGGATATCCACTCTACATATAGATGGCTTCTAATCTAACTAACTATTGAGCATTCCTTTTAATTGTAAGCAAGAAATTTCTATGCCGTAAGATCATATATGCTAAGGTTGATCCTCTCTAATGGGCTTTATATACCCTTTTGTGTAGCTTAGTTAGGACTTTGCATTTTAGTTTTATGAATGCGTCTTAGATATGATAAGGTGAAGGACTTTTTGAATAGTTACTTATCTGTGATCAAATATCACGAGGCTTAGGCTATAAGCCTTTTTACCTTATTTTTGTCATTTAGTAGCTTTACCTCTCGTAAGTATTTTTAGATTAAGAATGCCTAACTTGCTTTATCTTCTTTTATCGTAGTTATATGGTTAACTTATGTTGTTATTGACTCTACTTGCTTTTTATAAAAGATTCCTTGAAGGACGACACCTTTTTGGCTTGTATTTCTATTAGGTAATCAGCGTTAAGGTTTTGTTATCTTGGTTTTTTATCTTTATATTCTCTTTTATTTACCTAAGCTCCTCTTTATACTTTGTCAATTTATCTTCTTTTACTTTAAGTTGGTTTACTACAAGTTGTGAGTTTGAGTTGAAAGTTATGAGCTTAGTTTATTGGCTAACTTTAACCCACATAACTACAATTTATATTATACCTTATTGTTAGATGTTTTGAGTTGGTGTTGCATCATGTACTAAATATTATTCCTTTGATCCTTCAAGTATATCACTACCCCGCTTTTCTTTAATTATGTCATCTATATACATTATCCATTTGGAGTGTTCATTATTAGGTTCATAATTATTTTGGGCATCAATATGTTTTTCTAAAGGTCTCAACATTTTAAGTATGAAATATTTTATAAATTGTGATTTGAAAAGGCTTTTAAAATGTATTTGATGTTGAATTATATTAACTTACTTGACCATTTCACAAGTCTTCATTAAACACTCAATTTTTGAAGTGCTTTATAAAAATTCAAAGGGAAGGCTTCGTAAATTGATATCCTTACCTGATATCTTTGCAAAGCGGGAAGCCTTGTGCACTAGAGTTCATTCGCTTTTGATTTTTTGAGTTTCATTAGAGGAAGGTTTGTACACATATTGAAGTTGTGAGACCTAAACTAGGGCGCTTCCTTATTCTAATATCTTACTTATGTATTATATTAGACTTTTAGGTGTTATCTTATTCCTTGATTAAGATCGAGTTGAGAGATGCACTCAAATTAGCTTTATAGACGTATAGTGGTTCCTAAGATTCTGGGTTGATATTAAAGATAGAATCTTAAAGTAATCCTTAATTATTCAAAGGCCTATTGGAATTTTTGAGTCCATGTAACTCCTTATGCTTTCATAGTATCTTTAGGAATGGCAAGGATTAATAAATATATCTTGAGAGAACCTTAAGAAGCTTGCTACCCTGGCTGTCAACTTTTGTACTTTCTTTTAAAGTTCTTAAGTGCTTTTATGCATAAGGTTGCCTCAATTTTTATGGATTAAACTTTATCCATCTATGGATGATTAATCATTCTTCCATGTTATAACTTGGTTTCCTTCAATCTTTGTTTCCAAAATCATGTCGTCTATATATACTTCCATATTTCTCCCTAGTTGTTTATAGAATACCAAGGTCACTAACCTTTTAGGTTGCACTTGTATTTTCTAGACTAAAAGGCATGACTTTGTAACACTAAATAGCTTTGTATGTGATAAAGATGCCTTTTATGCCCTGCCTACCTCGTTCATCTTGATTCGATTATATTCTGATTAGACATCTATAAAGCTTAAGGTTTGGTGGTCTAAAGTGACATCCACCAATTGATTTATCTATATATATA